>CM059806.1:19763681-20331181 GCA_030435695.1 Brachymystax lenok tsinlingensis
GGGTTCTTCATCTCAGCCTTACAACCTTGTGTGTACCCAGGTTGACAAAATAAACCCAATCTGTCCCACTGTACATGTTCTTGATTTAGCAATTGATACAGTGCTTTCTTCTAGAAAAGCCAGTGAAACTTGAACAAAAGATTGTTCAGGCTGTCTTTGTCTCTGTGGAGAGCTAATCTATTGTCCAGTTCCAACAACAGAGCTTTAGTAGAAGATCACGTCCATTTAAAATCGCATACATGCACGCGCAAGCACACACACATCTACACAGGCACACACACACACACACACGTCTTTCTGTAGAAGTCAAGTCCATTTAAAATTGTCTTTGTCCTCCCAGTCTGCCTTTCAGCCTGGCGCCATGCTCCATTAATCACACAAGACAGTCAGACAGAGCAACGCTACAGACATCCTCACACACACACACACACACACACACACACACACACACACACACACACACACACACACACACACACACACACACACACACACACACACACACACACACACACACACACACACACACACACACACACACACTGATGGGGAACGAGGCTAATCTCACCTTCTAGGAGGTAGTAAGCCAACAGCAGGTCAACATTGTGTGAACAGTCCACCTTTAATGCTGATCATGTCATTTACTAAACTTATCATCTTACCGACAGAGAATTAGATGTGCCCTTGCTTGTTTTTATTTTCTCTTTTTGTTCTCAGATACAATAACACCGAAAGAGTTCACCAAGAAATACACAAGCTACAGACTATAATACCCAGTGTCATATACACTGTACATTCCTCTATATATGGTTCTGAACACAAACCCTTGCCCAACACTGTGAAGCAGTCTTAGTGGAATCACATTCAGCAGTGAGCAACATTATTCCAGCATTGGATGGCCACAGATACTCCTAGTCTGTTGACTAGGCTTAGAAAGGCTGAGCTGAGCAGCTTATAGCGCTGTGGGTGTGATACACTGCCAGGAGAGAGAGAGAGAGAGAGAGAGAGAGCGAGAGAAAAAGAGACTGAGACAGAAAGAGGGAGAGAGGGAGAGAGAGAGAGAGAGAGAGAGAGAGAGAGAGAGAGAGAGAGAGAGAGAGAGAGAGAGAGAGAGAGAGAGAGAGAGAGAGAGGTAAAGAGTGAGAGAGACAACGAGAAGTAAAGAGGGAGAGAGAGAGAGGGCGAGAGGGGAAGGGAAAAGTTTAATTCAGAACGACTTACATTTACAGGGTGTGTAGGGAAAGCAGTGGCAGCATTACAAATGGAAATTGATTTGGAATGCTAGATTTAACCTTAAATGGTTTTACTATGCGGTTGTTATCAAGCCTTTACAATGGTACGAGAGGGTCAGCTCACTGCGCCTTTATCCAGCCCAGGAAATATCATTTTATGGGCAGAATCACAACTGAATGGATGAACACCTACTGAACAGTATTTAACTTGTGGTCACTATTTCCCTATTCTTCAGCTCACACTGCAAAACTGGAAAATAGACCTCTATCTTGATAACTCACACACAGATTTGAAGTAGTGGAGTTGGCTCCCAATCATTGACTGTATTAGGTGCAGTACCTGTGATGCTCCAATATAAAGACACTTTCATGGACAATGACAGCTGATGGGATGTATGGCTTGTAATCAAAATGTGAGAAATACCCTTTGAAAAATTACAGCATATAAAATAGGTTCCTTCGGACTCAAAAGTTTTATTTGGCACCATATGAAGTTTGCTTGGAGTAAAATTGGACCTCCCTCTCTCTCTTTCCCTCTATTCCCTTTATGTTCTATTTCTCTTTTCCTCTCTTTCTTTCTTTCTCTTTCTTTCTTTCTTTCTTTCTTTCTTTCTTTCTCCCTCCTCCGTATTTTTCCCTCCCTCTTCCTCCATCTCCATCTCTCTGCTTATCCTGCTATTGTGACAGCAGCGTGCTGTCCATCCATACACTTTGAATTATACTTAACTCTACACAGCTAATGAATGTACTGTAGTGCACCCACATTGGATTGTTGAAACCTTAGTTCTGCTTGTGTCACATTTCCTCCTGTAACTAGACCGTATTAACTGTGTTTTTTTCCCTGACTGAAGCTGCTCCTTTTAGTCCATCCATTGAGAGTTTTTACTAAGGACTGAGAAGAGCAAGCTATTTAAACAGAGGAATAAGGAACCAGTAAACCAGTCAGTAAACCAGTCACTCATGTCTTCTATTACCAGAGAATGGGAGCCTTTTTGTCTCTCGCATTGGTCTAACGCTTCTCTACACAGACAAAAACAAATATTAACAAGGATTGAGTTGTGGAAAGCAGTCATGCAGCCTGGTTAATGGCGTTAGGACATCAGCAGACTTTGGGGAGGATTTGACGAATGGCTATCATATGTAGTACCCTAAAGGGAAAGATCATGAGCTTGTCTTAGCCTGCTTCATGTAGAACACAAGGAATATGTAACAGCATTCATTAAACACATTAGAATAGGACAAAAAACATTAGAGAACATTATTGTAAGCCATAAGAACAGCACCAAAAAACATCAGAAACGTTCCATAATGATCAGATGTGATAGTTTATGTGTGATATATGCAGATATGTTTTGAGTTAACCGTAGCAAGAGCAGTGGGGGGTCAAGGGGAAGGGATGGCATGTTGAGAGACGGACGCTTTCGCTGGATTTCTTTTGCTGTTACATTTCAGCCCTGTCACACACACGCAAGTATACGCACACACCCACGCACACATGTACGCACACACACTCATCACACAATGAAATGAGCTCAATATCTGGCCATCAATATCTGGCCATCAATATCTGGCCATCAATATCTGGCCATTCACCATTGAACGGGCAGACACAGAGACACATGCACATGTACACACAACCACACGTTTCTCTCTCCCATTTGCCCCCTCCTGTTTTATCTTAAACAGAGATTCACATATTAATTTATTCTGCATATTAGAAATACGAAGCAGAAAACACATTAAATCAATTCTGGAGCAGTTTGGGAATAGCTTTATTAATTCTGGAGCAGTTTGGGAATAGCTTTATTAATTCTGGAGCAGTTTGGGAATAGCTTTATAGCCTGAGCCATTAACTTGACACTTTCAGCCAAAGAGTTCTTACCATTTTTATCTGAGTCTAAGGCTGAGATAGAAAGTGGTTTATAGGGGGAATGTGGAGAAAGTATGTGTTTTCCTTTGGCAGAAACTCACCATTCCGAATATTTTGAGAATAGTTTTAGAGACAAAAGTGGTCCAATTTCTGGGAAGCTGTTTTCCAATATGCTCAGCATGCTAGAGAGGAAAATGGTTTCTGCTTGACAGGCAGGTTTCTGCTTGCCTGTCCATCACTCCACATAACGCTCAAAGCTGCACCATACCATATCCTCACACACACTTTTACACACACACTGATATGAGAGGGAGATCTTGAGTACCTGTCAGGGGCCCTGTGAAGCAATCATTTTTAGGGCTGCTAGTGTGTGTGTGTTCCTGTGAAGCATTAGCTGTTAGGGACGTTAATGTTTTATGTAATGGCATGTCTGACAGATCCTCTGCGCTCCGGCTGAGCTGAGGAGAACACACACATATAGAGCCTATCCATCACAGCGACAGAATGAATCAGAGGTCAGAGACCTCACTGCCAGTTAGAGGGACTCCCATCATAGGTCACTGATTTGAGAAATGCTCTGGGAATATACAGAGAGAGGGGAGGGAGGGAGGAAGGCGAGAGAGAGAGAGAGAGAGAGAGAGAGAGAGAGAGAGAGAGAGAGAGAGAGAGAGAGAGAGAGAGAGAGAGAGAGAGAAAGATTCATTCAGAATGACTTAACCCTCTTGAAGTATTACAGTGTTTCATTTCAGATGCATGTAGGGAAACAAATATCCTGTATGTTTCCTTCCAATATCTTGCAGGTTTGTTTGGCAGGTTTTGCCAGATGATGTCAGAGGATGTGACATCACATGGTGATGTCATCATGAATATAGAGCTGATAGTGGTATTGAGTTTTTTTCTCTCTCCAAACATATTAAATTATATTTCAGTTTTCTCTGCATGATTGGACAATACAATATGACCGGAATTATTTCCACTGCTCACAAAGAACACATTTGTGGTCAACATGAAAAGCTACACACACAAAGACCAGCAGCAAACAATAACCTAGACACTGCATCTTACTCTGAGAGAAGAGACTTTCATTACAGGTCCTGGGTCAGTGTGATAACAGAGGTTATGAATGTGATTCTCGGTGTCTCAGAGCCTCTCTGTTTATAGAATAGAGAGATGGAGAGAGAGATAGTAAGAAAGAGATGGGGATAGGGGAGAGACAGAGAGAGAGAGAGAGAGAGAGAGAGAGAGAGAGAGAGAGAGAGAGAGAGAGAGAGAGAGAGAGAGAGAGAGAGAGAGAGAGAGGGAGTGAGAGAAAGAGTGAGAGAGTAACAGAGAGACAGAGACAGACAGAGAGAGAAAGAGAGAGAGAAAGGGTAAATGAGAAAGAGTGATAAGAAAAGGAACAGAAGACATCTCCTCCATCTCTATTCCATAACAGAGGGGTGGTCTGATGACACACTAAAAGATCAGTTTCATCTCAGGGAAAGATGAGTGACAGGTGTCAGCTCAAGCCCTCCACCCCAGAACACCTCACAGATATTATATTTTTTCCCTCCTCTCCTCGATGGCTGGATGCCGATAGGGGACGAAGATATCATTGTAATTCTGAAAATCAATAGTACTGAAATCTCCTGGGCTGAAAAGGCTCAGTGAAGTAATGTAGTGCTGTCATTCTCTGTGTGCTGGAGTGATAAGGTCCCTGATTTGTATAATTTCCTAGGGTCAATCAATATGCGTGCGGCTCGTTCTCTCTTTCATGGTCCTGCAGCTTGAGTGCTCACTCTTCAATTTTCCAATTAAAGAAGAAAATAATGACATAAAAAGTATTCCCTGGTATTACTATCAGTAGCGGCCTGTGGGTAAAATCACTGTTGAAGCCAAGCCAGGAAAAAAGCCATATTGCAACCTATGCTGTGATAATTGCGTTGTTTACTCTATAACCTGTTCATTCATACACCACCGTGATATACAATAAGGCAGAGACAACAAAAAGACAACAGTCACACAGTGGCAGAATAAACTCAACTACACATACGTGCAGTTGAGTTTGAGCAACATCTGTCCGGTGAGCAACATCTGTCCGGTGAAGCCCACAAAGCATATTGCATGTATCAAACAGTTATATGACCTAGAACATGGTCAAGCAAGTTAATGTTTGCGACAGTTTACTAAACAAATACTGATTTACAAGCACAGAGTTACCGCAAGTCAGCACAAAGACAACATGAGCACTGTTTCTGCTATTCCAGCACCATTTCAACTAAAACATTTAAACATCATCCAATTAACAAGGCTTTACACTTAGTTTAATACACAAAAAAAATTACTTAAAGATACCAAAACTATTTAGTCCAATCAACGTTACTAAATATAATATGGCTGTCCATGATATTGATTTCTGTCTGTGTGTGTGTGTGTGCGTGCGTGTGTGCGCAAGTAGAAAAAACATGTTGTTGATACCCTTCTTGTAGACTAGATGAACGCCAATGCTATCCTCTTCTTTTTCATGTTGTCAAAACAGTCCATGACTGTCATACAGTGTTACACGCTTTTAGTTTTTGATGTCCTAGACTAGGCTACCTGGCTAAAATCCCTATCTCAGCAGTTCACAAACTAGGGGTCGCGACCCCATGTGTGGTCGCCTGATATGAAAATGGGGTCACGGGAGAAATTCCAAAATTAAAAAATATATTATCGTTGTGTCTCAAAATCATTGTAATGTGGTTAACCTTAAAAATTGAAATGATTGAAATGTAAAAGATAAAATTCAACCAGAGTGCACTTAGATCATGGGAAAAGGCAGCACTTAACCTTTGAACTTGAATCAGAATGATTCAAGTGCAACAGTCAAGTGAGGACTTTCGAGCTGTCATGTGACCGAATGCTGCAGACAACACCAGTCTCAACGTCAACAGTGAAGAGGCAACTCCGGGATGCTGGTCTTTTAGGTAGAGTTACAAAGAAAAAGCCATATCTCTGTCCATTGTCTGTGTTCTTTTGCCGATCTTAATCTTTTATTTTTATTGGCCAGTCTGAGCTTTTTCTTTGCAACTCTGCCTAGAAGGCCATCATCCCGAAGTTGCCTCTTCACTGTTGATGTTGAGACTGGTGTTTTGCAGGTACTATTTAATGAATCTGCCAGCTGAGGACTTGTGAGGTGTCTATTTCTCAAACTAGACATCTAATGTACTTGTCCTCTTGTTCAGTTGCGCACCGAGGCCTCCCACTCCTCTTTCTATTCTGGTTAGAGCCAGTTTGCCCTGTTCTGGGAAGGGACTAGTACACAGCGTTGTACCAGATCTTCAGTTTCTTGGCAATTTCTCACATGGAGTAGCCTTCATTTCTCAGAACAAGAACAGACTGAGGAGTTTCAGAAGAAAGTTCTTATTTTCGGGCCATTTTGAGCCTGTAATCAAACCCACAAATGCTGATGCTCCAGATACTCAACTAGTCTCAAGAAGGCCAGTTTTATTGCTTCTTTAATCAGGTCAACAGTTTTCAGCTGTGCTAACATATTTGCAAAAGGGTTTTCTAATGATCAATTAACCTTTTAAAATGATACACTTGGATTAGATAACACAACGTGCCATTGGAACACAGGAGTGATGGTTGCTGATAATCGGCCTCTGTACGCCTATATAGATATTCCATAAAAAAAATCTGCCGTTTCCAGCTACAATAGTCATTTGCAACATTAACAATGTCTACACTGTATTTCGGATCAATTTGATGTTATTTTAATGGACAAAAAAATAGCTTTTCTTTCAAAAACAAGAACATTTCGAAGTGACCCCAAACTTTGGAACGGTAGTGTACATATGAGATGAGTAATGCAAGATATGTAAACATTATTAAAGTGGCATTATGAAAGTGACTAGTGATCCATTTATTAAAGTGGCCCCATTCATTAAAGTGGATGCAGCCATTAGTCGTGGTATATTGGCCCTATACCACAAACCCCAGAAGTGCCTTATTGCTTTTATGAACTGGGTACCAATGTAATTAGTATTTTTTTTCATACTTTCAGCCAATCAGCATTCAGGGCTCTAACTACCCAGTTTATAATGATTGGTAAGTCATTTTAAGATAAGCAGTACATACATGTATGGAGTAATTAAATTATCATTATTAAAATAAAAACAAAATGTTTCCCAGAGTCGATCTAATCAATTTGTCCCAACTCAAACTCATTGTATCACCTCTTGACCCAGGAGAATTCTTGGAACATCTGATGAAAAATGTTTATCTTTATTTAACTAGGCAAGTCAGTTAAGAACAAATATTATTTTCAAAGCCTAGGAACAGTGGGTTAACTGCCTTGTTCAGGGGAAGAACAACAGATTTTTACCTTGTCAGCTCGGGGATTCGACTTTGCAACCTTTTACTAGTCCAACGCTCTAACCACTAGGCTACCTGCCACCCCAAGATAACTGATAAGCTAATCAATAACAGCACTGAGTTATAATACAAGGTTAGCTGACACTTTCAGACTGGGGTACATGTCTTACCAGCAGTTAAAACCCCAACCAAAGCTTAAAGGAATATTTCAGGTTGAAGGGATAGTTCACAAAATAGTTTATTAATTCCCGCAGTTGGTGGTAGTGGCTAGGTAAACAAATCCAACCCATGGATTGCATTCTGTCCTTGTCATATACACTGTTTACAAGGTCAGGAAACAAGTATATAATCTTGTAATTTTTGTGAACCAGCACTTTAATAACAGCAGTCATTTTCTTGTATCAATTTGTTGTAACACACACAGACTTTATTGCTCATTACTCTAGTCTAAAACATGAAGCTATAACTCCCCCCATCAGATTCGCTTCCAGTCCACTGCATTAATATGATGCTTGTTTGCCTGGAGTGACAGCAAAAACACAAACAGTCAGACTGTTGAAACCAAGACAAGCTGACACACACATATGGGTGTCAACAACAACAAGCTGGATGCTCACAAACAGTACAATAATTAAACAGTACAATAATTAAACAGTACAATAATTAAACAGTACAATAATTGAAGAAATAAGACAATCAAATAACACGCTGCCCTCTTCTCTCCTTGTCACGCCCTGATCTGTTTCACCTGTCCTTGTGCTTGTCTCCACCCCCCTCCAGGTGTCGCCCTTCTTCCCCACTTATCCTCTGGGTACTTATACCTGTGTTTCCTGTCTGTCTGTGCCAGTTCATCTTGATTACCAGTGTTCGTCCTGTCAGCGCCTGTCTTTTCCCAGCCTCTCTTTTTCTTGTCCTCCTGGTTTTTGACCCTTGCATGAGCTGATCCTGTACCCACCTGCCTGACCACTCTGCCTGTCCCTGAGCCTGCCTACCATCCTGAACCTTTCCTCCTACTCTGGATTATCGACCCTTGCCTGCCTTGACCTGTCGTTTGCCTGCCCTTGTTGTTACAATAAACACTGTTACTTCACACAGTCTGCACTTCGATCTTACCTTGATACCTGATACTCCTCCTCTCTTCAATATTCTCATCCTCTTTCCGCTTTTCATTTGCTCTACCTTAAACCTGCAATTTAATTCTCAATTCATTTTCACTTCACCTCTTTCAGGACAAATCTGGTCAAATCATCTTCAACATGCAGTAGTTATATTCAAGGTGTCATGTAGAAACAGCTAGCACTGAAAATACCCCACCAGATCTAATGGTACATTCAGCCCTTATGAGGGAATTATGACACATCTTGAGTTAATTCCACGATTCTACCTATTCCCGATTCTGATGTGAAAATTGTCGGCATAATATATTCACAAATATCAGAGAAAGAGAGGGAGAGACAGAGACAGAGAGTGAGAAAGTAATCTGAAGGAGAGGAGGCAACCTCTTCCAGCTAGGGTCCCATTTTCCCGAATTTTCGCCTGTCTGACGTGCCCAAAGTTAAATGCCTGCCACTCATGGCCAGAAACTAGGATATTCACATAATTAGTACTATTGGATAGGAAACACTCTGAAGTTTCTAAAACCATTAAGATATAGTCTGTGGGTTTACCAGAACAGATATAGCAGGCAAAAACCAGAGATATTTCTGTCCGGAATTCCTTTTTCTGTTGCCATCCTCTCACTTTGAAGCCCTGGTAATATAAATCAATGGGGAATAGGACACAGGTTGCAGTACCTATGGCTTCCACTGGATGTCAACAGTCTCTGGAAAGTGTCTGGAGGAAATAGCCCTGAGGGGATCCTTATAGAAGAAGAAAGACTACAGGAAGGGAAAAATGTAAACAACCGTGCACGTTCACGAGAACGTGAGCGCGCCCAGCTTTCTTTTCCTTTTATAACGTTTCAGTTACCATCCGTGTAAAATATTATCGCTATTATTCATAAAAGAAGACATAAGGATGCATTATTAATGATATTTGATTTGTTTGTGAAAAGATGAGAGGTATAACTTGAACGCGATCCCTTCACTGTAAAACGGGCGAGTAGACTGACAATGCTTGGTGGAGTTAGCTGAACATAACGTGCCAACAAAACGGAGATTTATGGATATAATGAATTACTTTTTCTAACAAAAGAACCATGGATTCTCTTGTTTGGACACTTGGGAAGACCTCAGAAGAAGTTATTTGAAAGGTAAGCGATTTATTTTAGCTGTGATATGGACATTTTGAGAACCGAGCTGGATATGAATTTATGCTAATGAGGAAAATATGTGAGGTACTAGCCTCAAACAATCAAATGTAGTGCTTTCGCCGTAAAGCCTTTTTAAAATCTGACAACGCAGTGACATTGCCAAGAAGCAGAGCTTTTTGATGGCTATGCAACACTTGTATATCGAAGGATGTTAAATATTACGAATTTGTATTTTGAATTTGCCGCGTTATGTTTGCTCTGAAAACGATCCCGCTAGCGGGATCCGTGCGCAGAGAGGTTAAACACAAGGTGCTGTGCTATTCTGCCGACAGTCAGACAGCTGCTTGGACGTGTGTTCATCCCTCATGGATTTGTTCTTACAGCTCTTCCAAACGTAGCCTGATTAAACCAACCTGAACACTGCTCTCACCATGGACACATCATTCAGTGTGGTTTAACCAGGCTATGGAAACGTGCCCCTGGAGCTTGAATGGAGCTAGTGCTCCTGCATGGCCAATGACTGTTACTTAAGGGGATGAAAAGATAACGGACGTCTCTGGTAATTCCCATCAACGGGCGCCGGACACGGCCCTGTGGACAGATCCATCACCATGTTGTGTTGGGTGGATGGAAACGTGCACCGCTCCTCCCCTTCCTCTTCTCTCCCCTCCCTTCCCCTCCTTCTAGACCCAGCCAAGCAGGATTGCTTCCCCCTCTTCCCCTCCCTCCTCTACACTTCCCCTCACCTCCCCCTTTCTCCCCTTCCTCCCTCCTCTCCCCTTCCCCCCACCTCCCCTTCTCCTCTTATCTGATCCCTGCCACATAGACCCAGCCAAGCGAGAGTGTCTGATCGCTGCTCTGTTAAAGTGGTCAATCAAGCCCATCAGCAGACTCATGCAATCCATCACCACAGCCGTTAGGTACAAATCCCATCACTAGTCAACACCCATTCACTACAGCTATTCACTAAGGCAGGAACAAATCCCAGTCTACTGAATACCTTTTTTTCCTGCCATACATATGCTGGTGCTGGCATGTTACAACAGCCAACCATGCCTAAGGAAGGATACTGGGAAACAGGACGGAGACGAGACATTGACATATAAAATATCCATAAAGACAAGGGCTATTTCCAGTAAACCTTGAAAATTCAATACAGGCAATGATAGCACTGTTGATCAAGATTTTTGAATGCCTCTCCCAACAACACAAATGTCCCTGTCAGCTTTCAAAATAGATGTAACTCTCCAGAGCACTAAAGCAACTTCAAACTCGTCCTCAGAGTAACTCTGGCCATGTAAAGAAATTTGTCAGTGGGTCATCTCAGTAATTTCCTGCCTTTAGAAACAGTTCCCAAGCAGCTCTACAGCTTAACAAAGCAGTCCTGGGTTCAAAAACTATTCAAACTTTCAAACACTCTGACCGTTTGCTCTAGCCTGCCTGGTGTGCCAGATGTAAGGGGGCGTGCCGTTTTGGAACGATTCTATTGGTCCATTTAGCATGGTAAGCTCAATCAAGCACAGAGAAGGTATTTTAAATTATTTAAAATCGTATTTGAACCCAGGTAGGTCTGCTACAAACCTTGTCCTCCTATGAAGGGGCTGCAGACAGACCACAGTTCCCAGAGAGAGGATAGCAGAGTAGTGGAGCTATACGTGGAGCAGATAGACTTCCCACAGTTCCCAGAGAGAGGATAGCAGAGTAGTGGAGCTATAAGTGGAGCAGACAGAGAAGAGTCCCCCAAAGGATCAAACCTCAGGTCAGGCCAGGCCTTAGTTACATTTCACAGATACAGTCAGTGCCCTTCAGTGGTCAGCTCCAACTATGACCCCTGACCTCTGAAAGCGATTGAAAAACTGGAACAGTGCATGGTGGGGAAAGATGGAGGATGGGGATGATTAATCACATAAAATGTACGCAGACACATACACACAGTGACAAATGCAGGCACACACACACACAGTGTCAGATCCCCAGTGCCTGCAGTTAGGGGTCAGGGTTGTTTGTGTTCTTTTGATGGTAGGGTAAGGTTCGGGGTCTAGTCATCAATTAAATACTTTCCAATTAAAACACCATAAAAGATTGCAAACTGTGCCGTGAATAATTACCAGCTCCCCAGCTTCTCCCTGTTGAATTTGAATAAACAAAACTGTAATGATCCATGCAGTCAAACTATTTACCAACGTCTGCCAAGGACCACTATGGACCATTATCATTGACTTTCTGCCCCAAACCAAGGTCAAGTACACACACAAACACACACACACATATTACTGTCTTCCATGCAGGGTTTTATTGGTCCAGGGAGACTGAGTGTTGATAAAGGAGAAAGAAGCGTTGCCCCCAGGACACATCATAAGTGGGCCACCAGGCATGTCATCATAAGTGGACCACCAGGTGTGTCATCATAAGTGGACCACAAAAGCAGTTCAATAGAGGAGCACATCAGGGTCAGGTCACCTTGAATTGTCAGGAAGCCTAGTGGTTAAGAGTGTTGGGCAATTAACCGAAATGTCACTAGTTCAAATCCCTGAGCCAACTAGGTGAGAAATCTGCCAATGTGCCCTTGAGCAATGCACTTAACTCGAATTGCTCCTGTACGTTGCTCTGGATAAGAGCACCTGCTAAATGGCATAAAATAACGTGTCAATGACAGTGGTGCACCACAGGGTCTTCTGAGACAACACATACAGGTGAGGGGGGAGGGAGGGGGGGAGACAATTCCTGAGACACTTCCACTCTGATTGAATGGTCAAAGGTCAACAGTACAGAACTGAAGCATGTTTAGAGAGCCTGCTCTTCTGGGCCTCAACTGGTTCAGTCAATATAGATAGATACCAAGTTAATTCAACTAAATACTTTTTTTTTCACATTTCAACCTAGATTTCAACCCAAGATCAACTGAATTATATTCCATTTTAAGTAGAATTCACATTTCATGAAACCTTAATAAACAAATGTACCAAAATTGGATGTTGTATGAAGTGAACTATGTAAATAACCATAAAATAATTGCTATATCACAGGGCCACGCAAAAATGACAATACACCATAATGCTGTCACAATTATATGAATTAATCATAGATATATACATAGAAATATGAATCACTTCTAGAAAATATTCACAGAAATAACAGATTACACTTAAAGTGTTATTTCAATCAAAGATAATGTGATTGCAGTAGATGGTCAACAGGCATGGAGACAGTTCAGTGTTGTAATGCTGGTTGAGAGTTACCGGAGTTCCTCAGTTAACGTTGACTGTTAATTCACATGAAACAGAGCTGCCTACGGACCACTTGGCTGTGCTGTGAAGGGGCTGGGGGTTTAATAGAGGATTATAGTGCTGTGTGCTAAGAGACTGAACTCCCGGACATGCCCCTTCACGGCTCTGCTCTTGGCCTACAGTATATGGACTACTATATGTGGATTTTTGGACAAAGGTAGTGCTACAGTTTAGGGAATAGGGTACCATTTGGGATGCACACAATTCAACAAAATTGACAACCTCATACTCTTCCATACACAGTGTGCTCGGTATAGGATCTCAGCATAGCATTCCCTCTCTCATCTCCCACTGCTCAGAATTCTTGACGTGGCATGATGGTATAAACAGATGTAGGATCTTAATTTTGAGCAAAGTTTGCTCTAGCAGGAAAACAATCTTGCCGCAAAAGGAAGTGTGAATTACTATGTGGATTATAATGAATGGACATTATATAGGGGTTGATATATTCATAATGGAAAATCAAGTCTGAAATTTCAAAGCAGAAATTACAAACTTCAGGTGCCTTTTTAAACCTAAAATACACTTCAAGTTTTACATTTCTTGCATTGCAGAAATGTTGTTTTGCAACAGGGTGATCAAATTAAGATCCTACATCTGTATTTGTCCCAATAAATGGAAAAGAAAATGGCTGACAAAAAATAGAATGCCATTTCTGTTCAATGAAAGGACAGCATTACAATTGGACTGATTTCTGTTCTACACTGATGTAATGTACTATCTTCTAATGAGGCTGAAATATAATCAGTATTTCCCAATACACTGATCTTTGAGTGGCATTCCCAAAGAGTTTGGTCTGCTTGGTGTTTTTATTTTTCGGTACTGGTATCGTCACTGCCCCACTAACAATGGTGAGAGGCTGGCCAAACTTAGTGCACTATACAGGGAATAGAGTGCCATTTAGGATGCAGCCTGTCTGTATCTCTCCCACTGCGCCAACTGCTTGGCATGACAGGCCCTGTCTCCAGCCTGTTAAACAATGATGATGTTGTAGTAATATGCCTGGCCTAAAGAAGTGCACTATTTAGGGAATAAGGTGCAATTCAGGACACACTTTGTCTGTGTCTGTCTGTCCCTCAGGAACAGAGCCTCCTCATTAACCCCTTAGAGGAAGTGAGACTTGGCTGGGAAACATGCGCACACACACACGCACACAGACACACAAACACATATGCCAGTCACAGACATGTGTTGCAGCAATAGGAGCCACCCTGCTACCAGTCATGGGGCCAGAGAACATGCTGTTCACTCTTGCTGTCAGTCAACAGAGTATCAGCAGCAGTCACTCTGCTGGGAGCAAAACCACCTTAAAAGAATGTCAGATCTGTATTGGAACTGGCTTGATCAGAAGTAAGATGCACAAAAATACATAGCAAACACACCTACACATGAACCCAATAGGGCACCCACAAGCCGAGACACGCAAACACAGAAACACACATCACACACAACTCCCAACTAAGCCAACAAAATAATACAATCTTTTAAAATCCTATTGATTAGAACAATTAAAATAATAAGGACAATTTTAATTAAATTCTGTATCCATAGTGACCATATTCATTTGTGAATGCCGCCCTCACGGAGAGGCGCGCGCTATATTATACCACTGAACACCTGCATCAACTGTTCTTCAGAGCGAGCGCAGTGTTATCCAGGTCAAGGCGCGCGCCGCTCAGACAAGAGGCTTAGAATGGAGACAAGAGCTTTTAACACGAAATAAAACCGTCAAAGTTCAACGGTAATCCCTTTAGGTATGGATAAACCCGACTGTCTGGAAAATAATCATCTAGGTTTAGTGGAGCGCAGACAGGGAGAGAGCAGATATCCAGGTGTAGAATTCAACTCACAGTAACCAATTCGCAACTATAAGACAATACAATCAAAAGAGTATAATCTCTTTAGTCGACTGAAATATGCATTCCTTTTTACGACGCAAAAGACAAATTGAATTGCTAAACGTAGGATATAAATTACAGAGACTCTTTTCTAATCTCAAAACCTACCGCCAATATCATCATGTAATAAAAAAAAACGAATCAATTTTAATATAGATATAAAACAAATCCTACAATATTCCGTTGTATTGAATTGATCAAAATCAAACATTTCCACAAACATAAAGTCAAGTAGGCCTATACCTAAATCGACAAACATTTTTAGGGCGGGGAATCGGTTGAAGACTGTCAAATTTGTCATTTCGAAATATTAGGCCTTCATGAATTAAGGTTTAATCTTCAAGCTTACATCTTTACTTGTTTGAATGAACAAAACAAACTTTTAAAACATATTTTCCATCCCACTTATGTGTTCAATTAGGACGCATTCTTCCCCGTTGTGTTAAGACGCGTAAAACAACCGTCTTGAATATCAGAACCATGAACCCTGATCTGAATGAGAAAATCCACTTGATTATGCTTCTTCTCTTGTTTGATTGAAATGCACAGGTGGAATTCTGTGCGAGAAGAGGTCAAATAAAAAGGGAAGAAAAATTCAAAAGAGCCCTTTATACTGGGAAATGTAATTTTGCCTATAAAATCTGTGATTTTACGTTTGTAGGAAACAGGTCATGCATTGTTCTATATGTTGCATCTGAGATGTTTGTGGTGTTCACATCCTACAAGATAGTCTAGCGGTATCATAAAAAAAAACATAATCAAATGAGCCCATTTGTAACGCAACTTTTAGATTACAGTTAGATTAATTTAATTATGACTAATAAATGTTGCTAGAAATGTGAATTGTATAGGTTCTGAGCACTCTCAAATGATTATAATGCTGTGGAATTAATTAAAACCTCACTCTTACTACTTGTATAGGATATCTTCTTGTAAAACACTTTATAGGCCTATCTATATGCCTACGTCTTAAGCATAGCCTAATGCGCCATGGAAGTCTTCAGACTCATTTTGGATAATGTGGTAAGACAATACCCCACAGACAACTAACAATAATTACCTGTTTTTCTGAGTTTAAATTTAAATTGGCTACGCAATTACATTTTATTCAATCAGGCCGATAGAAAACAACAAGTAAAATGAATTAGCTTGATTATAATCATTTTGGTTTGATTAACTGTCGTTTTGCGTGAGGATTATGCAGATGAAATAATTCAAACCAAGTGTCAATAGGACAGTTCTAATAGAATCCAGCTGAATAGGTCTATTTCGTGAAATCAAAAATGTGCTGGAGAAAAACGTCCTGTTATAACTTGCATATTACGCTGCAGGTAAGTTCAAATGAAATAGACTGAAGACCATCCATTGTGTGTATGTGTGCGGGTGTGTGTTGCAAACGGTATATTACAAAACCTTTTATTTACATTCCCTTTTAACACCGGACAATAAAGTTTGACACAGTGCTGCGATAGACCTGATATCAATACACTCTTACTCTCAGCTCGAAGGAATAAACACTCATTTTGAGTTGTGTAGATAGAGAGGGAGTGACATTAGATAATCGCCGCCCAGTCCCAGTAAGAATAAAAGGTTGATTAATTTAGGTGCATGACGTGGTAAACTATCTGGGTTAGGGATAGGGAACAGAAGGTTAGACTACATACTTTGAAGGCACTAGGCTACTCTCCTCAAGGTGTCTGCAGAATTCACACGAAAGCCGAACGCGCGTGTTTGTGTTTTGTTTTGTTACAAATTACAATATAGCCTTACTTGGAAAGTGACTTTGTTTGAAATATTTAAGTGGCATTCTTTTTTTATATCAGATAGAGTGTGAGTCGTACTGTTACTTTTTAACAAAACGTTGGTGCCTGAGAAACCTGTGTTTTTCTTTCCACTCAATGGCCTAGCATAACTTAAATGTTATCACATTATGCACCCTTTGAAATCAGCAAGATTCCGCTGAGTTGTACGGGTCACGCACGAAAAACTCTACTCCATGTTGTATCTAATATGACTGCAATGAGTGGGATAATTCTTGTTGTGGCGGGCTGAAAGGAAAAACGGTTACTGCCAAAATCAAAAGGAGCAACTGAGAATTTGAACGGTTGACGCACCTGCCGCTGGTTTTGGTTTATGGCGCCATCAAGAGACGGTTTGTTTGAACTGCACCACAATCTTTTCCGTTTTCAGCTCGGGAAATTGTTTTAATTTTACACTTTAAATGTGTTATTTCTTTGAGATACATTGTTAAAACAAATATATCAGACAAAGATTCAATCATTACTAATTCAGTATTATAACCACATATATTCATTTAGATAATGTATTGGACTAATTAGTCCTATTAATTGGACACCATACACCACAGTGATCAAATAGAAACGCATAATTGATAAATAGTCTGTTTTAAAACCCACGCTCCGCCATGTCTCAGTCATGATAATGTAGAATTAAAAAAGTTGTATTTCCTACCAACACCCCGATACAGGACGACGGAATGTTTTTATGCAATGCTTATGCACAGGACATGACCCTGAAGTGAAGAGTTGGCATCAACAGTTCTGTCAGTGAGGTGCATTTCATAAGAATGCGTTTTTACACATGTAATTGTAGTAAAATGTGTAATTGAAAGACTACAAAACACTGAGACAAACACAAACAAAAGCACCACTCACCAGGTAAACCGCTGCGGTCAGGAGTAACACCGCACACCAACACGTCGCCTGCATTCTTCCTGGTCTCAAACTTCCACTAGTTTCCCTTCGCTGGCTCTTTGTCTGTGAAGACCATAAATCCACGCGGTAACCGCTTTTACACAACGGTCAAGACCCTCAACAGCCTAGGCAAAAATGAAATTATACACCCCATGACCACAGAACAAGCTTAGCCTACACTTGGAGACAGATATTGGACGAGAATGGGAAACAAATAACGATTACATTGGAATTAATCCCGAGAGCAGGGTTGAAGCAATCTCATAGTTAACTGAAAGATGAAAATTCGATTCAGAGCAATCATAAAGGATCAGTCCTTGATTTGATTGTCTTCCTGCCTGCGGTGCGCGTGAGGCTCGATGAGCAGTTCCTTACCGAAAAGGAGAACAGTTGAAAGTAGTCGGATAAATAACGGACGCTTTATAACCGAGCCTCTGGAAAACGCGCGCCTATTACACATCTGGGTTGAGAGAAACTCCGTCGCTCTGTCCACACAGAACATGAGAGAGAGAAGAGGAAGGAGGGGAGGAGAGGAGATGAGCGAGGGAAATATTAAAAAACGGGGCGAGATTGGTCCGAGACGCAAGAATCACAGAATGCAGTCTTTAAACAGCCACTAAAGCTCGACAGAAAAGCTTTTCATTTACTGACGTGCGGTAGAGTGGTTGATAGAGATTAACGAGCCGACATTCACAGAGAGCCACAGTGTGTATACAGTATGACTCCAGGACAAACACACTCACTAGGCTATAGCACCAGCTCCCTTCCTCACTGTCTAAGCCTAAGGACAGAGCACTGCAATATAAACCAGCAGAGCTGGACAATGACATGGTTTTCTAATAGGCTATAGTCTATGTAAGGAATGTTGTCTAACCAAATGATTAGCCGACATTGACAGAAATCCTAAATGTTCTTTTATTGAGGATGTTCAAGACGTGGTTATGGTTAAGCATAACAATTTGAACTCATTAAAGGTGAAAAAGAGGGCAAAATAAGTAGGCTACTTGAGGGATTCTTAGAACATGGGGTCGAATTACAGTACCAGTCAAAAGTCTGGACACACCTACTCATTCAAGGGGTTTTCTTTATTTTTACTATGTTCTATATTGTAGAACAATAGTGAAGACATCAACATTATAAAATAACACACATGGAATCATGTAGTAACCAAAAAAGTGTTAAACAAATCCAAATATATTTTATATTTGAGATTTTTCAAAGTAGCCACTCTTTGCCTTGATGACAGCTTTGCATACTCTTGGCAATCTCTCAACCAGCTTCATGCGGTACTAGTCACCTGGAATGCAAGTCCATATTATGGCAAGAACAGCTCAAATAAGCAAAGAGAAAGGACAGTCATTACTTTAAGACATGAATGTCAGTCAATCTGGAAAAAAACAATGTTGAAAGTTTCTTCAAGTGTTGTTGCAAAAACCGTCAAGTGCTATGATGAAACTGGCTCTCATGAGGACCTCTACAGGAAAGGAAGATCCAAAGTTACATCTGCTGCAGAGGATAAGTACATTAGAGTTACCAGCCTCAGAAATGGCAGGCCAAATAAATGCTTCACAGAGTTCAAGTAACATACACATCTCAACATCAACTGTTCAGAGGAGACTGCGTGAATCAGGCCTTCATGGTCGAATTGCTGCAAAGAAACTACTACTTGAGGACACCGATAAGAAGAGACTTGCTTGGGCAAAGAAACGTGAGCAATGGACATTAGACCAGTGGAAATCTGTCCTTTAATCTGAGGAGTCCAAATTTGAGATTTTTGGTTCCAACCCTGTGTCTTTGTGAGACAAGTGCTCAACATCTCAATTGGGATTAGATCTGGACTTTGATTAGGCTATTTCAAAACATCAAATGTGTTGCTTTTTAGCTATTTTCATGTAGACTTGATTGTGTGTTTTGGATCATTGTCTTGCTGCATGATCCAGCTGTGCTTCAGTTCCCAGACGGATGGCCTGACATTCTTTTTAAATATCTATATTTTTAATTGAACCTTCCTTTAACCAGGCAAGTCAGTTAAGAACAAACTCTTATTTACAATGACAGCCTACACCAGCCAAACCAAGACAATGCTGGACCAATTGTGCACTGACTGCCCTATTGGACTCCCAAAGTTGTGATACAGCCTGGATTTGAACCAGGGTCTCTGTAGTGACCTTTCTAGCACTGAGATGCAGTTCCTTAGACCGCAGCACTCAGGATTCTCCTGTAGAATTCTCTGATACAGAGCAGAATTCATGGTTCCTTCTATTAAGGCAAGTCGTCTATGTCCTGAGGCGGAAAAACATCCCCAAACCATCACACTACCACCACCATGCTTGACCGTTGATATGAGGTTCTTACTGTGGAATGCAATGTTTGGTTTTCACCAGCCATAATGGGACGTAATGGGGCATCATTATTTGGGGGTTGTTTGTAAACTCAGGTCGCCTTTATCTGATATTAGGTGTTGGTTGAAGATTTGATAACATTCAATATAAAAAAAAATCTAAAATAGAGAAAATCAGAAAAGGGCAAATACTTTTTCACGGCATTGTGTTGCTGTTATTGTGCAGTTTCAAACTATACATGAACACACTGTCAGAGCATAAGGTTAAAGGAGTATGCACCACATGCTGAGTGTGTGTTTGTTGCAGGCAGTATAGACAGATATCCCTCCTCTTCTTCCTTTCAAACGCTGTCTTAGAGGAAGAAGAAAAAACAGGAGAAGAGAGAGGAAAAGAAAATACAGGGAGGGTAGGTCTGGTTTAATAAATCTGCGGTTGTCTCATTGCTACAACATTTCAGCGGTCTGCTACTGTCACTATAACTCAGCCCTGGCCCTGGTGGATTCCTGTTCTGAATGGCTCAGGTAGCCTTCACACGAGAGAGACAGAGAAAGAGAGAGAGCCTTCTCAACAGCAGCACCAGACCCAGGGGGATAAATCACTAGAGGCTTGCCATGATGCTGAATCCCAGGCTGGGGCCCTCTGATACCCTGATACCCCTCATTGTGGAAGTGCAGGACAGGTACCCACAAACCAGAGCCCCTATCAAGCGTCCAAAGGCCTTTTAGATCACAATGAACAAGACTATACATGTGGACAGGGGGGACCTAATCCTAGATCAGTACTGTACTCTAAAATGCTTGATATATACGGCCCCAGGTTTGGGGTTTCAATACCAGGGATTCATCAGGAAGTGAAGTGGAATTCAAAAATGGGAAATTGGCCAATGTTTTCTTGGAGGATAATATGCAGCATATGCTCCCACTGTGATTTATTGAGACGCACAAATAGGCAACACATAGGACCTTCGCCAGGTCCTTGGCAATGGTCGCTTTGTCATGTTTCAGAGGCTAAAACATTTTTTAAAGAGAATAGTTTCCGGGCTCAAGGATTCTCAAGGTCACAACAACATTGCAGAGCATCCCTGGAGCATATTGAGGAGTTACAACTGAACTAGTATTTGTTGCAGTATCAGAGAGAGAGAGAGAATCCATTGAAATGACTTATGTTAACTAAACACTGAGCAGCAACCTTATATTCCTCCTCATCAAGCAACCCCCCCCCCTTTCTCTCTCGCTCCAACAAACACTCTAAATGTTAAGGGAATTATCTGGAGGTCGAGTGGTGCTAATTTTCCCCGGGACACCTTTGGTGCCCATTCACCAAAGAGAGAAGCAAAGAAGAGCAACGGGCAGAAAATTACAGAGTAGTCACTGCCCTAATAGTCCTACCCAGAATGGAGGGAGGGGACGGGGAGAGAAAGAGATCTAATGAAGGGGAGATAAATTACAAAAAGGAAGGGGAAACGGGACAAGAAATGAGAGAAATGAAGGGGGATGGAGAGAGAGTAGAGAAAAGGGCCGAGAGTGACGTTGGCAGTACGTATAGGAGACAGAGCCTGATCCGTCCTGTATCATGAATACGCCCAGCTGGCATGGCTCGTTGCCCGACAGTCAGGCCAGATGTTGGGAGCAGAGGAGAGGAGAGCAGGCCCCTTAGCTTCAGGCCTACCCATGATGCACCAGCTGGCATCTGAAGAGCCCACCATTCTCCTCTGACTACACACCCAGAGGGGGACAGATGAGTCAAACAGCCGTTTTACCCCTGACCACAAGGGGTAGGGGGTGGGTAGAGGGAAGGTGCCTGGTGGGTGGTTATGGTGAGAGAGTGGGCACGTCGGTCTGCCATGTGTGGGTACAAAGCGCAGACTTCCTGGTGTCTGTGGATGTACGGTCAGGCGGGCGGAAGCATGCAGGCTGCGGTTGGGCAGAGGGAGGAATCTTGGAGATGACAGAGACAAATGCGGGATCAGAATGACGGTCACAGGATGCAGCTGGCAGCCATCACCATCAAGTACTTCCTCCCCATCACAATTAGACCCACTGTGTGTTACTGTGTGTGTGTGTGTGTGTGTGTGTCTGTGTGTGTGTGTGTTTGTGACTTACTGCAGCCTGCAGGCTTTTGGAACAAGAGGAGAAAGACAGGAGGAGGAAAGGATGAGAGGAAACACAATGTTTGAATGGTTGTCATTGTGTGGATGAAAGTTTGCAGATGCACTCCAAGTTCTCTAAATGAACGGGCAAGTGTGACAGTTAGGGAAATGTTTCTAGTTTAAGCGGTCACAAAAAAATAAAAAAACGTTTTCAGCTGCAGCTATGACGAACATCATATTGAGGAGCTAAGTTATGCTCCCCAGAGTTTGTAAGTCCAGGCTATCTTCCAGACGTAAGTCCAGGCTATCTTCCAGACGTAAGTCCAGGCTATCTTCCAGACGTAAGTCCAGGCTATCTTCCAGACGTAAGTCCAGGCTATCTTGCAGACGTCGTCAGCAGGAGCAGTAGTGGGCAGTGGTCTCGACTTGTTGCATCACTGGTGTCTTAAAAAACAGACACAGCCAATTCACTAATGGAGCCGGCTAGTACTTAGTTTTATCAGTTGGAGATTTAAGATGTCCAGGCCTCGGGAGACAGACAGAAAATTATTGTCTTCTATGAAGCAGAGAGCGGGAGAAAGAGAGAAAGAGAGAAATACCCAAATGCTCTTAGGTGCTTCCCATTTCCTCTCTTTCTCAATCAAATTTTCCCTGGATCTTGATAACTCAGAGGTCGCGATAAAGTCAACATTAGAAGTGGAATCACAACGGGAGTTAATTGATTAGGAAACAGCACGCACTCACACACACACGTAATTGCTTAGGTCAGCTTGTAGGACTTCCCTGTTTCTTGGCAGGGGGAATTGATATGGATGAGGTAGACGGAGACATGCTTATGAGAAGAGCTGATTGTTCGATAGTACCCCGGCCACACAGACCGTTTGTGGTTAGTCTACCTGATCAATGATTACAATTCTGACAGTGTGATGACTCTGAATGGTTAAGATTCAGACCAAAACATGACTTTAATACGCAGAGAGGACAAACTGATTCAGTGGAGGAATGGCAGAATATTCCCTACTTAGTGCAGGCCCTGATCAAAGGTACAGATCTGCCATCTTAATTCGATCACTCTGTTGTTGCAGAGAAATTTGCTGCGTAGCAGTAAATGCTAATTGTAGTGTCTTTAGGGTTTATATATTTAAATATACACTAAGTATACCAAACAACCTTAATTCGTTGGGGCATGGATTTGTCAAGGTGTCGAAAGCATTCCACAGAGAGGCTGGTCCATGTTGACTCCAATGCTTCCCACAGTTGTGTCAAGTTGGCTGGATGTCCTCTGGGTGGTGGACCATTCTTGATACACACAGGAAACTGTTGAGCGTGAAAAACCCAGTTGCAGTTGTTGACACAAACCAGTGTGACTGCACCTACTACCATACCCTGTTCAAAGGCACTTAAATCTTTTGTCTTGCCCATTCACCATCTGAATGGCACCCATACACAATCCATGTCTTAATTGTCTCAAGGCTTAAAAATCCTTATTGAACCTGTCTCCTCCCCTTCCTCTACACTGATTTAAAGTGGATTTAACAAGTGACGTCAATAGGGGATCATAGGTTTCACCTGGATTCACCTGGTCAGTCTATGTCATGGAAACAGCAGTTGTTCTTAATGTTTTGTTCTGTGTATAAGTATATATTGTTTTCAGACTTGATTTGTATCAAGCCCTACAAAGTATATCCATTAATTATAATCCACACAATGATTCACATTTCCTGTTGCTGCAGGATTATTTCCCGGCTGTGAGAAGCAGAACCAGTGTCTCCCATCTTGGTAACATTTTATTCTACACTTCCTAAACAATCTGGAATGTACTTAGAAACAACCTGGTAACAGCATACCTACAAAACTATTACCTAGGAAGTACTTGTCATGAAAAATCCTGGAAAACATACTCAAAAACGCATCAAATCGGCCGCAATGGCGCTCTCTCGTGGAAGCTTTATGTTCCAACTAGGAACAAAGATGATCAAGTAAGTAAGTAAATAAAGCACAATATTAAGAACATATTCACACCGTCACCCAGTCCATACAGAGTGCGATTTAAGTACAGTTGGATAGCGCCAGTTCCTCAGACTTCAGCAAAGCCCCTTCTGTCCTGTGACCTGTGTGTGTGTGTATGTGTGTGCAAAGCTCCTTGTGACCTCTGTGTGTGTCATGGGTCTGAGTTTCTCACAGATTCTGCCTTCTTAAGCGGAATGTTTCTATTCCTTCTTCTGTCAAAAGGTTCCGTTGGAGAGGAGGAGGAGGAGAGAAATAGATTTGTCAAAGAGCTAGCTGGAGGGAATGGGAAGAATATATTAAATAGGGTTCTAGGGCCATCTAGTGGCGGAGACTGATACAACACGTGTTTTTTAATACGGTGCATATAATGAGAGCATTTTCATTGAGGGTACTGACACAATTATTTAGTTTTTCTTATTTATTATAAGCAACTGGTCAGATACATATAAACAACCTGTAGGAAAAGGACAGAGCCCTGCGACTTTGTTTTAACAAGGTAATCATCCGTATCGCTTTAGCAAAGATAATTTACATTACACACACATAGGCAGTAACACACATGCGCGTGCACACACACACACACACACAGTCTTGTACAGCTAACCTTGTGGGGACACACAATTCCGTCCCATTCAAAAATCTACTTTCCAAAAACCCTTAACCCTAACCCATACTCTTACCCTAACCCTAACTTTAACCCAAAAACCTAACCTTAACAAAACCCTAAAACGAACCATAGCTCCTAACCCTAACCCTTAAAGTAATTCTAACCCTAACACTAATTCTAACCTTAACCCTAAACCCCGTAGAAATAGCATTTGACCTCGTGGGGACTAACAAAATGTCCCTTGTTGGTCAAATTTTTGTTTGTTTACTATTCTTGTGGGGATTTCTGGTCCCCAGAAGAATAATTAAACACGTGCACACAGACACACACACACTTCCACAGTTTCTTTACTTTACTTTGCGCAGTAGAAAAAGGAACACATGTATATATAATGCATAAATAATTATGAAATGAAAACATTATGCACTCATTTATTTCAACTCATAATTTAAGAAAAGTTAATTGAAAAAAGTAAGCATTCATTTGACCACGTCAACAAACAAATGTCTATCACCACAATTCATTCCCCTTGGAGAATAATATGGCTGTGACTGATTCATTTACTTTACATGAGGTTTGTCCATCTACACCATTGAATAAACAGTCTGCACTATCAACTGCCAGTCTGCCATAGCCAATATTATGCATATAATCTGTTTTCAGGCAGAGGACTCTGACTCTTCGGATATGTCATTGCATCATTAGCATTAAAAAATGGAACCACATCTAAGGCCTTCCTACATCTGTTCCTTTGAATTACTTGGAGTGTTATTGTGGCTACCTAGGTTGCGTTCTATCTAGCTTTTGCAATACAGAACCCATTATAGAATAGCACCAAGGCAGGGAGAAACACTGAAGCATAAATGTATGTGAGTGATTATTGTAGACATTGTAGTCACACTCATCCTTCAACCGATGTATCAGCCACACTGAATAGGAGCAGTATTGAGAGATCACGTATGATATGTATATAGCAATACGCCTAAGCAGTTTGGATACAAGTAGGCTGTTCTAGTTAGGATTGAGGATGTTACACAGTAGTAGATATGAGAGCAAGATTTAAAGAGACTCTTCTGGTGGAACAAGATATAAAGAGAACCCACTCTCTTCTGGTGGAACAAAATATAAAGAGAACCCACTCTCTTCTGGTGGAACAAGATATAAAGAGAACCCACTCTCTTCTGGTGGAACAAGATATAAAGAGAACCCACTCTCTTCTGGTGGATCAGAAAGAAAAGAAGAAATTGTGAACCCAGTCACACCCTTCTGTCTTAACAACAAACACCAGATTCTATCAAACTCGCAAAGAGCCATGTGATTTTTTTGCCATGTGGAATTGGTATTCTGCCACGTTTGATGGAATTCAGATCTTTGAGATGTTGAATAAAGTTACGAAATGGAAATGGAAAAACAATGATTAACCATAATAAGCCTTCAAAGCAACAGTCAGAGAAACCAATAGGAGACAAACATAAAGTCAGTCAGTCAAAGCAACAGTCAGAGAAACCAATAGGAGACAAACATAAAGTCAGTCAGTCAGGCAGAGAATGAGACATGTTCAAACCTGGGTTCAAATTGTATTTGTATTCTTTATAATACTTTCTGCATTTAATTGAGCCGGGCCTGGAGTGGCAGATGGGCAGGGTTTGCACTTTTGGGACTATTCCAATGGTTCCATTGTGCCACTGGCGGTTCTGGGGGCAGGGGGCCAGTGCCCCTGTGACAACAATTTTGGACCCCCTTGTGGCCCCCCTAAATGTGGAGTATGAAATAATTTTTGCATAACAAATTTTTGCTTTCGTTCTTTTTTTACATCCGTTATTAGACAGTGGGAACGTGGAACACTAATTAAACCCACACATTTACTAGAGGGACATGGTCTTTTGCCTACTAATGCCTGCAATGAAGTGAAGAAAACAATATGACAACAATAACGTCTAATGTAACTGGCCCCTCTAACAGTACAACTGGCCCCAGCTTGGCCCCCCCAGTTGAAAGGGTCTAGAACCTCCACTGCATTGTGCCAGGCAAGCTCAATCAAGTGCAGTTGAAAACAGACACTATTTGAACCCGTGTCAGTAAAATGCAGCTGTACATACTACAAAGGTAAATAAATCCTATTTACATGGCATCGTCGGCCCTATTATCATATCACATACAAGAGGTAAAAGAAGCAACATTTGTTTTTGAAAAAAGGTGTATTTTCTTTTACATTTCTAGCACAAGACTGTACATCATGTTGTATTGAGAGAGGCAGCTTCCTAGACATAAGAACATATCATGCTGCACTAATATAGTGCAATATTGAGCCTGAAAACGGAAGAGAAAGGGAGAGGCAGGCAGAGATTTCCTACAAAGGTTGACAGCGTTTCTGTAAGATTAGGACATTTTTTTTTGTTTTCTAGGGAAAAGGATCCAGTCCAGAACAAAAATAGAGAGGCAGCAATTTGCTCCAGGAATAATTTTAAAAAAGCATTGCGTATTTATCATTGAATTTCCAACAGAGCAGCTGTAGCCAAGAAGGAAGGACTCTTTGTTTTTTCAGGGCCCTCTCCAACAACCTTAGTCTTGAAAGATGTTTTTATTTGACAGAAAAGAGTAGTAAATGGCAGATAAGCAAAGGCAGACTTCCTTAAGAAGAAGATAGAGTTTGTGAAGGCTCTTGTGAAACAAAGTATACAAACATTTTATAAATAAAAAATATTGAGGAAGGAAAATTCTAGGCTACTAATGAACGAACATGACTCGATTTCTGTTTGACTTCTTTCTTGCTTTTTTTGTTGTTGTTGTTATTAAATCCGTGACATAACGCAAGTCTTCCTAGAGTTCGATGTTTTAAGCCACGCCCACTGGTAGCCTGAGGAGAAAGGTCAAAGATGGGTCTCCTTGACAACCTGTCTGTCTCTTCCCACGATGACAGTCTCCATAACGTCAGTGTAAAATGATTCTGTCACCAAGTAGATTAGGAGGAGGTTTACATGTCAGCATCTCCGTCATAGGCCAGGGTCAGGGGCTTGAGGCGGTTGTTATACATCTGTCTTCTCTGGGGTTTCTTTGGCTTTTTACTAGGAAAGAAAAATGGCAGAAAACATTGCTATTACTTGTTTTATATTTCAATTATTGAAGAGGAAATGTAGATACCCATATTCTTAATATGTAGGCCTATATACCATAATAATAAAGGATTTATCCATATCAGGTTACCCCCACCTGATACACAGAGCCTGCTCTGCTATCTTTTGAATACACCACAACTTCCAGTTGGGTAATTTGCCTCATTTCAGAGTTACGTGCATCACTCTGCTGAAGGCCATGCTTTTAGTAGATGGTCAGTTCTTCGATCATGCAAAGGCAATACTGAAATAGCTAATGATTCTGTTCCTATACTGCCATTGTCCTTGAAGGAAAAAGGGTAGATCTGTTGGTTAAAGCACTAGTTAGTGAGCCACATTTCAGAAGCACATTTGAGTGGCCCTTGTCCTAGCATTGAAGTGATGCTGTAGTGGATGATGCAACACTTCATGGACAATTTCAACAGCTGCTATTATTTATTTTTATATTGAGGCATGTGAGAGAGACTGGACTCTGAAGGAAGATGACGAGCGGACAAGCACAGTACAGAAAGCAGCCTTTTCTTTAGCCTAGAACAGTTCCCACTCACCTTAATGCAAACTAGGCTATGACAAACAGAGACAGTGTAGACAGTTAGCTGTAGGTACATCATGAGGACAACACTATAGCATGTCTGGGCAGGCTCTAATGTTGCACACATCCCAACTTCCCATACAAAACACAGGGACGGGAGACAATGATAAATATGTATCAAATGTAAATAAGATATCTTATGAAATGTGTCTTATGTCCATCATGAATGGATAGGGAAGAATGGGTGGAATGAATAAGAGATTGAATGGCAAGGGATGAGAAATCATTGAATAGTGGTCATGAGTGATTCTTCCATCTGGCCACAAGAGAGCAGTATGCTATTGAAAGTGAAAGCTGATCATCATTTTACTGTGATGTCAATGTTGTGTCCCTGAAATCTGAAAAACATGGCATCCATATTAGGAAGTCCTTCAACAAACAACCAATGACTTCCTAAAATGGATTCCGTACAAAGTATGTTTAAGTTTGGAAGTGCTCTAAATACTAAACAAACTCCAGGATCAGAGGTCAAACAGAGGGACATGGGGGATGACTTCCTGCTCACCTCCATCAATAACTCCATGTGATTGGTTGGACAGGCACATGTGACAGCAGATGTGGGGAGGAGAGAAAGACGAAGGGGTATGGGAGTTTGTGTGAACACTGCAGCGAGGGCTGCCATTAGGTCAGGACCCCTAAGTTATGAGTGTTTCAATGCATTGTGGTTGTTGTTGGTGATTTTGTTCATTGTTATGTTTTTTTATACTGTTGTGGTTGTAGTTGATATTGATGTTGTTGATTATATGGTTGTTGCTGATAGTGTTGATTTTGTTGTGGTAGTTGTGGTTGTTGATATTGATTTTGTGGTAGTGGTTGTTGATGATTTTGCTGATGATTTTGATGCGATTGTTGTTGATATTGATGTAGTTGTTCTAGTTCGTGTGCTTTATGCTGGCAGTCAGGACACGTATAAGCCATGGCATGATTGTTTTGTTCCATCCAGACCACCGTATCAGTACACTGGTCAGGGTTCGAGTTAGGGCTCAAATAACACAGACTGATGGTGCACGGAGGGGAGTGAACAGAGAGAGATGAACGGATAAGTTGGGGAGAGGAAAGGAATGGATGAGGTGGGGAGAGAGATGGAAAGAAAAAGCAAAATGGAGAGAACAGATAATGCCATGACTTGAAATTAAAATAAAGGGGTAAAAACGAAACTGATGTGATCATGAAGACATATACATACAGGTGATTACGCACATACATACATATGCTGAAAGAAATATACAAACGCAACATGTAAAGTGTTGGCCCCATGTTTCATGAGCTAAAATAAAAGATCCCTGAAATGTTCCATATGCACAAAAAGCGTATTTCTCTAAAATGTTGTGCACAAATTTGTTTACATCCCTGTTAGTGAGCATTTCTCCTTTGCCAAGATAATCCATCCAACTGATAGGTGTGGCATATCAAAAAGCTGATTAAACAGATTGATCATTACACAGGTGCACCTTGTGCTGGGGACAATAAAAGGCCACTAAAATTAGCAGTTTTGTCACACAACATAATGCCACAGATGTCTCAAGTTTTGAGGGAGCGTGCAATTGGCATGCTGACTGCAGGAATGTCCACAAGAGCTGTTGACAGAGAATTGAATGTTAATCTTTCTACCATAAGCCGCCTCCGTGTCATTTTAGATCATTTGGCAGTACTTCCAACCGGCCTTTAAACCGCAGACCAGGTGTAACCACACCAGCACAGGACCTCCACATCTGGCTTCTTCACCTGCGGGATTGTCTGAGACGAGCAAAACTGTCAGAAACAGTCTCAGGGAAGCTCATCTGTGTGCTCGTCGTCCTCACCAGGGTCTTGACCTGACTGCAGTTCGGCATCGTAATCAACTTCAGTGGGCAAATGCTCACCTTCGATGGTCACTGGAAAGCTGGATAAGTATGCTCTTCACGGGTGAATCCCAGTTTCAACTGTACCGGGAAGACGGCAGACAGTGTGTATGTGGGTGAGCAGTTTGCTGATGTCAACATCATGAACAGAGTACCCCATGGTGGCAGTGGGGTCATGGTATGGGCAGGCATAAGCTACGGACAACGAACACAATTTCATTTTATCAATGACAATTTGAATGCACAGTGATACCTTGACGAGATCCTGAGGCCCATTGTCATGCCAGTCATCTGCCACCATCACCTCATGTTTCAGCATGATAGTTCACGGCCCCATGTTGCAAGGATCTGTACACAATTCTTGGAAGTTGAAAATGTCCCAGTTCTTCTATGGTCTGCATACTCACCAGACATATCACCCATTGACCATGTTTGAGATGCTCTGGATCGACGTATACGACAGAGTGTTCCAGTTCCCTCCAATATCCAGCAACTTCGCACAGCCATTGAAGAGGAATGGGACAACATTCCACAGGCCACAATCCACAGCCTGATCAACTCTATGTGAAGGAGATGTGTTACGCTCCATGAGGCAAACGGCGGTCACATCAGAAACGGACTGGTTTTCTGATCCACGACCATACTTTTTGTAAGGTGTCTGACCAACAGATGAATATCTGTTTTCCAAGTCATGAGAAATCCATATATTAGGTCCTAATTAATTTATTTCAATTGACTGACTTCCTTAAATAAACTGTAACTCAGTAAAATCTTTGAAATTGTTGCATGTTGCGTTTATATTTTTGTTCGGTGTAAATACATACATTCAGGTGACATACAGATGAATGGCATACTTAAAGAAGTATCAAACAGGTTAACCTACCAGGCTAGGAAGGTCATGGAGACTATAAATACGAGTAGAACAAAAGCTCCGGCTGCAACACCGTAGACCCATGTCTTCAGTTTACCATCTGTAGAGAACACATCACACACAGTTAGTACACTGACAAGTGACAAGTCCAGTGACAGCTCACACTATGTGAATGGCTTTGGTGCAGATCCAATCCTGTGCAGAAGAGGGCAGCAGTACACCAAATATTTTCCGGGTCATCTATTGTGTGTAAATTATTATTGGTGGATTGTACTTTAATTTTGCTGTAAATATTAAGATCCAGCACATCACATCATACATGAGTAGAATTGCTGGCTATTTTGAGGATGAGAAATTCTGGGCCTAATCCTAAATGTGTGCGTAAAATGGCGGTGTGAGACTTCTGTTCATAAACGTTCTTGACGTCATTAGGGGATTTGTGCAAAAACAATTTGTGGCTACAGGGAATGACAATGCAGAATGGTTGGCTCTCTGTAGCAAATTCTGTTATAATTCTTGAATATACTCACATTTACTTTCTACAAAGTATAGGCCGATATTCTAACAAGATTGAAAATACAACATAACAACCAAGAACAAATATCTTGGATGGTTCCTACTGTAAATTGCTAGAGTAAATCTGTCTGGTTAGTGTACCTGGTCCGAAGGGCTGTAGGAACCAGGTGCGTCCAGCTCGGCCAGGCAGGCTGTTGGAGGGCTGTGTGGGGCTGACCGCCCTGATAGTCTTCACGTCAGCCCTGTTGTCCCCCGCCGTGGGGATCTCTAACACAGGGATCACCGTACACTGGTCCAGCAGGCCGTCTGAAGTCATCACCTCCGTGTAGCGCTCCTCGCAGCCACACACACCCGCCTGGGAGAGGAAGGGAGGCACACCACGTGGAAGTGAAATGCAGTTGCACATCAAGGGGTTGCTTTGCAGGTGTTTAGCAGAAGGTGCACTTCATGAGTATCCCAAATTACACACACACACATACACACACACGTTATAAAATCAAAACATAGACACAAGGCATTTTTGTCAGTTTCATCTCTTTTAGGCTGGTGACCTGGCTAAGCACCAAGTTGGATTAAAATGAGGTTATTTCATATCAAATATTCCCGGGTGTAATCAAATGATTCATCACTCAGCTTTAGCTCTGGCTCATATCTTGGCAGTATTAAAATGAACCATCACACGTTTCAATCCCCTTTGTGATGCTAGTGCTGCATTGAGAGAGAGTCGGGGGGGGATCAGACAGAAATTCATATGCTCTGAGATTTAAAGGGTGGGGTCTGTTGGGGTTGGGGTATACAGACCGCCAGCCCAAAGGTTTCCCCTATTCTTTCTCTCTTTCCACTCTCTCTGTTCGCTCATCACTCTAGCTCTCTCAGATCACTCCTCTGCCAGCCCAGGGTTTTTATTATCTTTCATCCCCCTCTTTCCTTTCTTCTCTCATCACCCCGAGATTAAATACCAACAATGCAAACAGTGGCTGTACGGCTGAACACACACACACACGAACACACAAACACGAACACACACACATAAATGAACACATAGACAGACATAAAAATAGGGAATGATGGACAAAACAAATTAGATTCACTCACGACCACACCTACAAGCACAAAATAACACTGGCACAAGACACACATTTACACACAGTCATGAACACAGAAACACAGCCAGGCCCTGGGAGATGACTAACACAAACATGAAAGAGAACAGTGACCCGATACACACTACACAAACAGAGACGTTTGAGCCATATCCAGCTAGACATGTTGCTGTAGCTCTCACAGCCCTCTCATGCACTGACTAGAGGGCTGAGTCCTGGTTCAGGGTGTTAGTAATAGTGACTGGTTCTGATGTGTTCTGACATGGGTGTGTGTATAGATGGTGCAGATCTCCATACACGCACACACACACACACACACACACACACACACACACACACACACACACACAAACACTCCCAGTGTACCCATGTAACCGGTCCCCCGGTGTGTCCAGGAAATTGACTCCGTTTGTAGTGAACACAAATGCTGGAAGCGCTCAGCCCAAGGAGGGACAAACTACACTTCAAAGACCAGGCTGAATATTATGGGATGTTTCTGTCTTACATACGACTGAGAATCAAATACACCCTTTAAATACAACTGGGTTGAATAATACCATACTGTGTTGTATTGAATAAAAAATATAAAATAATAATGATATGTTTTATGTTGTTTGTACTGGTTCTGGGATTTCCTGTGAGATGCTTGATAATGTGAGATGGAGTTTAATTGAGAAAATAAGTATAATTGAAAAAGAAAATAGTCTTGTTGATCATGCCTTGTTTTTTCATGTATGCAGTATTCTCCTGCTAGGGCAGATGCAGTAAGTACAGGGGAATTCCTCTGCACATAACGGCATGAACATACCATCAGAGACTAACAATTCAGCTATTTTCTTTTTCTGTCACTGTTTTCTCAACGAACCCCAATGGAGTCATCTGTTTGACTCTCTCTCTCTCTCTCTCCATCTCTGCACTCCCCCCCCATCACCTCTGTGCAGAAGGAGCGTGGTTTGTTGCAGGCTGGGTCACATGATCGGTCAGCCACGGGTTGGGCCGTCATAGGGCAGCCACCTGTATGGTAAAGGTCAGAGGGCAAGTGTCAGTTGGGAGGGGTTTGGGGCAGCGAGGGGATGGAAGTGAGGGTGCCATAAGGAGAGGTCTCCCTTCATGACATAAAGATGCTGTACATTTAATTATCTCACTAATGCCAGTAGACAAGCACATACATGTATACACAAGATGTACACAAGCAGACACACACAGTCTTGTACAACTAGCCTGTGGGGACACACAATTCAGTCCCATTCAAAAACCTATTTTCCCTAACCCCTAACCCTTACCTTAAAACTAACCCTAAACCAATTCTAACCCTAACAATAATTCTAACCTTTACCCTAAACCCCCTAGAAATAGCATTTGACATTGTGGAGAATAACTGTCCCCAGTTGGTCAAATGTTTGTTTACTATTCTTGTGGGGACTTATAGTTAAACACATCCATATGCACACACACACAGCAGAGCAGTGGACATGCGGTCCACATTGTTGGGTAGCTTTCACTGCTGTCTTTGTTACTGTACTTCTGTCAGTCTGTTGTGCTGCAGGCCACATGGATCAGAGACCCAACATACCTCTTCTCCGTTTTGCCCTCTCTCTCCCTTTCTTTATATCACTTCCTTTGTGTCCTAGCTAGCTGCTCAAGATGCCTCCCCAAACACAGAGACAAAAACACACAGTCCCATGAATTAATGGTTTATCAGACATACACCACGCAGTATGCACCATCCCAGAGAGCAAACGTACAGACACACAGATAAACAGGAAGGCAGACTGAGCTCTCTGGGTCTCAGATGAGTTGAGTGTACTGTGGTGAGATGATGCACTCACTGCAACATGTACACTGATACACCTTCAGATATCAAGGACAACATGCCTGCGTCCCAAATGACACCCTATTTCCTACATAGTGTACTATTTTTGAAGAGAGCCCTATGGTCTCTGGTCAAAAGTAGTGCACTATATAGGAAATAGGGTGCCATTTGGGACGTAGACTTGCCTGGGAAGGGAAGGTAGGCCAGCCCTGGCCCCATCCCTATCTCTTTAAGTGATTGCCTCAGGGAGATTCCCTCCCATTGTCCTATCAATGCAGTTGACTGCCTCAAGGCAAAAAGAAAGGGGCTCACTGTTTTCTCACTAGGCTTTTATTTGAACTACTCTGGGGTAAATCAATATACACAAGAGAAGGGTATAGGAGACAAGAGGAGGGATACTGTAGTGGTAGTGGGGGGAACTAGACCAACGGTATAGAGAGGAGGGATACGGTAGTGGTGGTGAGGAAACTAGAGCCGACTCACAGCTAAGTCAGTACTGCAGCCCTTCTTCTGATAAGGGTGGTTTCTATGACAATGTTGTAGGTGGCAGTAAGGACTAGGTTTGTCATTAGGAGTTAAACAGCACCCCAGTAACCAGGCTGAAAGAAACAGAGGTTACCACAGCAGCCAGGGGGAGGGGTAAAGTCTGGAGCATTATATGTGTAACATAATATAATATCTGCAAATAAGCAGACACTTTTATCCAAAGTGACTTACACAGTGCATCAGGGCTTGAAAGAATGAAAAAGGTTCCACTGCTCCCTTCAATTCGACAGTACTTCTAACCAGGCAGTCTACAATATGTACCCAAGCTTTAGAGAACGAGAGGTGCAAGGCCCAGTACTCTGCACCAGTCAGCATCGGTCCACTTCAACCACTTAGCTAAATTCCTTCACTTCAACATCCCACTTCAAGCCAGATATACGTGTAGCGACACTCAGAGAGTAATCCTGGACGGGATCCCTCAAGTTATTCACAAAAACCATACTGTCGGCAGAAAACTGCTAATCTATCAGAAGACGTCTTGAATATTAATGATGGTGATGCACATGGACACACTCTATCACACACACACACAGTATGCAAATCATAAGCGGAAACCACATGGTGTGAAAGGAAGCGTTTACATCAAGGAAGTACAGGGTACATGCCAATCAACCGGTCTGATATAATATGCATAAAATATGCACACCATCTGGAGCGTATGGCTGTGGAATGCCTTGGCATAGGATCTATAGCATCATTAACACACGGTGAGGGGAAGTTCAGGCTATATCATGATTCATGCACACCTTCCTAACAAATGTAAAGTGTATTGAGCTGTCTAGATAAATGCATGTTAAATAAAGTTGGATTTGATATGTAATACTCCATGCCTGCACACTTAACATCATATGTCTAGTTTACAGAAATGTTTCATGCACTTATTCACATTTTAGTCATTTAGCAGACGCTCTTAACCACAGAGACTTACACTTGTGCATTCATCTTAAGATAGCTAGGTGAGAAAATCACATATCACAGTCGTAGCAAGTACATTTTCCCACAAAAAATAAGTTAACAGCAAAGTCAGTGTTAGTAGTCAGTGGTTATTCATTCCTGAGATGATTCACTGCTGAATAAGACACACATCCTTTATGATAAGTGACATATACACTATAACTCTTCCCCTGGAACCTCCGAGCTCTGAGCACCACCGAGGCAGAGGCAGCAGTCACAGACCTAAAGCTGACGTGTGACGGCCAGCAGGACTAAAATGTGTCATCGTCAAGGATTAAATCCTCCTGCACACACAAACACACACACTCAAGGCACGCACGCATACACACAGGAGCGCATGCACACACACAAGCGGCCTAGGCTCCACAGTGACAGGCAGTCAGAAAGTGCTTGGAAAGCAATCTCTCTCTTCCTCGAAGGAACAAACGACACTCGCTCCGACAGGCAGAGAAAGGTTTTTAACCATCCCTATCCACCTCATCATCATCATCCACTGAGGCACCTGGAGAGAGCTGGGCTGGGTGGCTGACTGCAGCAGAACTCCATTGTACCACTCATTGGATCTTATGACCTAATTCACATCCCACACATTCATAGAGTTACAGTTATGATTATGTAGCTACTCAATCGAGAGGCAGTGACTGAAATCTTTTTCTACAGTAGGCTACCACTCAATACTCGTCCTTATTCTAGAAGGGTTTAGTGACTTCTATTCAGCAGCATATGAAGTAGGCACATAAATAAAGACCTGTGTTGGTGGATGTATTCTGACAGGGGATGGAAGCAGCACACACACATTTTTTTTACTATCCTTGTGGGTTCCAAACAATTGATTGATTTAAAATCTTATTTTCCTTAACCCCTAGACCACTGCGCCTTAGACCACTGCGCCACTCGGGAGGCCCCCCTAACCCTAATTCTAATTCTAACCCCAACCCTAAACCTAACCCCTGAGCTTAAAATAAACTTTTTTCCTTGTGGGGACTGGCTAAACGTTCCCACTTGTCTGATTTTTCCTTGTTTTACTATCCTTGTGAGGACATTTCAGGTCCCCACAAGGACAGTAAAACCGAACACACACACACACATTCTGTACCTGTGACATTTAATCCATCAGACCTCTGACACCAGACCAGTCGAGAGGAGCTTCTCCACCCTCCTGTCATCCACTTGTACTCATAACACTGGCCCTCTGTAGTGGGAGGAGAGATATGGGTCAGTACAGACACTTCATATTACTTATAATAGCATGAAGGGACAAATGCACATTTGTGTGTGTGTGTGTGTGTGTGTGTGTATAGACTGACCAGTGCAGGGCCGGGCTTCCCACTCCTGTTCTGGACACTGCAGTAGGTTCTCTGGCTCCTGGGCCAGCACAGCTCTGGATCTGACCTGCACTGAGCCGAAACCCAGGTCATCTCCACTGACACAGCTCAGCTGGCACGGGCTCCACACTGTCCAGTCAGTCAGGTAGCAGTCACCTGTACAGAAACACACAGAACATTACTTACAACACATTTAGCTGTACACAGTTGAAAACTTTCAGTACTATATGAGACGTTACTGTTAACCATGTAACCTGACCAAAAATATGACTTCAGAGTCTATCCTGGTCATATCACAAAATTCCTGGCCCTGGCGCTACACAGTTATAATGGGAAACTTGAATTTGGTTTGGATGTCATCCTATTTCCACACTGATTGTCACCAGGCAGACTTCTCAGATTTCTTCAGAGAATTCTCTTTTCGTTAAGAGGTTTAATAAACCCTATCCCTGATAAAGTTTAGAAGATCAACATTCTCAAATACTTTCCCAGAGCCAGATCACATTCTTCATCATCATCCCCTATTCTACCTTGAATCAGTGTGTTCCCAGAAAACAGACCGTTTCCCATAAGAATAGGTCAGAGCAATTCCTTCATTCATCCTGTTGTAGTGACAGAGAAGAAGTGAGCACACGTCTAAATACTAATTAGTCATAAAGCCGTCAAGTCCAAGGAAGCCTAATCCGCTTTACGATTATCACCTGTCTGCTGTCTGTGTCAGGTGTCAGGCATGGTGGGGCCATGGACTGGGATACGATCAGGCAGGGGGAGGCTGGGGTGTGATGAGGCAGAGGGGGAGAGAGGTGATGTCTGGTGGGCTTTCATGTGGAGAGAGAGTGGACACCTGGATTAAGTACCTGTCTGTTTTAGCTGCCTGAGCTAAACCACTGGAGATTAGGGCTGGCTATGTAGATATGTAATTTAGTAGGCCACAGGTTGAGGGTTTGTGTGATATGAATGAGCGCAATGAATGGTAGAATAGTAGGGAAGTAGGCTACAAAGATTACTTTGACTTCACATGTTCACAACTACCAAAAGCATCGCTCTGGACACGCACGCAAACCCACACACAGACACACACACTACACAAACACTACACACACACACAGTCCAAACACACCACACACAATTTTCTGCTGCATGAGCTGGTGTCATAACGCTGTACTTATGCTACACTGGAGCTGTCAAAATGGCACGTTGGATATGTCATTGACAGGCATTGGCAAAAAGGAAATATGGAACTGTTAAAATGTTCAGATCCGCTTTTTTCCCTTTCCCTCTGAAATGCATGACGTTAAAAGGTTTTTATTCAGAGAAAATCTCCACTTTGTTATCTCCACTTTCATGTCATTGGTGATGAAGAAATCATGTAATCATATAATCAGACTTGAGAATACTCACTTTACTAGCTTGTTGGATTCCCTACAATGTCAGTCAACATCGTTATGAACAAAGAATGACGCACTGTAGCAGGCGTTGGAGGGCTCTCTAGCACCAGCCTCTGAGCATCTAAACATCCAGTCATCAGTGCCTACAGTCAGTGTCACAGGACACTGCTCCTAACAGATTCATGCTATGAGAGAGCTGGGCTAGAATATAACACAGCTAGGACCATATAAATGTCTCTTAGCACCTCTGCTGATAAATGTGATTTAATGGCAGTAGTGAACTCAGGTCAGCCTAAAAGGAACAGCAAAATGTCTCTGCATAGTTAGTAAATAACATTGAAGGACAAGGGGCTTTCTTGACCAGATAAAGCTAGAAAAATCTACAAAAACACCATTAACTTCTTAGGGAGAGGCTCCCGAGGTGACGGTTTTGGAGAGTCTGGCGTGCCCAAAGTAAAATGCCTCCCACTCAGGCCCAGAATATAGGATATGCACATAATTAGTACTATTGGATAGGAAACACTCTGAAGTTTCTAAAAGTGTTAACATAATGTCTGTGAGTATAACAGAACGGATATAGCAGGCGAAAACCCGAGGAATTTCTGTCCTGGAAAAAGTGTTTTTGACACATTGCCTCATTTTGAACCCCTCCCTATTGAAAACAGCCATTTCTGGGAGTAAGATTGCAGTACTAATTGCTTCCACTGGATGTCAACAGTCTCTAGACAGTGTTTGGTGATGTTATAGTTGCTCTGGATGGTAGTAGAATTTTTTTTTCTTTCGAACTGGTCATCGGATGTAAACAGAAGAGGATGCGCGTTCACGGGCTCGCGCGCGCTGTGGTTTTTTCCTTTCCTATCGTCCAGTTTATAATCCGGTTGAAATATTATAGTAAATATACATAAAAGTGTTCCTAAGGATACATTATCAATGATGTTTGATTGTTCTTGGACAAGTGTATAGGTATAGGTTGAACGCGTTCTCTTCACGGTTCAATGGGCGAGTGGGCGTTGTATTTTATGATCATAACGCGACACTTGGGAAGCCCTCAGCAGAAGTTCTTCAAAAGGTAAGGGATTTGTTTTTGCTGTGAAATGTGTTTTGTGTGAACCGCGATGGTTTATGAATTTATGCTAATAAAAATATTGGAGGTGCTACCCTCAAACAATCAAATGTTGTGCTTTCGTCGTAAAGCCTTTTTGAAATCTGACAACGCTGTGATATTGCCAAGAAGCAGAGCTTTTGATGACTGCAACACTTGTATATTGATGAATGTTTAATAATTCAACTTTTGGATTTTGAATTTGGCGCCTTGCATTTCACCGGGTAGTGTCGCTAGCGCCCCACCACTCCGTAAGTAGTTTTAATGTTACACATTGAACTATCTACATAGTAGATTAGATGGATGCTCAGAGGTGAATCTTTACTGACCATAGGGTCAGGTGTTTTTCCTGGTCAGATCTTGGCTGCCTCTTATCTTGGGACCGGGTCTACTGTCCAGGACTCTGTTTCATCAGTCATTGCAAGCCAAGGTAAGTTAGTTACCTGGACAGGGCGAGGTGCATGGTTCTTCCAGGGTGACCCGTTTGTCTCCGTCTACCGAGGGCTCCAGGTTTCCACACATCTCATCATCCACCAGGCTGCCCTCTTCCTGGCCAGACCCGTCAGACACAAAGCAAGACACGTTACGGAACCGCAGTCCTTCTCCGCACCTCGCACCCTAGATGATAAAAATAGAGAGAAAATACAGGTTCAAATACAACTCCATAGATATTCAATTTTGTGTCACAGAATTCCATTTAGTTTAATGACTCAGGTTTGCACCACAAGAATGTGTTAGCCCTCTGAGCTAAAGCCTAGGCGTTAGCTTGGGAAGCTAACACAAGTCTTCAGGTCTCAGGCAAGGTTACCCACCACGTGAGCTAAGTTCACTGAACCACGTCCCTTACATCTATACATTCACACAGAGCTGGTCTGCTGTGTAGACAACATCCAACTGTTACAGTTCAGAGTTTCAGTGTCTGTCAAGGCCATGGCATTGATCTTTGATTTGTCAGAAATAGCTTGTCTAGGATTGTGCTGTAGGCTGCTAATGAGCTACTGTCTGCTGTCAGAAACCCCAGCAGCAGGAGAAAACAGCCCAGAACAAAGGAGTGTCAACATTCCCTCACTCTGCAATACAGAACACAGTTCCGTCTGTCAAAAATATAGATGCTTCTGGCAAATAAGAGGGAAAGAAAGAGAAAGAGGCACAGACAGGGAAAGAGGCACAGACAGAGAAAGAGGCACAGACAGAGAAAGAGGCACAGACAGAGAAAGAGGCACAGACAGAGAAAGAGGCACAGACAGGGAAAGAGGCACAGACAGAGAAAGAGGCACAGACAGGGAAAGAGGCACAGACAGGGAAAGAGGCACAGACAGGGAAAGAGGCACAGACAGGGAAAGAGGCACAGACAGAGAAAGAGGCACAGACAGAGAAAGAGGCACAGACAGAGAAAGAGGCACAGACAGAGAAAGAGGCACAGACAGAGAAAGAGGCACAGACAGGGAAAGAGGCACAGACAGAGAAAGAGGCACAGACAGAGAAAGAGGCCCGGAGAGGCACAGAGACAAAACATCAAGTGTGTGGAGGAAATGGAAAGGGAGGCAGAGAGAGAAACCCACACAGAGACAGAGGCACAGACAAAACAGAAAGTGTGAGAAAGCGGGGAAGAGAGAAAGCGAGAAAGAGCGAGAAAGAAAGAGAGAGAGAACACCATTGTGATTTGCACTCTGACCATAAAACAGAAAGTGAAAGAGAAGGAAAGAGGAGAGAGGGACAGAGAGAGAGAGAGAGAGAGAGAGAGAGAGAGAGAGAGAGAGAGAGAGAGAGAGAGAGAGAGAGAGAGAACACCATGGCCATTTGCACTCTGACCATAAAACAGAAAGTGAAAGAGAAGGAAAGAGGGGAGAGAGAGAGTGAAAGAAGATAGAGATAGAACACTGTCTCACCTCAGACTTGCACTCTGACCAGGGGCTGTATCTCCATTGGTAGCAGGGTCTGACGGGGCAAGGCTTCCACTGTTCCCTCTGACGGGGGCAGGGTCGCCCATCACCCTGGGGCACCTGGAGCATCGTTCTCCTGCGCCACAGCTTCCCTTTAGAGGAAAGAGAAAGGTGTTTTTTCACAATTCTGTCTCTCAAGTGGATGATTGAGTGTCCAAGGCTCTGTGCAAATCAAATTAGGTCATGTGGTTTTCTGAATAGTCAACAAAACGATGTATAGTGGCGGAAAGAAAGCGAAAATCCACTGCATTTCAATGAAACGTGCACTGCTGTTGTGCTGTAAAAATATATATTTTCTCGACATAAAAAACATATTCCAGATATGTGGTCCCCAACCAGTCTTGATTGAATAGAGCCTTGTTAAAGATTGGGAGTGTCTTTTAAGCTGTTTAAGTAGAGAAAAGGGTCTTATGATAACAGAATCATATACGCCCCCAGATATACTCATGTATATGACTCATATCCAGTTCCATCACAATAATCTGAGGCTCTTTCAGGGACTTCACTGTAAAAGATCACTATCACGTTACACCACTATCTAAGGTAACTTCATTTCTAATTTCTCTCTCTGTCTCGCTCTCTCCTCCCCCCTATTTAAAAGTGGAATAAAAGAAATTGAATCGCAGAGACTGTGTAATATCAGGGGGGTGTCAGGAGAAGGGGTAAGGGGGACAGGAAGGAATGCTCCTTTTACCCAAAATGCATGTCAAGTGAGGTGCCCGGGGGATAGACGTGACACAATTCTATCAATTAGCTGGTGTCTAATGGGAAACTATCCCAAAATGATACAATACATTCATGTTCAGTAATGCATACCACTTGAAAATCCACCGCAGAAAATAAACTAGGTCGTGTAAACTATGAGCACTATGAAAATTGAATAAAAAAAGCTCACTGTCAGATATTATGCTATCAATTCAGATTCCATTGTTCATAGGGTTAGGGTTATAGTAGAGCCATAGTAGAGTAGTGTCTCCACCCAGTTTGGATCACACTCCCTTTACTAGTAGAGTATCTTGTTGCAACATCCTATCAGACATTATAGTCTCTGTCATCTGATCTAACAACCCTAAAGGCCAACTCCATCCATCCAAAACCCTAGCCTAGGACCATCCATCCACAGTGCTTGCCTATAAGACCATTCATTCTAACCAGGTACTTAACTCCTAAAGGTTAATTGTCCCATGTATTTCCTTCACAGGCACAATTACTCCTTTCCTAACTCAACTCAATTAATAAAATTCAATTTTATGAATCCCTTTTTACATCAGCAGTTGTGCTTTATAAATACCCAGCCCAAACCCCAAAGAACAATCTATGCCAAAGAAGAAGCACAGTGGCTAGGAAAACTCCATAGAAGATAGGTACATTGTAAGAAAGCTAGAGAGGAACCAGGCTCAGAGGGGTGACCAGTCCTCCACTATAGCTCCACTAGAGAGGAACCAGTCTCAGATGGGTGACCAGTCCTCTGCTATAGCTCCACTAGAGAGGAACCAGTCTCAGATGGGTGATCAGTCCTCTGCTATAGCTCCACTAGAGAGGAACCAGTCTCAGATGGGTGACCAGTCCTCTACTATAGCTCCACTAGAGAGGAACCAGTCTCAGATGGGTGATCAGTCCTCTGCTATAGCTCCACTAGAGAGGAACCAGTCTCAGAGGGGTGACCAGTCCTCTACTATAGCTCCACTAGAGAGGAACCAGTCTCAGATGGGTGATCAGTCCTCTACTATAGCTCCACTAGAGAGGAACCAGTCTCAGATGGGTGATCAGTCCTCTACTATAGCTCCACTAGAGAGGAACCAGTCTCAGATGGGTGACCAGTCCTCTACTATAGCTCCACTAGAGAGGAACCAGTCTCATATGGGTGACCAGTCCTCTACTATAGCTCCACTAGAGAGGAACCAGTCTCAGATGGGTGATCAGTCCTCTGCTATAGCTCCACTAGAGAGGAACCAGTCTCAGATGGGTGATCAGTCCTCTGCTATAGCTCCACTAGAGAGGAACCAGGCTCATATGGGTGACCAGTCCTCTACTATAGCTCCACTAGAGAGGAACCAGTCTCAGATGGGTGATCAGTCCTCTGCTATAGCTCCACTAGAGAGGAACCAGTCTCAGAGGGGTGACCAGTCCTCTGCTATAGCTCCACTAGAGAGGAACCAGTCTCAGATGGGTGACCAGTCCTCTGCTATAGCTCCACTAGAGAGGAACCAGTCTCAGATGGGTGATCAGTCCTCTGCTATAGCTCCACTAGAGAGGAACCAGTCTCAGAGGGGTGACCAGTCCTCTGCTATAGCTCCACTAGAGAGGAACCAGTCTCAGAGGGGTGACCAGTCCTCTACTATAGATCCACTAGAGAGGAACCAGACTCAGATGGGTGACCAGTCCTCTACTATAGCTCCACTAGAGAGGAACCAGGCTCATATGGGTGACCAGTCCTCTACTATAGCTCCACTAGAGAGGAACCAGTCTCAGATGGGTGATCAGTCATCTGCTATAGCTCCACTAGAGAGGAACCAGTCTCAGATGGGTGACCAGTCCTCTACTATAGCTCCACTAGAGAGGAACCAGTCTCAGATGGGTGATCAGTCCTCTGCTATAGCTCCACTAGAGAGGAACCAGTCTCAGAGGGGTGACCAGTCCTCTGCTATAGCTCCACTAGAGAGGAACCAGTCTCAGATGGGTGACCAGTCCTCTGCTATAGCTCCACTAGAGAGGAACCAGTCTCAGATGGGTGATCAGTCCTCTGCTATAGCTCCACTAGAGAGGAACCAGTCTCAGAGGGGTGACCAGTCCTCTGCTATAGCTCCACTAGAGAGGAACCAGTCTCAGAGGGGTGACCAGTCCTCTACTATAGATCCACTAGAGAGGAACCAGACTCAGATGGGTGACCAGTCCTCTACTATAGCTCCACTAGAGATGAACCAGTCTCAGAGGGGTGACCAGTCCTCTGCTATAGCTCCACTAGAGAGGAACCAGTCTCAGATGGGTGACCAGTCCTCTACTATAGCTCCACTAGAGAGGAACCAGTCTCAGATGGGTGACCAGTCCTCTACTATAGCTCCACTAGAGAGGAACCAGGCTCAGAAAGGTGGCCAGTTCTCTACTATAGCTCCACTAGAGAGGAACCAGTCTCAGATGGGTGACCAGTCCTCTACTATAGCTCCACTAGAGAGGAACCAGGCTCAGAAAGGTGGCCAGTTCTCTACTATACTCCTATATCAATTGTAATAAATCTGTCACTTCCCGCCGTAGATGTAATTGATATTATCTCCATGTGTCAGTGTTATTTTCTCTACGGCTGACTGCACATGCACAGGGCCTGGGAGGCCTATTCTGCTCCTTAATGTTGAACACAATTACAACAGAGTCCCCCGGGCATGGCGTAGCCTGCAGCTAGTCTCTATTCTCACACATCTGCTAATTCATCTTCTGGTGAACCCACCGTGATGCATGCCACGATACATTCCCCGTAGAGAGAGTTGTGCTGCCCCCATAGAGGGTCTCTCCTTCCTTAAAAAATGGTGCCCATGAAACCACGAGAGAAATACTCCCAGTTCTTTTTAATCAGTAGTTAGAGTTTTCTTGAGATTCTCTCATGTGTGCTTTGTTTTAACGGTGGTTCACTCAAACGGCGGTTCGCTATTGCATGCACCCATGATAACTGTCACGACTTCCGCCGGAAGTCGGTCCCTCTCCTTATTTGTGCGGCATTCAGCGGTCGACGTCACCGGCCTTCTAGTGGCCTTGTTTTGTCTTTGGTTTCTACACACCTGGTTTCAATTCCCCAATTACATGTTCATTATTTAACCCTCTGTTTCCCCCATGTTTGTGTGCGTTATTGTTCTATATTATGTCAGTCCATTTGGTGGGCTTGGTATTTGTTACTACTTTGAATATTTTGAGTAAACTACGTTGTGTTGCTCATCTCTGCTGTCCTGCGCCTGAGTCTTTGCACCTCCTACACCAAGCCATCTGACAATAACTATTATTCTCTAATGTGATTTTGATTCTGTGGGGCTGTCTCTCTACTCCTTCGACGGGTGGTCTACTGGCAGCGGTGAGTTTAGGGGTGAGGAGCAGTGTGTGACTGGGTGGGCCGCTGGGTAAGGGGGGAAGAGCTAGTGCCAGATGTTGCTATCAGTGTTTGGCCGAGGAATACACGTAGCTGTGATTATCTATGTACACAGGTCTGATATGCCCCGGGAAACTAGTGTGTGTGTGTGTATGTGTAATTGAGTATTTGTTATTGAATAGTTATTTTCTATCTATTTGATAATTTTCAAATAACTTAGGGCTGGAATCAACTACTTCTATTGGAAGTATTTGAAAGTATTCTCAAATAATTTCCCTTAATAATACTATTTGAATGTATGAGTTAGTGTATTTGAATATTTTCAAATCAGCACGATGTGAAAACACACATATGCGTGCACGAGTGCCTGAGCATGCATTTGTGTGTGTTTTCACATCGCAGTTATTGATACGACACATTGGTGCTTTCAGGTGTCTCCATTTCCTTTAGAAAAAAACTATAACCTGCAATTCCTGGCTCAGGAACAGATATTAGCTACTCAACATAACCGTGTCCTGCCGTCCGAGGTGGAGATAAAACATCTACTCCAGGATGAAAAGGAGTGAGTGTGAGAACATGCTCTCTTCCTGTGGTTCACCTGCTGCTACTCTATCCCTCTTTCCTGTGGAAAATCCTCACTTTGCCTGGGGACAGATTAAGGGCTAACACAATAGCTAGAGCCTGTATTGGTTTCACATCTCGACCTGTATTTGCTTTCTGCCCAACTACGACACTGGCCAGTGCTCTGAAGGACTCCTGAATCCTGGAGTGGTCCCTCAGGCCCAGAGCACACAGGCTTAATGGACCGCCAATCAATCCTCTGATCCTATAGAATTACACATGAGGACATCATCATCCCTCTCCCTCCTTCTCTCCCCCATCCCCATCCCTCTCCCCCTCATCACTTTCTCAGTTGGTTTAAGGCTCACAATCGTTTCCCTCTCACATCATAAAACGTTTTCCCATTTCAGCCATTACCCTGGAGAGGAGAGGTTCTGGCTGTTTCTGAGCTGTGTGTGCTGCCGGGAGCTGATCAGCAGCACTGTGAACCTGCAGCGCTATGAGCAATGAGCAATGACTCACAGACTACCCACCGTGCCTGCAAATCAACACCCTATATTACAATATAGATTTGATGTAATGTGGACTATAGTATACTTAAATGAATGGATACATAGTCAAATGACTTCTATTCACAGACTATCCACTATGCCTACAAATTCACTGTCTAGCTGTATACAGTACATGCAAGGGCTGTAATGTAGCCTGCTTGGAGCTTTAGAAAAATAGATAGGTGAAAAAGGTAGATGAATGTACCACTTAATCAGTTCTCTGTTAGTTCGTTGTTGTGGCATTCAAAGATGGAATCATCTTTTTGAACACAAAGTCAGGTGATAGTGGGTCAAAAAGATGGTGACGTACCTGCTAGTCCACAGGTTTGTGTGCACTCCGACCAAGGTGACCAATCAGATAGCTGGCAGTTGACCGGACACTCCACCACACAGGAAGCGTTCATCTGCCACTTCCTATCCAGACCCAGCTGAAAGAGAAATCAAAAAGAAAAGAAAAGTACTTTATTGGGCCATTTGTGGCCAATGAGAGATTCTTCTTCTGCCCTCTTCCCAAGTCCCCTAAGCGACACACAAACGTACACAAACAGTAACTGAAGACAGAAGATTTGCTCTTATTTATGACTAATGAGCTTTTTAATGGAAAGAGAAGAACACACACCTCTTCACAGAACTTGAGGTCGACAGACTTGCCGTCGCTTCGTACACAGTCCAGCATGCGCGTCTTTATGCCACTACCACACACAGCTCTCTCACTCAGCTGACAGGTGCTCCAATCTGCATGAAGGAAAAAGTAAAAACAGGGTAAAACCGTGAAGTTTTCCTCTCCATTGCACTTAGTTCAATCTCAAATGTCATGTGGTCTATTAATACTTTAATAATACTTGAGAGCCATATTTCCATATTGATATACATCTCTGGTACCAATCATTGCATTCAGTAATCCAGGCTGACATTTGCTTTACCGGTGATGTTATAGGAGTAGTGATAGCAGTTGCTGTTGAGGCTGCAGGGCTCGGTCTCTGTGGTGTTGGGGCACAGCTTTCCCTCTCCAGGTTGACGGATGAGGTATGCCGTCCTCTCCCGAGTGCTGATTTTGTTGCATGGCTTAAACCAGAGAAGAAGTCAATCAATCATTCAGATTATTTTATAAAGCCCTTTCTACATCAGTCGTTGTCACAAAGGGCTTTTACAGTAACCTGGCCTAGACCAAAAGCAAGAAGTCAGGGAATCCACTTTTAGTTTGGCGTTTAATGCAAACCAAATATGAAACCCTGTTAAAGTGAAGTTACCACTTTCCGACCAGCAAATCGAAAAAGGTTTTCCATGAATATATTTTTCTTCCTACATTACTCTCTGTCTATTTCCACCTCTGCCCATTTCCCCAACCAACCCCTACTAGATAAACTGGTCTATTCAGGTGGTGGTGACAGGCCATTTCTATTTGGAGTGCTGTCTTCTCCTGCTCATGCAGGGACATATTCCATATCCATGGTAATTAACTTTCCCAAGGGATCCATGGCAGAGTGCCTGGGAATGGGAATGGCAGGGACTGTGACACGGTTGACCCCTCTTCCCACTAGAGGTTCACCACAGGCACACGCGCACACAGACACACACACATACACAAGGGGTGACAGGGTGGTCACAGCATGCTATGTAGAGCTGCATGAGATCATAGTCCCTGCTCAGTCATCCCACCCTCTCTCCCGTCATTAATGTCTCTGGATAAATCACAGCTATTCTCCCACCGGAGAATAACATTACTGAATAGCCATCACTTAAATTGGTGCAATCCTTGCTGGAACATCATACTAAATTGGTGAGAGCCTTGCTGGAACATCATACTAAATTGGTGAGAGCCTTGCTGGAACATCATACTAAATTGGTGAGAGCCTTGCTGGAACATCATACTAAATTGGTGAGAGCCTTGCTGGACCATCATACTAAATTGGTGAGAGCCTTGCTGGACCATCATACTAAATTGGTGAGAGCCTTGCTGGACCATCATACTAAATTGGTGAGAGCCCAGTAGGAGCAAAACACATACCAAATGGACATCACCTAAATGGCTACGAGCCTTGCTGGAGAATCACACTTACCAAATGGCATCCTTCTAAACTGGTGAGAGCCCAACAGGAGAATCACACTTACCGAATTGCCATCGCTAAAATTGGTTCAAACCCAAAGTGAGAGTTGCTGGCAAGAGCTCTGCTGTAAATAGTTTTTTTCACCGTGGGAAAATGGCCCAAACAGGTTAATGGAGAGTAGACACTTGGTATGATTGGCCAGTTATTAAATGTTAAGGTGTGAGACAGAGATCCATGGTGAGAAGCAGAACACCTCTGTGCTCTCCAGCTATGAGTTAACCCTTTAAGCAGTGTACTCTTGCTTTCAGTGTTCAGCACCACATAAATAAACTCAGCAAAATAACGTCCTCTCACTGTCAACTGTGTTTATTTTCAGCAAACTTAACATGTGTAAATATTTGTTTGAACATAACAAGATTCAACAACTGAGACAAAACTTCCTGTCCCCCCCAAAAAAGTTCCACAGACATGTGACTAACAGAAATGGAATAATGTGTCCCTGAACAAAGGGGGGGTCAAACTAACAGTCAGTATCTGGTGTGGCCACCAGCTGCATTAAGTACTTCAGTGCATCCCCTCCTCATGGACTGCATCAGATTTGCCAGTTCTTGCTGTGATATGTTACCCCACTCTTCCACCAAGGCACCTGCAAGTTCCCAGACATTTCTGGGGGGAATGGCCCTAGCCCTCACCCTCCAATCCAACAGGTCCCAGGCGTGCTCAATGGGATTGAGATCCGGGCTCTTCGCTGGCCATGGCAGAACACTGACATTCCTGTCTTGCAGGAAATCACGCACAGAACGAGCAGTATGGCTGGTGGCATTGTCATGCTGGAGGGTCATGTCAGGATGAGCCTGCAGGAAGGGTACCACATGAGGGAGGAGGATGTCTTCCCTGTAACACACAGCGTTGAGATTGCCTGAAATGACAACAAGCTCAGTCATATGATGCTGTGACACACCGCCCCAGACCATGACGGACCCTCCACCTCCAAATCGATCCTGCTCCAGAGTACAGGCCTCGGTGTAACGCTCATTCCTTCGACGATAAACACGAATCTGACGATCACTCCTGGTGAGACAAAACCACAACTCGTCAGTGAGGAGCACTTTTTGCCAGTCCTGTCTGGTCCAGCGACGGTGGGTTTGTGCCCATAGGCAACGTTGTTGCCGGTGATGTCTGGTGAGCAGTTGCCCTACAACAGGCCTACAAGCCCTCAGTACAGCCTCTCTCAGCCTAATGAGGACATTCTGAGAACTGATGGAGAGATTGTGCGTTCCTGGTGTAACTCGGGCTGTTGTTGTTGCCATCCTGTACCTGTCCCGCAGGCGTGAAGTTCGGATGTGCCAATCCTGTGCAGGTGTTGTTACACTTGGTCTGCCACTGCGAGGACGATCAGCTGTCCGTCCTGTCTCCCTGCACTGTCTTAGGCGTCTCACAGTACATACATTGCAATTTATTGCCCTGGCCATATTTGTAGTCCTCATGCCTACTTGAAGCATGCCTAAGGCACGTTCACGAGATGAGCAGGGACAATGGGCATCTTTCTTTTGGTGTTTTTCAGAGTCAGTAGAAAGGCCTCTTTAGTGTCCTAAGTTTTCATAACTCTGACCTTAATTGCCTACCGTCTGTAAGCTGTTGGTGTCTTAACAACCGTTCCACAGGTGCATGTTATTTGGATTTTTACGAATTATCTTTGAAAGACAGGGTCTTAAAAAAGGGACATTTCTTTTTTTGCTGAGTTTAGCATAGAATAAATTAGAATAGTACTGTGTCAGTCCATTTACTGAGATGGGCATTTCTTTGCTCCCAACCAAACCCAGAAAACACAAAATATCTTAAATATTGTTAAGTGATAAAATAGGTGATAAAACAACAAGGTAGTCAGTATCTGTCCATACCAGTGAGCAGCGGCTCCAGACCCCCCAGTCAGACAGGACACAGTCCTCAGGGCAGGGCAGCTGGCTGTCTCTGGCCCCTAGGGGCATCTCCTCTGGGTCACACAGGTAGTCCTCCACAGGGTCCGATGGCCCATCCATAGTGTTCTGCATACACCTGGACAGAGGGGGACAATAGGCTAGTAATACTGATTGGCCCTGTCATGTCATGAGTTGTAGCTTCCGTTGCTAGGGCTGTTGCTAGATCTTGCACAATTCTGACCGGCCTACACTCCACTAGAAGCTGAAATGAATAAGTCAAATAGGTTAAGTTGTATCTATGAGCTGATCGTCCATACCTGACTTTTCTGGTCTGCACTCCTTCTCCACAGTTCTCTTTCAGGTCCACGTTGCTGACCTTCCAGACACTCCAGGGTTCAGCCACCCACACGTACTGACCACAGTCACTGAGACACGGCACCACCTCATACACCTTGTGAGAGACCACTAGACTGTAAGCCATCTATAGTCACTATAGCCTTCTATAGTAACTCCAGTCAACTTTTTATCATTTGTGTGTAATTTTTAAAATTGTAATTGTGATTAATTGCATTGTCTGAAAGAGCTGAAAACACAATGAAAATATTGAAAATACATAAGCTAGAATCTACAATGCCATGTAAAAACAAGTTGACATTGAAGTTAAAGAAAGTGTGCTTTCTCAATTGACCTAATTTTGCTAACGTTACATTGGACAAAATCAAGACGTCAATATTCTTGCATTAATCTTTTATATATTTTTTTATGTTAAATTACAGCTTACTTGAGCTAATTTGGAATCGCGATAAATCGTGATGAATCACAACTGGATTATCTGTTTTAATCATATAAAAGGCAAGTGACAAGTCACTCACCTGAGCCTGTGGAGGGGGTCAGTTCATACATCCAAGAAAAGAAGAGACCAGGGGGAAAACAGACAGTCAGTGTTTAAACACAGGATTATTATAATGAAGTTCAACATGTTCTCTTGATCTTGACTCTTGAGTTCACAGTTCCTTTCCCTTCTTAAATCTTACGAGTACAACCCTAACTCGGCTAATGAATAAAACACTGAAAGACGTACACTCTGGCTTCATTAAAAAATAAACACTGTTTTGGTTCCTTTAATCTAATGCATTAAATCATAAGTATTTTAATTAAACATTAAAATAAGCCAGGGACCTCTACCATCTACCATGTTCTAGGTGAGAACAGAGAGTCAAAACTTGTCCAGAAACCCCTCCCAATTGGGGCAGCGTTCTAAGGCACTGCATCTCAGTGCTAGAGGCGTCACACCAGACCCTGATTCGATTCCAGGCTGTATCACAACCGGCCATGATTGGGAGTCCCATATGGCGGCACACCATTGGCCCAGCGTCGTCCGGGTTAGGGTTTGGCCGTGGTAGGCTGTCATTGTAAATAAAAATGTGTTCTTAACTGACTTGCCTAGTTAAATAAAATAGATAAAATATCCCTTACTCTTTACCTCCTAGACACTAAGATGTGGAGATCTGAGTAGATTTGATTGGTTTAAGCAACATGGTAAAAATCTGTCCGATCTCCTCAAGTGTCTAAGGGTTAGAGGTTGTTTGTAGACAGAGCCAAGAGTGATGAACGTCCCCCATTCACCTGATTGACGTGGTCGAGTTTGGGGCACGGTCTACCACCGTTGTAAGGCTTCTCCCTCAGCCACTTGGAACGCACTTTGACCCCGCTGCCGCAAGACTTGCTGCATCGTGACCAGTTGGACCACTCACTGAGTTTACAGTCAGACGGACAGGGGATGATGCAAGCCTCCTCAATATACCCTGAAACCACAAAGACAACTAGCAGTCAGTATAGTTTCATCATCTGACAACATCTGGATCAGTCTACACAGTTAGTGAAGCATCAAGCTACTGCATTCAGTTATACAAAATACTGCGAAATTGGGTTGCAAAATTCCGGAAACTTTCAACTGTGAAATATCTAACTGAACAGCACCTGGAGTAAATCCAATATTCCTTCTGATACGGATGAAAAGCTACAGAGAAGATTATAAAGAACTGAGATGGCAGCGCAGGGCAACACACAGCATTATACCACTGTTTACTGGAGCTTGGCAAATACAATAAAACAAGAGAGCAGCAGCCTGCTGTGTGATTTAGAAGGCTGTTGTTTTCTGGGCGAGCCAGTCACACACACACACAGAGAGAGTCACACAGACACAGAGACACACAGAGACACACAGAGACAGAGAATGGCGAGAGACAGAGACAGAGACACAGAAACACACAGAGACACACAGACAGAGAGAATGGCGAGAGCAAGCGAAAGAGAGAGAGAGGTCATAATTTTTTGGTTTTTGACAGGAGTGCCTCTCTTTCGGCTTGTTATTTCTTTTCTGTTTATCTGCGCGAGGGTGGATTACTGAGCCTCAATTGTCCACTGAAAGAGTAGGGAGGTCATTGCTCTTAGCTGAAGTTAGTTCACAACACAGGAACCTGTGAGGATCCACAGTAGTGGAAAATACATTAACATATTATGAATGAGGAATTTTAAAGTTCAAGTTTGAGTTATTATTTCTTAAATTCTTTTACATCTGGTAAACGCATAATTCTGAACTTGCTGACGTAAGATGAGATCAGAAGAACAAACAGTCTATTTTTCCGTCTTTTACAAGCAAAGACTAACAGCGTTATTAGAGGGAGATTTATTGTTGCCCAAATATCATTGTATTTGGGATTTTGTTTGGTTATATATTTAGAATTCTTCTACATTTTATGGAAGTCACCTTACCATTCCCAAAAGACCCACAAAAACATAACAATTTGGAAAACTAGTGAACCGAAATGAAAAGATGAATCAAGATGGTCCAATTCCTGAGGAACTGACCCCTGTAAGTTACAGACACTCTTCAGAAACAGTAAAGCTACTACAGATACACTGTAGATTTATTTATATATTTTTGGGGTTCTATATAGAGCCATTTTGAGGGCCATATATGAAACAAGCTATTGAACCCGTTTTGGTTCTATATAGGGAAGCTACTACAAGACTGTTTTAACGTGGATCCATCCTGTCACGATCTCCTGAAGGGACAGACCAAGGCGCAGCGAGGCATCCAGTATACATTTTATTTAAAGGACCGTAACTGGGGAAAAGACAACAACCCAGACACCGATCATAACATGACAACAAAGCTATGCACAAACAATAACCCACAAAACCCCTCTGAAAACTACAAACATATATATGGTTCCCAATTAGAGGTAACGACACTCAGCTGCCTCTAATTGGGAACCATTACCCCAACATAGAAATACAACACCTAGAACAAAAAAAAACTACACCAAAACGAAACTAAACACGCCAGCCTAATAATATCAGGCCTGAACGTGACACATCCTGCCAAGCCCACATAAAGCAGGGAATTCAATTGTCACTATAGTACCCATTATTGGACAGACTTTACGGTATTTTGTCTGTAAAAACAATCAGGCAATGTTTTTTAGAACCCAATTCATACAGTCCCATTTTTACCACATTCTTGCCGGGATAAGTCTTTTATATCTCCTGTGCACATGCCGGCAAGTTTAGGATTGGGAACAGAGTGGGCCGATGCGGGTGGACATCTATTTTAATGAATCCATTGAATATAAATTATCACAAAGAAATTCATTATTAATTGGTTTTAGGCAGGTCCTAAGATCAATTATAAGACTAGTAAAATGTATTTTCAAAAGAATAGAATGGCATATTTTGAGTTTGATTATGTTACTGGTCTGTGCAGTCTATAGGTTACATGGCCCCACAATGCAAATGAAATCAATAGTTGTTTTGTTCATTAAACAGACAAGGCACACTTAGGCTACCCTGATCACAGTCAACACATCTATTTTATAGTAGGCTTTATAGTATGCTAAGAATATAAATATAACAGAATAAAATACAAATCATATTTTTCCCACACAACTTGTGTCATGGCAGCGTGTAGAACCGCTGTCATATAAAACGTTTAATCTCTTATATTGAGAGTATCTTCATCAACAATCTCTGCGGTTATTTGGAGTTGCCTATAGGCGATTGAGCAAAGATAATAGGCCTACACCTGATTTAGGCTACATTATTGCATGCTAAATGTTTCTGATCAGTGTTAATAAATGAGCCAACTAGACAAGACGAGCAGCACTCATCTCAACTTAGCTAACATTTCCACAGCCTAATTGTAATTTAACCAATATCCAAACGGAGAAAAATCTGAAATTGATTGATTTGTCAGGAGTCCCCTGACTTGCCTCAAAGCAGCGCAAAAAGGTGCTGAAATAGTTGACCACACGCAGGTAGGCCAATAATTCGAATGTATTTTAAGAGTTTCAGTAAGCAACAGTTTGATGCCTTCAATTCCGTTAGTTAACTTTATTCCAATATTTTCATCATTCAGTGATATTTACTTCCATAGTAATTCCAAAAGTAATTATTTCTGAATCCATTCAGTTGTGGTTAAGAAAGCAGTGCATGTAGTTGGAGGGCTATGGAAAGAGATGAGTGAAGTGACATGCCTTGCAAAGTTTAGAACTGCCAGGAGGATAGTAGTAAGGGGTGCTGCCTCCAGTAACAACCATAAATAGTTTAAGAGAGTAGTGCTTGCCAATGTCACCTCAGTATTACCGCTAATCATGAGTAGTCGGTTCACGGAAATAAAAGTTTAGGTTTTGATATTGGCAACACTTTTCAGATATAGAAACGGCATAAAAATATGGCGGGATACTAAAGTTGGTCGAAAGACTTATCGGTTTGAAAGAAGTATAGGTAACCATATACCTTCAATTAATTTTTATTCATTTTAATGTAATTTATTAATTTTATTTGTATTTATTTTTATTAAATGTATTTAAATAATAATAATAGTTAGAGTAATAATCTAATTAAAAAATACAAAAAATTATGTAATCCATAGCACGTGTGTGAGCCAATCAGGTAAGTTGATTGTGTTGTTGGTGCAATAGAGCAACAATACAAGTAACTCCTGTATAGCCATTGCATCATCACTGATCTCCTATGGTTCCTTAAGCTTGAAAAAATTCCACCGTAATCCTTCATAGTGTGACGTGTAGGGCACTACCTCTCCAACACCAGACATACAGTACAACAGCAGTAGATAGTGCATAACAATTGCTTGTGACATCTCATCACGTCGCAGCTCTACACTTTCAACCACACCACAGGCCCCATACTGCAAGTGAAGCTATGATTCATAAAGGCATGGGTTTTTACAGAGAACAAACACTGAAGCCCACTCACTGCTCTAAGCACTTGGTGTAGCGCTGCGTCTTCCATGGGTTAACATGGAAGAGACCTTAGCACTGTGATTCCTAACTTTCTTCTCTGCGTTGGTTTGATGGCGATACTACTGTGTATTCCTGAACGCTAGCACAGCTTGTTGGGACGAAAGCAGCTCTGATGCTCTACATCTGCATTGCTTGCTCATATGGGTTTTAGGCTGGGTTTTTGTATAAGCACTTTGTGACATCTGTTGGTTTAAAAAGGGCTTTATAAATACATTTGATTGATTTAAATGTGATTAATGTTCCTTTGACAGATTTGGGCTAAGGACAGAGCGACTGCATCCAGCTGAGCAGGCCCTTCCTCTCCGTTATCACATTGATTTGTTCTCTATTGAATTTACAATCAGTGGATGCTGAAAAGGACACAGTGAGAGGAGTGTTTGCTCTGCACTCTCAATCTGACATCAAATTGGGTCGAATGGAGCCAAATCAATAGAACACATATGTAAATGGTGGAATAAATACTTTCTTGATGGAGAGAACAAGGGACAAACATAATTGAAATGTATTCAATAATGGCCTGAAACAAATTGATGAGAAATCCAAAGACCAAAACCAAAGTATTTTCAATTGCCTTATCTTGCATTTCTCCAAACTCGTTTTCTGTTTTCTGTAACAGGCTCTGGCCCAATGTGTATGATGATGTCATATCACTGAGCATGCCTTTAATTGGAGATGCAGACACCCTGTATGAACCACAGTGGCTATGTTTAATGCGTACAGCTTCAAGGGAGTTGATGAGAGATGGAAAAGAGACCCTGGATGTTTCAGACACTTTTTGTGACTCCCTGTGGCTGTTGCACCGTGACAAAGGTACTGTAGACTTACCAACATAACATCATCATACATAGTGAGGTGACGTCCTCCTTATAGACATGAACAATACTTGGATGTTGGTGAGAGGCCTGTAAGACTCACCGTGGCTGTTGCACCGTGACGTCTCCACCAGTCTGTTGTCCTGGTCGTAACACACCATGGCCTGGTAGCGGTATCCCTGGCCACACTCCTTGATGTCCCCCTGGACCTTCATGCCCAGCTGGCCCTCCATGCGCCCACCCTCGGGCAGGATGCAGTCCGACCAGTTCCCCACAGGCTGGGCGTTGTACTTATTACAGGGGCAGTACTGGATCTCACTGAGGGGGTACACCTGGTTGTTCTTACACTGGTCTCGCTTTTTGCTCTTCCCTGAGAAGAGAGAAGGGAGAAAGGGAGGACAGGTGATCAATCAAACTGATATGCAGCCTGGCTGTTTCTAGCTCATACAACCCGAACGGCAATCACTTAGATTGGTAAGAGCCCAACCAGAGAATAACCATACCGAATGGCAAGAATTGTAAGGATTTTGTAACAAGACGGTTTCCTGGATCCAGATAAAGGATATACACTGCTCAAAAAAATAAAGGGAACACTTAAACAACACAATGTAACTCCAAGTCAATCACACTTCTGTGAAATCAAACTGTCCACTTAGGAAGCAACACTGATTGACAATAAATTTCACATGCTGTTGTGCAAATGGAATAGACAACAGGTGGAAATTATAGGCAATTAGCAAGACACCCCCAATAAAGGAGTGGTTCTGCAGGTGGTGACCACAGACCACTTCTCAGTTCCTATGCTTCCTGGCTGATGTTTTGGTCACTTTTGAATGCTGGCGGTGCTTTCACTCTAGTGGTAGCATGAGACGGAGTCTACAACCCACACAAGTGGCTCAGCTAGTGCAGCTCATCCAGGATGGCACATCAATGCGAGCTGTGGCAAGAAGGTTTGCTGTGTCTGTCAGCGTAGTGGCCAGAGCATGGAGGCGCTACCAGGAGACAGGCCAGTACATCAGGAGACGTGGAGGAGGCCGTAGGAGGGCAACAACCCAGCAGCAGGACCGCTACCTCCGCCTTTGTGCAAGGAGGAGCAGGAGGAGCACTGCCAGAGCCCTGCAAAATGACCTCCAGCAGGCCACAAATGTGCATGTGTCTGCTCAAACGGTCAGAAAGACTCCATGAGGGTGGTATGAGGGCCCGACGTCCACAGGTGGGGGTTGTGCTTACAGCCCAACACCGTGCAGGACGTTTGGCATTTGCCAGAGAACACCAAGATTGGCAAATTCGCCATTGGCGCCCTGTGCTCTTCACAGATGAAAGCAGGTTCACACTGAGCACATGTGACAGACGTGACAGGGTCTGGAGACGCCGTGGAGAACGTTCTGCTGCCTGCAACATCCTCCAGCATGACCGGTTTGGCGGTGGGTCAGTCATGGTGTGGGGTGGCATTTCTTTGGGGGGCCGCACAGCCCTCCATGTGCTCGCCAGAGGTAGCCTGACTGCCATTAGGTACCGAGATGAGATCCTCAGACCCCTTGTGAGACCATATGCTGGTGCGGTTGGCCCTGGGTTCCTCCTAATGCAAGACAATGCTAGACCTCATGTGGCTGGAGTGTGTCAGCAGTTCCTGCAAGAGGAAGGCATTGATGCTATGGACTGGCCCGCCCGTTCCCCAGACCTGAATCCAATTGAGCACATCTGGGACATCATGTCTTGCTCCATCCAACCAACGCCACGTTGCACCACAGACTGTCCAGGAGTTGGCGGATGCTTTAGTCCAGGTCTGGGAGGAGATCCTCAGGAGACCATCCGCCACCTCATCAGGAGCATGCCCAGGCGTTGTAGGGAGGTCATACAGGCACGTGGAGGCCACACACACTACTGAGCCTCATTTTGACTTGTTTTAAGGACATTACATCAAAGTTGGATCAGCCTGTAGTGTGGTTTTCCACTTTAATTTTGAGTGTGACTCCAAATCCAGACCTCCATGGGTTGATACATTTGATTTCCATTGATAATTTTTGTGTAATTTTGTTGTCAGCACATTCAACTATGTAAATAAAAAAGTATTGAATAAGATTATTTCATTCATTCAGATCTAGGATGTGTTATTTTAGTGTTCCCTTTATTTTTTTGTGGCAGTGTATATCATATATATTTTTACTCAACCGCCGCTAACTTGGACCAGGTGAAAATATGGGGGGGTTCGATAAAAGTCACTTCTAACAACGTAAGCTTTCCCTGAAGAATCTCAGGGTCCTATAGGCTTATCCTATATAATCCTTTATGCTATTCATTCAACTGACCTCCAGGCATACTATGTTGTGCACTGTTGACTGGCCAAATAAGATTTGTGACACTCTGGCATCCGACTATGCAATGATACTCGCTGTGGAACCTTAACGTCCAAGTCATGTCAAGTACTTCAGTCTCTTTAGGTAGGAAGCTGCACTTAACAGATCTATAGGACCAGAAGAAATAGGATCTAACCCTCATACTAACCTTAACCATTAGGGGGATGAAAGAAATTCAAATATCTGAGCCTGTATCAGTACTTAGGGATGACTTATTCTGAACTTGCAAATTGTGGCCAAAGACAGACTCCAGTCGCATTGTCCCTACACAGACAAAAAGTGCTAAGTTAGTTAGTTTACTGTACTTGTAGGCCTACTACAGTCCCCTAAGAAACAAAGAGAACTAACCGCAGGGGTTCCAGGATTACCTCCATCAACATAGCGAAATGCTTAAGAGACAGTCTGGGGTTCTAATCAAATCAAGCTGTATTTATTTACACATGGAATGCAGTACATTCTAATAAAAACTAATAAAAACAACAAAGAAAAGCTGAAATATTTACTACACAACAAACATAAGATAAAAAAAACTAAAGAATGACAAATGAAACATCTAAAAAGCACCCTAAGGAAAAGCTAAAAATATGCATTTTAAGATCTATACCACAGTCCTCCTGTCATAGTAAGCAACAGAGGACATGGAAATCAGATTATATCCCAGAGAAATAGAAGTCCAGTGAATGTAAGTAACCTAATTATGTTCCTATATCTGTTAGCTCCGAGGTCATTGTCTTTAATAACCATATGCCCCAGTGGCGGTTGGTGACGTTTAAGATGAGGGAGGATGCAAAAAAAATGTATAAGCATGGCCATATTTCTATGACACCATATTGGATGATTGTCATTCACATTCCATTAACCAAGTTCAATGTAACAGTGACAGGTTTAGGCTACTAAATGATACTCAAATTTTCCCTACACCCATCATGAGGTTGCTACAACCTAGCCTATGAATAAATGTTTACAACGTAGGTGCACAGGTCGAGAGAAAAATTAGAGTGATTATGGTGACAGATAGTGACACATTCAATACCGCCTTGCACACTCTTGCCTGAATCTAGCTGATATAGGGTGTAATTATTAGTCCCACAGTTGCAAACAAGAGTTTCTATTGGACAAATTCATGTATGTTTATCCCTGTTTTGTTCCGTTTGCTTCCGTTTAACTTCTTAGGGAGCGGCAGCAGAGGTGATGGTTTTGGAGAGCCTGGCGTGCCCAAAGTAAAATGCCTCCCATTCAGGCCCAGAAAATAGGATATGCACATATTTAGTACCATTGGATAGGAAACACTCTGAATTTTCGAAAAGTGTTAACCATTTGTCTAAGAGTAAAACAGAACGCATATGGCAGGCGAAACCCCGAGGAATTTCTGTCCTGGAAAAAGTGATTTTGACACATTGCTCATTTGGAACCCCTCCCTCATGAAAATGACCATATAAGGGCATATGAATGCAGTAACCATCGCTTCCTTTAGATGTCAACAGTCTCGAGACAGTGTAAATTTTCACTTTGGATGCTTTAGACCAGAGAAGAACAGCAAACCAGGAAGTGTACTTTTTATGTCAACAGTACACAGCGCGCGCTCCCGACAAGGCGCGCAGTGTCTTTTTTACCGTCTTTATCGATCAGTTTATATTCCGGTTGATTTATAATAGTAAATATACGTAAAAGTGTTCCTAAGGATACATTTAAAACTATGTTTGATTGTTCTTGGACAAGTTTATAGGTATAAGTTGAACGAGTTCTCTTCACGTTTCAATGGAGTGGAGGCTGTCGTTTCTGATTATAACGCGCGAACCAAATGGAGATTTATGGATAAAATACATTACTTTTTCTAATAAAAGAACCATGGATTGTCTTCGTTGGACACTTAGGATGACCTCAGCAGAAGTTCTTCAACAGGTAATTGATTTGTTTTCGCTGTGAAATGTGTTATGTGTGTGCCATGATGGCTAATGGATTCATGGCTATGGGGAAAATATGTGAGGTGCTACCCTCAAACAATCAAATGTGCTGCTTTAGCCGTAAAAGGAGACCCTCTCCTTTTCCCTCAGCCTTTTTGAAATCTGACAACGCTGTGATATTGCCAAGAAACAGAGCTTTTGATGAGAATGGAACACTTGAGTATTGGTGGATGTTTAATAATTAAACTTTTGGGATTTTGAATTTGGCGCCTTGCATTTCACCTGGTAGTGTCGGGATTGGGGCGCTAGCGCCCCAGCAATCCCTGAGAGGTTAACTTCTTAGGGAGCGGTTCCCGAGGTGACAGTTTTGGAGAGTCTGGCATGCCCAAAGTAAAATGTCTCCCACTCAGGCCCAGAAAATAGGATATGCACATGATTAGTACTATTGGATAGGAAACACTCTGACGTTTCTAAAAGTGTTAACATCATGTCTGTGAGTGTAACAGAACAGAAATAGCAGGCGAAGAATCTATCCGGAATTACTGTTTTTTGTCACATTGGCTCTGGTTGATTTCTATGGTAAGCAGCTCCCAGGTTTCAGTACCTATGGCTTCCACTAGATGTCAACAGTCTATATATAAAGCCTCAGAGAGATTGGAGGAAGCAGGAAGAATAGGGAAAGGATATGGCCAAGGTAGCTCAGATGTCAACAAGTTTTCTCGTGCGCAAGGTTGGCTGCGCGCCTCACATTATTTTACTTATATAACGTTTAGGTGACCACCCGAGTGAAATATTATCGCTCATATTCATAAAAGGATAGCTAAGGATGCATTTTAACTGGTATTTGATTTGTTTAGGAAAAGTTTATAGGTATATTTGAACCCGTTCTCTTCACGGTTCTATGGGCGATTCGACATTGGATTTTCTGAACATAACGCACCAACCAAACAGAGATTTATGGATATAATAAATGACTTTTTCTAACAAAAGAACCATGGATTGTCTTCGTTGGACACTTGGGAAGCCCTCAGCAGAAGTTCTTCAAAAGGTAGGGGATTTATTTTCGCTGTGAAATGTGTTTTGTGTGAACCGTGATTGTTTATGAATTTATGCTAATATAAAATATTGGAGGTGCTACCCTCAAACAATCAAATGTTGTACTAGCGCCCCACCACTCCCTAAGTAGTTTAACTGAGATTGTGTCACGGAGGCACTCCACACTGCCAAAGCTCTGTTCTCTACCTTCTAGATCTATCCACTGCCTTCTACCCTGTGAACCATCATATACTCCTCTCCACCCTCTCAGGGCTGGGTGTGTCAGGCTCTGCACCCTCTTTGATTGCATCCTACTTGGGAGGCTGCTCCTACCGGGTGACATGGAGAGGATCTATTATCTGTACCACGTACTCTCACTACTGGTGTCCCACAGGGCTTGGTTCTAGACCCTCTCCTTTTCCCTCTATTCACCAAGTCTCTCAGCTCCGTTATATCCTCACATGGCCTCTCCTATCCTTGCTATGCAGATGACACTCAACTACTTTTCTCCTTCACCCCCTTCTGATACCCATATTGTGACATGCATGTCTGTGTGCCTGGCAGATATCTCAGCTTGGATGTCGGCCCACCACCTCAAGCTCAACCTCAATGTACCCAGAGGAGGACGGAAACCAGCTGTCCTCCGGCTACACCTCGGTGCTACCCTACAGAGTGCTGTTGAGGCTACTGTAGACCTTCATTGCTAAACAATGTGTTTAATTCAGTTATTTGGTGATGTGAACAGAATTAGTATATATTTTGTTATGTTTCACTATTTTTTTTTAATTCTCTGAGGAGCCTCCACTGATATCCACACATAATTGAATTCCACAGTTTGCATTGAAACTGTCTGCTTTAGGAAGAAGCCCACCGTGGGCAGCCCATTCAGTACCATTGATTTAAATGTAAATGTCACTGATATGTCTACCTCGGATCAGCCTCAGAATAGCACTAAAAACAAACAAGCAACCCAGAAGAGGACAAAAATTGTCTATAATGACATATGTAGCATAATAAACAAGGTTAATGAAATGGACAACTTCTTAACATCAGAAAACATTAATATTCTGTCCATCTCTGAAACACACTTAGATAATTCCCATGATGATGCAGTAGTAGCTAGAGTATACAATGTTATAGACCACAGCATATAGTAAAAATAGAAATGCAAATGGAGGAGTTGTTGCTATGTAGGTCCAGAGTCATATTCCTGTTAGGCTGAGAGAGGATCTCATGTCAGATGACGTAGAAGTAATATGGCTACAGGTTCATCTGCCTCACCTAAAGCATATTCCCGTAAGAAGTTGATATAGACCAACAAATGCTAAGAGTCAGTATTTGGACTATAAATGATGGATAATGTATGTGATTTCAACAGAGAAGTATATTTTCTTGGTGACCTAAAAGCTGACCACTCAAAAATCGTTCAGGTTATCAGTCACCCTACCAGGGTATTTACAAACAGAACAGGAACTAAATCATTCACGTGTATTGATCACATCTTTACTATTGCTGCAGAAATCTTCTCTAAAGCAGAATCCACACCCATCGGATGTAGTGATCATAATAGTCAAAAAATAAATAAAAATAAAATAAAAAGTTACAAAGACTGGACCTAAAAATAAAAAGTTACAAAGACTGGACCTAAAATTGTGTATAAGCAATCATACAAGAGTTTTTGCAAAGATTCCTATTTCGAAGATATGAAAAATATTTGTTGGTCTGATGTATGTTATGAGGAACAATCTCACACCGCACTTGAAGCATTTATGAAACTGCTTCTTCCGGTTACTGATAGGCATGCGCCCATCAGGAAACTAACAGTTAAAACTGCTAAATCCCCATGGATAGATGATGAATTGAACTGTATGGCTGAGAGGGATGAGGCAAAGGGAATAGCAAATAAGTCTGACAACATAGACTGGAAAACATACAGTAACTTGAGAAATCACATAACTAACAAAAATAAGAAGAAACTACAGTATGGAATCAAGATAAATTATATAAAGAATTATAGTAAAAAGCTTGAGTACTTTAAATGACATTCTAGGCAAAAAAGCTCCATCCTTCATTGAGGCAGATGGCTGGTTCATAACAAAACCCTTTGATATTGCCAACCACTTTTTTGTTGACAAAATTAGCAAACTTAGGCATGACATGCAAACAACAAATGCTGAGCCTTCATATTCATGGATAATGGTCCAAGTAATGAAAGACAAGCACTGTAGTTTTTGAGTTCCGCAAAGTGTGTGTGGAAGAGGTGAAATATTAATAATTAAGAACAAACCACCTGGATTGTAAATTGCTAAAGTTGGTTGCGGAATACATTGCGACTCCTGTTTGCCACATATTCAATTTAAGCCTAGAAGACTGTGTGCCCTCAGGCATGGAGGGAGGGAAAGGTCATTCCGTGTCACAATCTTCACGATAGACGGACCAAGACGCAGCGATGCTTCCAGTATACATATTTATTTTTTCGACGTAACTGGGAAAATAATAAACAGAAGGAACGAAGATCGGAACGAAGATCGTAACATTAGAACAATAACTTAGCATTACACTTAAGCTATGAACAAACATTAACCCACAAAACCCTAGTGAAAACTACAAACATATATATGGTTCCCAATTAGAGGTAACGACACTCAGCCGCCTCTAATTGGGAACCATTTACCCAACATAGAAATAGTACACCTAGAACAGAAAAACCCTACACCAAAAACAAAACTAAACACGCCAGCCTGTAGACTCAGGCCTGGACGTGACATTCCGCTACCAAAGAATAACAGAGCACCCTTTAATGGTTTAAACAGTCGACCAATCAGCCTGTTTACAAGTGTTTAGCAAACTTTAGGAAAAAATTGTGCTTGATCAAAAAAATAAGTTATTACAATTTACAACACTTCCAGAATGCTTATAGAGAAGGGCACTTTTGATGTCATTGATCATAACCTATTGCTGAAATGTAGGTGTTATGAATTTGCATCCTAATTTGCATGTCTTATTATGGATTGAGAGTTACCTATCTAATAGAACAGAGGGTTTATGTTTATGGAAGTCTCTCTAATACAAATTCAGTTGAGTGTGGTGTACCGCAGGGCAGCCGGCTAGGGCCATTATCTTTTTCTGCTTTTTACTCATGATCTTCCACTGATGTTGAATATAGCCTGTGTGTCTATGTGCGCTGACGACTCAACAGTACACGTCGGCTGCAACAGTAAAATAAATAACTCACACCCTTAACCTAGAGCTCCAGTTAGTTTTAGAATGGGTAACTAGCAACAGGCTGGTGATAAATATTTCAAAAACTAAAAGCATTGTTTTTTGACAAATCACTCGCTCAACACTAAATGTCATTTAGATCTATTATTGAATAATGTGGTGATTGAGCAAGTTGAGGAGACTAAACTGATGGGTGTAACCAAAGCTGTCATGGTCAAAACATACAGACTCAATGGTTGCTAAAATGGAATGAAGTCTGTCCATGATAGGGCGTTGCTCTGCCTTCTTGACATCTCAGTTGACCAGACAGGACCTACAGGCCCTAGTTTTGTCACACTTGGACTACTGCCCAGCTGTGTGATCAGGTGAGGCAAAGAGGGACAAGCGTAAATTGCAGTTGGTCCAGAACAAAGCCGCACATACTGTATTGCACTTAGATGTACACGAAGGGAAATGTCAGTAACATGCATGTCAATCTTTCCTGGCTGAGGAGAGATTGACTGCATCACTATTGGTCTTTGTGCGAGGTATTGATTTGTTGAAGGTACAGAACTGCCAGTTCAAGCAGTTGGCACACAGTTAGGACTCTCATTAGTACCACAAAATAGTATTATGTATTATGTATTTGACCTATGTGTGTATGTACTGACATGTAAGCAATGTGTGACAATTTACATTTACTGTATGTACTTCTGTCCTTGAGCTGTTCTTGTTTATTAATGTTATGTGTTATGTCACGTTTCATGTTTTGTGTGGACCCCAGTAAGAGTAGTTGCTGCTTCCGCAGCGGCTAATGGGGATCCTAGTAAAATACCAAATACTAAGTTATTTAGTTTACTGTACTTGTACGGCCTACTCCAGTCCACTCAGAGACAAAGAGGTTAGTTTACTGTACTTGTACAGCCTACTCCAGTCCACTCACCCACTAGCATCCTCTTGCGGGTCTTGACGCCCACACAGTCCTGTGTACAGGAAGAGAACTTGGACCAGGCGGTTAGCTGGCAGTCGTCTTGGCATGGGAGCTGGCAGGGCTGGGTTAGAGAGGGCATGGAGCTGGCAAACTTCAGACATGCTCCCATGTCCGCTTGACCCCCGTCCTGCTTCCAGCATGAGACAGCTATAGATAGAAAGAAACAAAGAAACAAAGAAAGAAAAAGAAAGAAAGAAAAAGGAATGAAGTGGTGGTTGGTATGGTGTGAGGCAATAAGCTTTGGTACACACGTTTGACACTTTTCATTAGGGGAGACTCACAATCTCATTTGGTTAATGCCCTTTGGCTGCATTTGGAGCTAAACACGAGAGTCCCATTACAGGCGATCAAGACCTGACAGTGTTTTAAGTGATGATTAACCTACAGTACTGTCACTGTGGGATCTGGAATGACTCATTGCTACTTGGTATGACTCACGACATTGCATTCCAAATTGCACCCTATTCACTGTAGCGATCTAGTCAAAAGTAGTGCACTACTTAGGGAATAGACTTACATTTCATACGCACTCTCTGTCTCCTGTTCGCTCAGTTAATAACCCACACAGAGGCGAGAACAGCGTTAAGTGATGAAACTGAACGTAGTGTAATGTCTATTGACTTTCCCACCCAAACAGACCCGACTAGATATCATTGAATGAGGAGGAGCAAGAGCTCTGTATTGAATTGTCTCTCCCCCTGTGTCAATGTCTACACAGATACCATTACAGGTAATGTGGCCTAATGTGGATTGTGAAGAAGGAGGTTGAAAGGTGCTCATCATCTGATCAGATAATGGTCTTCTACTTCAAGATGCTACTAGAGGTCTGGTGCAAGGAGTGGAAGAAGAACTCTCTGCTCTCAATTCACTGACTGACTGACACCATTTTGTAAATCGAAGACAGATAGATGCATCGTTGCCGCTCTATGTCATGCTCCGTCGAGTTCAACACAAAGCAATCCATCAGAATTAACATTTTGTGTTTAAACCTTAATGTAACTAATTCATGCCTGGTACAGCTAGAGGGAAGAGGTATGGAGGAACAATTTGGTTATTTAACCATCACATCCTCCTCTGAGTCCCAGCGTAACATTTAGAAGGAGATGAAAGATACATGAAGTCCAAGGTTCTACTTTGATGCCTAACTCCCTTTCTCACATCAACAATACTACACACTTCCACAGTCACATGCACAGTACCAAGCAAGCGCAGATCAAGTATTTGATTGTACTTCACAGACTATATGAATGTGACTGGTGTCTGAACCCTCAGAAGGGTCTATATCTACCTGTATTAAATAGTTACCAGATTATAGGTAGTCTCTCATTAATGTCAAGTTCAAAACCATGAAAAGGAAAAACCCAAGTAGGCTGAGATGCAAAAATAATATACTTAATTTAACCTATGGTCAAAATAATATATTTTTTAAAGTCTCTCATGACAAAGTATTTTCTTATATATCCGTCAGTTCAGATATGAACACTTTGCCCCCAGAATCAAATTGAGTAGCTAGTGCATGCAGGGTTTTGTTACTCACCTCTAGCCTGCAGTCCAGGCCCACAGGTCTCCACAGCTCCAGGACTATCCTGACGAACGGACCAGGGAACCAACTGGCATCGCCTCCACTTGTGTGTCTTCCACCTGCAGTACAAGAAACAGGACACAGCTGAGTCATCTTGAGAGTCATAGTCGAAGTCTTGCTCTATTTAACTTGGTACTTCTTTAGTCAAAAGAGACTACATATTGAGTAGAGTGGTCTTGGTGGATGATGGAGCCTTACCTGTATCCCAAACAGACAGACGGCGCCTCACAGTCTCTCTCCTGAGTCAACACCTCCGGGCAGTCCTGTCCCCCGTTGGCCGGCAGCTGGATGATGATGCGTTTCCTGTTCTGTTTCCTTTTCGTGTTGCCACCTTGTAATAACCCATAGGAAAAAACTTTATTCACACACTGGCCCAATCACTAGACAGAGACAATAACAGCAGCACTCAAGCTACTTCCATCGAGTCTTGAAGTGGAAAATTGTCATGATGAATGCTTGTTACCTACTTGAGTAATTGCAAGTCACAGGTCCTTGAAATGTCCTTGTAAAACAAGTGTTTTGTTTGCTGTTGACTTTAAGCAGCTGTGTGTCATTAACCTTGATCATGAAGAACACTAAAACATAATGAAGGAGCACAGCTGGTTCCCAGCTCTCTAGTCTGGTGTTCTCCAGCAGATATGTACTTTCCTGACCAGTTCGGAGAGAAGGTAATGAAATAATCAAGTATGGTATATTGATTGATATGGGCTTCACTTTTTTGCTGGTGTCCACCCAACTCCGTGATTGGGTGGTGGAGATAACATTGCCCTTACAAGAAGTCCATCAGAATCATATTACAGTGGCCATATCCATGTTGAGAGGTAGCGAGCTACAGGACATACGTATATACTATATTCATATTGTAGGATCTTCTGTTATATTGACAGCTCCGATGGCTCTCGTAGGAGAAGGACAAATCCATAACCATAGACTCCTAGTAAAGCCAGATGATTTGGGTGCCACATTTGAAATAACACAAGATAGATTACTAGCAGAGACAGATTAAAGGATAAAAAAAAATTGAAAAACAAGCCCAATGACTGTTCTTATAGACTATAAAGTATTGCTTAGCAGATGTTTCTGGTCATGTCAAGTATTTCATGAATATAACACTCACTCCCGGGAAATGGAAATCACAGAAACATGTATGCTAACAAGCGTTTTCTAGCTCACAAAGAGGTTGTTGCTGTGCGGGGCAAATTGCTTTAAATTGGCCCTACACTTTCTGCTTATTAGCGGCATTTGTTCTAGCTCTTTATATAGAAAAACGTTGCCAAGCAACAATGCGTGTTCATTGGTTGCTGTTCTAGGATGTCACAGCTCCTAAGTGAATTACAGTTTTGACTTGATGATTCTCTCAGCTCGAAATGAAACATTTGAAGAGGAGAAGAGAAATAATTGTATAATTGTGCAAGTGTTTTGTTTATCAGATTTGTCCATTTGTCAGGGCTGTCGAAACCAGGAAGAAAACACTTAACAACAGACCCACTATTATTTAGAATTCTATGTTGTAATGAACTTCTTCACATGTTTTGGAGCTCATTTCAGAACCATATGGCTTAGGCTCCATCTCTTGAGCATTTGTGTCATGGACAAACTTCTCTGTATTTGTTGTACTGTAATGCATACTTGACAATAATAGGATGTACCTGCTTGGCATATTGAATGCCACTCTCTCTTGACATAGTGGCATTTTTCCCAATTATGTGTACTTGAGTGTGTTGAGAGGCCTTTACAATACTGTGTATTCTTGAGAATTTTGAGAAGGCTAGTAGGTACCTTCTTTACATGTGGCAGGGCAGGCGCTCCAGTCGCTGTAGGGGGTGACGCTGCAGTCTCTTTTACATGGCAGGAGGCAGGGCCTGACCGTCTCAGGACGAATACTCTCCGGACACCTGAAATCACATCATCCAGACGTGTCAAACTTATTCCACGGAGGGCAGTGTCTGCGGGTTTTTGCTCCCCCTTGTACTTGATTGATGAGTTGATGAATGTGTAGAGATGTGTGCGTATATCGCTTATGTTTATGAATGCATATTTGTCTTGTCAAAATAATCCAACTGTTTACGGTATACAGTATATCAATAGTGGGTCATTGGTGTAAGGAATGTGCAGGGATTCTCCAAGTATACTTTGAATCACTGGTTTTAGGGCTTCTGATTAAGCCCCTTCAATGCTTTGAATATCATATCTCCTCTGTAACAGTGCTACATTGTTAGCTTGTTCATGTCCTGTTAATGGTAATGAACTCATAAGCATATCATACCCGTTTCATTCGTGACATTATACGATTTCATTATTTGATATTACAATATCTTAATATATCGTCCCAAACCTAGTGGGATCAAGTGTGTTAAGGGATAATAGTTCAGCAGCTGTAACAATTTGACACCACAAATAAACCCTAATAATATTAATGTGTGTGAGTCCCAGAACAGCATGGTGTGATAGTGTGAAATGGTAGCTGGTTAAAATAAAACCCTGGATGGGAGAATCATAAACCGCAGGAACTGCCCAGGTTTCATTACCATACCCAGCGTGGGACCTAGCTCATCCCCAGTCAGTCTAGTCGCTCCAGCTCATCCTGCCAGGATAATGCTACTATTAAAGATGAATAAATAAATAGCTAATTTATTATTATGATTCATGTCCCCTGGCAGATACCCTTAGTGTCGTATGGAGGGAGAACCCAGATGCTTTAGAACAACTGTCTGGAACCCAGGTAGAAACCCATCAGGGTACCCGTGAGCTCACAGCTATGCAGCCAGACAGACAGTGGTAACAATAGGATATTGTTCCTTCCATAGATAGATACTGGGACAAAGGCTCTGTGCTTTTGTGCTTTGAAATATGCTTAGCAAAGGCTTATGGAACCCTGAATACATATTACACCACATCAGCATAAGCATAACCATTCTACTGACGTTTAATTAATTTCCTCTCTCACTTTCCACAAATATTATAGTCATATACTACTTATATTGGTATTCAGTCCTCTCGTTGAAGGAAGAACTCATACTCTTACGACCTTGGGTCTTTGAAAAGCTCTATTATATATGCCATGTATGATTATTACTTTGAAGGTGGAACTCTTACTTTGAAAAAGGAACTCTTATTTTGAAGGAGGGACTCTTACTTTTTGGGAGGCACCTGTCCTACATTGACCCGGACACAGATGACCTTCCGTGTCTGCATCCCCACAGAGCAGGAGGAGTCCCCTCCCCTGAAGCCGACCCCGGCCCCTGTGGAGTTGGCAGGGGGGACCGACGTGTCCTCGATACACTGTCCCCAGGGTCCTGTCTGCCAGTGGTACACAGTACAAGGGTGGTCATTGCAGCTCCGCACCTCCTGGAGAGCAATGCTGTTGGGGCACTGGACGCCACCTGTCAAACACACAACAACCAAATGGTCAGTCAATGAAATATACTGTATTCATAAAACCCTATATCAGTTTTTCAAAAAGACCCCAAAGAGGAAGCAGAAGCACAAACATCACATTCAAATACAGGAGATACTACTCAGATACATGATTGTGGTTTGCCTTGACTGGCTGCTCAGCCAATAGTTTTGTCCGTTGAGCTGGCTATTGAGCTTGAGCTGACAACGCTGTCATCTTATCATAACTAGAAAGAGAGTAAGTTAAGCTGTATATCTCATAAACCAAACCTTCTCCACTTCCATTCAAACGATCCAGCTGTCTTTGTGCTCTTAAGGTTAACTTGTCTTTTTGGTTCCACTCATTGGGTTAAAAACAACAGTACAGCAGTTTCAGAGCTAAATAAACCAGTATAGTGTCTTGGGGGAAAGCAGTCATGGAGATGGAGACAACGGAGATGAGTTGACCCTGGGTCTGACAGTATCTGACCCCTTCCCACCCCTCACCACAGATGGTTGTGATGTGTGTATGTGTGTGTTGTATTTGTGTGTGTATGTCCCTTAACCACCCCTCACCATGATTGGATGTCATTAGAGGCTCTGTTACGCTGGAATTCCAGACCCCTGAGTGGAAGGTCAGCCATTACCACCGCAACGGGCATTGACCAATCAATGAGAACCACCAATAAATTAAGGAGAAGAACGGAGATTGTCCAATCAAGGATGGCGGACCACCACGATCCACCAATCAATGCTGGAGAAGGACCAAGATCAGCCAATCAATAGTGGAGCAGGGGAAAACAGATGGAGCGTACTTTAGGAGGTGCTTCTGTCTTCAAAAGCCATACAGAGAGAAGATATAGAATTGACCTCCGTGTAGCCCCTTGGGAGCCTGTCCTTCAACAAGTCATTTATAAAAGATGCTATTTACTTTCTTTTTTTTTAAAGTCTTGCAAAAGGTATTTGACCATACAAATTATGCAGAGGTAATATTGTGTGGGAGTTATCTTTTCTTACATCCTTTACAATTGTGACGATCCTCCCACTCTGTCTGCCGTATTCTTTCTCTTTGCTCTTGTTTTCCTTATTAGGATGTCGGCGGGCGGAGCTGGGAGGGTCGTCAGCGATATGGGACACACCTGGGCCCGGGTGTGTCCCGGGATAATACACCTTTTCCCATTTCACTGAGGAGACTCTCTCCATGCAGACACATTGTTCGATTTTGGTTGTGGCATTTTTGTGGCCGTTTGTTTGAGATCTCCACAACACTTGAATTTTGGCTCAAATTGACACCACTCCATAATTTACGCAGATCTCAAGTTATGACTCTGGCCTGAATTGGGAGGTCCTCAATCAGCATGTGTGATAGCAGAAAGCTAGTAGAGCTGAGTCTGTGAGACTTCATGCCACACTCAGCTCACACCTGGCGTCTGACACACACACACACACCTCTTGTCATTTATCCTGGACATTGTGTCTGTCTGCTGAGGCGTAGGAAGGCTAATAAATTAAGCGAGGCATTCAGCCTGATGCTGTTTCTGCCGTGATGACAGTATGACTGTCCTCCCCATGCCAGAGCATATCAGAATCTATTTAGAGAAAACGATAATGTATACAAATCTCTCTCCTGCATGGGGTGTTTTGAATATGCCACAGACAGACACTGTCTTGCTATGGTCCAATGGAGGATATCTACAAGAGCTGTAGCACTGTTATACAATGGGCTACAACATGCTGATCTACTGCAAGGTGATGACACAGCTCAGTGTAGGTTGTATAGCAATGGGTTTTCAGGGCGTGACTGGCAGCATGGACGGCAAGACTCTAACCCAGAGGCACTGGTTCCAATACTGACCAGACTCCCCCCTTCTACACTTCTCTCCCTCCTTAGGGTTTCAGTCGACTCTCCTTAGGGTTTCAGTCGTCTCTCCTTAGGGTTTCCGTCGCGTATCCTTGAGGTTTCAGTTGCCCCTCTTTGGGATTTCAGTCGCTTCTCCTCAGGGTTTCAGTCTCCTCTCCGTAGGGTTTCAGTCACTTCTCCTTAGGGTTTCAGTCACCTCTCCTTTGGGTTTCGGGCACCTCTCCTTAGGGTTGCAGTCACCTTTCCTTAGGGTTTCAGTCGCCTCTCCTTAGGAGTTCAGTCATCTCTCCTTAGGGTTTCAGTTACTTCTCCTTAGGGTTTCAGTTGCCTCTCCTTTAGGTTTCAGTCACCTCTCCTTAGGGTTGTAGTCAACTCTCCTTAGGGTTTCAGTCGCCTCTCCTTGGGGTTTCAGTCACCTCTCCTTGGGGTTTCAGTCTCCTCTCTTTAGGGTTTCAGTCGCCTCTCCTTAGGATTTCAATCTCTTCACCTTAGGGTTTCAGTCCCCTCTCCTTAGGGTTTCAGTCTCCTTTCCTTTGGGTTTCAGTCGACTCTCCTTAGGGTTTCAGTCGCCTCTCCTTAGGGTTTCAGTCGCCTCTCCTTGGGTTTCAGTTGTCCCTCCTTAGGGTTTCAGTTGCTTCTCTTTGGGACTTCAGTCTCATTTCTTTCAGGTTTCAGTCTCCTCTCCTTAGGGTTTCAGTCTCCTCTCATTAGGGTTTCCATCTCCTCTCCCTCGGTTGTTGGTGCACTTTACACTAAGGAATGCTTATTACTAGCACTGTGCTGTTGAGGGTCTGTAAAAGTTTTTCATAGTACAAGCATAAAGTTATGCTGACCAGGCAGTGAGGGGAAATAGATTGGTACTCAGGTAGCCATACAGTATATCAACTACATACATCTACTTATAACATCTACAGAGCTGAATAACTACATCTATGGGAACACTGCATTCTAAGAGCATAGGAAATGATAGTACCGAATAGTGCAGGAACCTTGAGCACCCGCGATAGACCTTAAAGGAGTTATACCAATCCCTATGTTTGTGAAAGGTGCTATAAAGAATACTAAGCACTAGGGCTCTAAACACTTCACACTCAGATGCTTTGAACCTAAACATTGAAAATGTAGCTCCAGAGAGTTGTACAGGCATCTATCCTAAAGTTTCCAAGCTTGTTATTCCTTGTGACTATGCCACATCACAGAACCTTACCCTGCATCACAGTAACCCAAGCTACAACCTGATCAGTCGCTGAGGAGGAGGAACATACAGAATAATTTATAAAATATTGACAATTTGGCTCGTGGAACATAGAACAGAAATAGAGGGCATGGTGAATGCTTGCTTCAGATATGAGATATCAGAAACTATCCTGCATGCTGAGATCAAATAGAGATTTTTTCTTTCTTTCTTCATGTACTTTAGCTGCACATGATCAAGCACATCTGGTGAAACAGAACCAATAGAAAAGTGCAAACCCTGTCCAGATGGCATGCACTATTGACAGACTCCATCAAATGCTCAACATACTTGAAAAAAAACAGGTACTATCTGAACCCCAGTCTGATGATGTGTGGCCTGGTCCCAAATCCGCTAGTGCGGTTGTGCCAACTGCTATAGATCAACTCCTATGTTTGGCATGAAAACAACCATAGGAGTTGACTCTACTACACAAACAGATATGGAACCAGGTCTGACGCTGAGGGTTGTGTGATTGCAGTCTCACCTTCCCCAGCGCTGTAGGCCAGTACTGAGCGGGCTCTCATCTGCCTTCCCTCTGTGTTTTTCCCTGAGCAGGTGTGTGAGCACAGGGACCAGGAGGCCCAGGGACTGAGGACACAGTCCTTGGGGCAAGGCACCTCACAGATGAGAGGCATGGGCAGGATGGCATCACGGCACAGTTGGCGGTCCACATACTCACCTGGAGGCACAGGGTGACACGAGACACAGTATATGAGGCTTGCAGTAGTACCACCTTTGTTACATACAGCACAATACACAGTCAGCATCGTGCTTATATCACACACAAAATCGCATCGCAAAATCAGATCTGCTGCATCTGTTCACATAGACACCTAGAACCCAGGTATCGGTTGTGAAAGAAGAGAGGGAGTTTAACAAACAGACATATAATTAAGCAATAAGGCACGAGGGGGTGTGGTGTATGGCCAATATACCACGGCTAAGGGCTGTTCCTTAGCACGACACAACACGGAGTGCCTGGATACAGCCCTTAGCTGTGCTACATTGGCCATATACCACAAACTCCCGAGGTGCCTTATTGCTATTATAAACTGGTTAGCAACTTAATTAGAGCAGTAAAAAGTTATTTTTTGTCATACTTTCAGCTAAATCAGCATTCAGGGCTCGAACCACCCGGTTTATAAGAGTACACAAACCACACTTAACATTTGTCAGCATGCTCACCAATGTTTGCACCAGTGTAAAAGATTGGTGGCTTTTTCAGACAAACAAGCAGGCAGACTAGAGAACAATTGGACATCAGGGAACAAGTCTGGGAATTACAACTTCTTTCAAAGCAAGAACCTATGAATAAAAGTGGATATTTATACCTATTGAAATTCTAATTCAGGCATTGAGGCATTAGTTTAATCTTCTACTCATGGCTTTGACAGTGTACATGGAAGAAAAATGTGCTCATATCCAAATGATTGCATCTATAATGCATAAGCAAGCTGGATAAAACCTTGTGTATCTCCAAATGTGTCAAGTCACATAGACATTAAGACAACAGATACTGAATCATTGTCATCTTCACGTAGGTGGAATATTCTGTCCTTGACAAATGTCCCCCACATGCTCGCACACACACACACACACACGCACGCACGTGCACACGCACGCAAACTCACATACCCACGTCACTGGACCATGATGTTGTGTCCAAATGAAAAAGCCTCTAGAGATTCACAAATGAACAAAGCACGTGACAACAAGCAATTTTTATTAACTGGCTTTTATCACAAACATACTACTTCCTCTATCAATGTATATTTTATGATTCCTCCAATCTACAGTGCAAATGTATCACGGTGTAGACTGCTGATACATATTGTATATGCTTAATACATAACACCATCGGCAGAATTAATAGTACTGTAAAACAAGTATAGCAAGTATATTTTTTTATTCAATAAGTAGCTGTTCTTATTGTCTTGAATTTAAGTGCCACCTTTTCCCTAGTATCTCTTCGCTAGTAGCCTACCTAATAATTGCTGTTCTAACTGTCTGATTCGCCAGTACTTTTGACTGTCGTTGTTTCAGGCCTATGTGACTCGTTTCAGAAAACTAGCTGTATGTCGCTGTCACTACTTCACAGGAGAGCCATTTGAAGGTAACTTTTATTTTTTATCAAAATGTGTTTTTTTGTCAGAAATGCCTTCTGAAACATATGAACTTTCAAGTGCCTTAATAACAAACGTGTATGCCATCTGTAAATATTAATAAAATTAATTTACGAGCCACAGAAAAAGAGAGCAACCATGATTAGCTGAGATAAGGAGTGGGCTGGACATGCCGAAAGATGAGTTCAGATTGGTCTGCCATATAGCACACTTCTGTCTATTTGAGCTGGTCAGTATGTGTAGGTAATCCTGTCTAACGCTGCTTTTTTATATATATATCGCGTTGTAGAACTGCACAAGTGTTGCTCTTCACTTTTTGGATGACTGAGTTTTGAAATCAGTGGAATTAGAGTATGATAGCTAAGGAGATGGAGAAAACACCTGTCTCCGGATTACATCTTCAATCGTAAGGATGAACCTGTATAAAAAGTGTGTGTCAAGTCTGAAAAGGGAGTTACTTCATGAACCAGCTCGGCTTATATTACTTTGTAATAAAGTCTAATTGAACTCACAGGCTCCGGTTCTCTTCACGGTTCAATGGGCGACTCAACGGTGGATTTTCTGATCATAACGCGCCAACCAAACTGAGATTTATGGATATAATAAATTACTTTTTCTAACAAAAGAACCATTGGATGTCTTCGTTGGACACTTGGGAAGCCCTCAGCAGAAGTTCTTCGAAAGGTAAGGGATATTTTTTAGCTCTTATATGGGTTTTGTGTGACCCGCGCTGGATATGAATTTATGCTAATGCATAAATATTGGAGGTGCTATCCTCAAACAATCAAATGTTGTGCTTTCACCGTAAAGCCTTTTTGAAATCTGACTATGCTGTGATATTGCCAAGAAGCAGAGCTTTTGATGACTATGCAACACTTGTATATTGATGAATGTTTAATAATTCAACTTTTAGATTTTGAATTTGGCGCCTTACATTTCACCGGGTAGTGTCGGGAACGGCCTGCTAGCGCGCCGCTTCTCCCTAAGTGGTTAACAAAATACTCCACTATGCAAGTAACCATTTCAATAGATTGTCACTGCAACAACTGTTGATAGACGTAGCTGGTAAATTCACTCTGGCTTTCTACTCTGATTTCAGAGCACTCTCGTCTGAGTATGCCAGAGCACAGAATAACTGACAAACACCCATTGAATATTGCCGGTGTCAGTAAATGTTTTAAAAAAGCATAAATTATTGCCAGCAGCACAGTTGCAGTCACCAACGCTCTAGATAACATAAAAACAACCTAACCAGCTCTGCTAGGGTGAGTAAAATGGTCAGTGAGCTGTTCTCTCATTTGTGTCTGGAAGTAGCTAGCAAGCTAGCCAACGTTAGCCAGTTCGTTTGGGTCCTTGACTGCTGTTGTTAGGACAGAACGCTCGGATCAACCCTTAAAGAGATATGTGGGGCTAAAGCTTAAGAGTGTGTGAACAATGTTGAATGTGTATAGACAAAGAGGATCTCTCCAGTAGCTACCAAAACATTCAAAGGCCATTTTCTCAAAAGTGAGGTTACTAGTTTATCAACTTTCAAAGCAGAATTATTTTCCCATTGTTCCTCAAATATAGTGTATGATATACATTTTTTTTTAGCTTTTATCCAATCTAAAAAACACAATTTCAAATTTGCTACATAAGACCGAATCAAGGCAGTCGGTCATATTTGTGTAACAGTCTTGCAAATTTGTGGGTGTGTTGTATTGTAGGGGGTGTTTTCAGGCCATCAGCAATAACTGCTGGGAGGTGTGTCTTTTACCTGTGCTCGGCATTTAGTGCTAGTACTTCAGTCTCCCCTGTGTTTTTCAGCAGCAGCTGTAAGCGGCAGTGTTATCACCAAAACTAAGATGTTCTGCCGAGTTGTTCTGCGGTTGTATTACTATTTTCTGATGATCTCATTTTGTTCTTTTGTAGCTTTGGCAGCTATTTGTGTGTTTTCCAAACCTGTTCACTCCTCTCCCTGTAGTTTTTACAGACGCTCCCCTCCCTGTGGCTGCAACCCTTTTTATTTAGTGTGCCCTGCACGCACCACCCACATGGACTTCCTTTTCCCACTAGCACTGAGTTTGCTGATAAATACTTTGTTGAGGAAAAATGTCCTTGATACGATTGTTGTTGTCTCGCTTAGCTACTGAATCTTAAGATGAATGCACTGATCAGGATAGGAGCGTCTGCTAAATGACTAACATGTAAATACATAAAGTTCAGTAGCTTGCCATATGCATAAAAAATCTGATGAGACAGCTGTGCACACGGGAAGTAGTATGGTCCCCTGGATGTTTGCAAACATGAATGAAAGAGTTTCCTCCAGAGCTAAAACAGAACTAAGCACAGCTAAGAGATAGAGGGAGAGAAGGAGAGAGGGGGAGAGGGAGAGAAGGAGAGGGAGAGAAGGAGAGAGGGAGAGACTTATTTAGCTTTTATCAGGCATCGATTACAGAGTCATAGCCTTGTGGAATTCCTTCATTTGATTTGACAGACTGTTAACATGTATTTTCAAATCATTTATGAGTGACGGGTAAAATGTTCAATGCTTTTTTTAAAAGATTGAGCTAAAATATGCATATAATTTTTGCATAATTTTTTTTTATTGACCAATTTGTTTTAGCTGAGGGTCATCTTAGAGGTGAGGTGTACTGTGGAGGTCAGAATGCGGATGCCTGACCCTGGAAAAGCTCTAAATTTATTTAGGACTGTGCTAAATGGCTTAAAAGGGAAACGCACAACAGTGGAGGGATTTAGAGACACATGAAGTCTTTTCAAGGTTTCATTGAGACATTAGATATCGTTGGGGTCCTGCACCAATCTAAATCTGTGGGACGCCACCCCTACCCCGAACCCTACCCTTCTCCTCACCCTACCCTATTGCATCCCATCCCTCTATCAAGGATCTCTTCAACCCCCACCTCAACTTATCCCATCACTCTTGTGAGGGGAGGGCCAGGATGTCACCACAAACCTCACTTCAAACCCTGTCCCCCCGCCCCCACATCCCATCTCTATACCCCATCCCATCTCTATACGTCATCCCATCTCTATACCTCATCCCATCTCTATACCCATCCCATCTCTATACCCCATCCCATCTCTATACCACATCCCTTCTCTATACCCCATCCCATCTCTATACCCCATCCCATCTCTATACCACATCCCATCTCTATGCCCAATCCCATCTCTATACCCCATCCCATCTCTATACCACATCCCTTCTCTATGCCCAATCCCATCTCTATACCCCATCCCATCTCTATACCCCATCCCATCTCTATACCCCATCCCATCTCTATACCCCATCCCATCTCTATACCCAATCCCATCTCTATACCACATCCCATCTCTATACCCCATCCCATCTCTATACCCAATCCCATCTCTATACCCAATCCCATCTCTATACCCCATCCCATCTCTATACCCCATCCCATCTCTATACCCAATCCCATCTCTATACCACATCCCATCTCTATACCCAATCCCATCTCTATTCCCTATACCATCTCTATACCCCATCCCATCTCTATACCACATCCCTTCTCTATGCCCCATCCCATCTCCATACCCCATCCCATCTCTATACCCCATCTCATCTCTATACCCTATCCCTTCTCTATGCCCCATCCCATCTCCATATCCCATCCCATCTCTATACCCCATCCCATCTCTATACCCCATCCCATCTCTATACCACATCCCTTCTCTATGCCCCATCCCATCTCTATACCCCATCCCATCTCTATACCACATCCCTTCTCTATGCCCCATCCCATCTCCATATCCCATCCCATCTCTATACCCCATCCCATCTCCATATCCCATCCCAACTCTATACATCATCCCATCTCTATACCCAGTCCCATCTCTATACCCCATCCCATCTCTATACCCCATCCCATCTCCATATCCCATCCCAACTCTATACATCATCCCATCTCTATACCCAGTCCCATCTCTATACCCCATCACATCTCTATACCCCATCCCATCCCCCTTTCCACAACTTCCAACCCTAGCCTTACCTTCACTGTATCCTATCCCTACCTATCACATCTTAGTGGGTCACTTCACATCAATGAAACCCCTATTCACACTCCATTGTATTCCAGCCCATCCCATCTCCCTTTCATTGTCCCCTTCCTCCTATCTGTACCACTGATAAAAATGCCATAGTGACGGGAGGAACCAGAGGAGCAGTCAATCTGATGACATGCCTGGAGTCCCTTGGGGGAAACAAATCAATTTTCATCAGCAGCAGACAACAGAGGATCAATAGGGTCTAGTCAAGAGGGACTGTGTGTGTGTGTGTTTGTGTGGTGGTGAATTTGTGTGTGTGTGTGTATTTGGGTGTCTTCATGCGATAGATTGGGAAAGGAAATCATTAAAGTGTTTGTATGAGACTGATTATTCTCATGGCTTCTGACTGACTGTCTTTTTGTGACATCTTTGTGTGAAAACATTGATTGCAGTTTGGCTTCATTCATTAGTACTCCAAGGGAGGAAACACATGTCTATAGACACTCAAGATGGTAAAACAAACATGAATGTTAAAAGAAAACATTTATACTCAGAAGGCTTTAATAATGAAGAGATTCAAATCAAATCAAATTGTATTTGTCACATACACATGGTTAGCAGACGTTAATGCGAGTGTAGCGAAATGCTTGTACTTCTAGTTCCGACCATGCAGTAGTATCTAACAAGTAATCTAACAAATTCACAACAACTACCTTGTACACACAAGAGTAAAGGAATGAATACGAGTATGTACATATAAATATATGGATGAGCGATGGCTGACCGGCATAGGCAAGATTCAGTAATGTCGGATATGTAAACATTATATACAAAATTGTTTAAAGTGGCTAGTGATACATTTGTTACATCCAATTCCTATTATTTAAAGTGGCTAGAGATTTAAGTCAGTATGTTGGCAGCAGCCACTCAATGTTAGTGATGGCTGTTTAACAGTCTGATGGCCTTGAGATAGAAGCTGTTTTTCAGTCTCTCGGCCCCAGCTTTGATGCACCTGTACTGACCTCGTCTTCTGGATGATAACGGGGTGAACAGGCAGTGGCTCGGATGGTTGTTGTCCTTGATGATCTTTTTGGCCTTCCTGTGACATCGGGTGGTGTAGGTGTCCTGGAGGGCAGGTAGTTTACCCCCGGTGATGCGTTGTGCAGTCCTCACTACCCTCTGGAGAGCCTTACGGTTGTGGGCGGAGCAGTTGCCGAACCAGGCGGTGATACAGCCCGACAGGATGCTCTCGATTGTGCATCTGTAGAAGTTTGTGAGTGTTTTTGGTGACAAGCCGAATTTCTTCAGCCTCCTGAGGGTGAAGAGGCGCTGTTGGGCCTTCTTCACCACGCTGTCTGTGTGGGTGGACCATTTCAGTTTGTCCGTGATGTGTACACCGAGGAATTTAAAACTTTCCACCTTCTCCACTACTGTCCCGTTGATGTGGATAGGGGGGTGCTCCCTCTCCTGTTTCCTGAAGTCGACGATCATCTCCTTTGTTTTGTTGAAGTTGAGTGAGAGGTTATTTTCCTGACACCACACTCTGAGGGCCCTCACCTCCTCCCTCTAGGCCGTCTCGTCGTTGTTGGTAATCAAGCCTACCACTGTAGTGTCGTCAGCAAGCTTGATGATTGAGTTGGATGCCTGCTTGGCCACACAGTCATAGGTAAACAGGGAGTACAGAAGAGGGCTGAGAACGCACCCTTGTGGGGCCCCAGTGTTGAGGATAAGCGGGGTGGAGATGTTGTTTCCTACCCTCACCACCTGGGGCTGGCCCGTCAGGAAGTCCAGGACCCAGTTGCACAGGGCTGGGTCGAGACCTAGGGTCTCGAGCTTAATGACGAGCTTGGAGGGTACTATGGTGTTAAATGCTGAGCTTTAGTCGATGGACAGCATTCTTTCATAGGTATTCCTCTTGTCAGATGGGTTAGGGCAGTATGCAGTGTGATTGCGTTTGCGTCGTCTGTGGACCTATTGGGACGGTAAGCAAATTGGAGTGGGTCTAGGGTGTCTGGCAGGATGGAGGTGATATGATCCTTGACTAGTCTCTCAAAGCACTTCATGATGACGGAAGTGAGTGCTACGGGGCGATAGTCATTTAGCTCAGTTACCTTAGCTTTCTTCGGAACAGGAACAATGGTGGCCCTCTTGAAGCATGTGGGAACAGCAGACTGGGATAGGGACTGATTGAATATGTCCGTAAACACACCAGCCAGTTGATCTGCGCATGCTCTGAGTACACGGCCAGGGATGCCATCTGGGCCGCCAGCCCTGTGAGGGTTAACACATTTAAATGTTTTACTCACGTTGGCTGCGGTGAAGGTGAGCCCGCAGGTTTTGGTAGTGGGCCGTGTCGGTGGCACTGTATTGTCCTCAAAGCGAGCAAAGAAGTTGTTTAGTTTGTCTGGGAGCAGGACGTCGTGGTCCGCGACAGGGCTGGTTTTCTTTTTATAGTCCGTGATTGACTGTAGACCCTGCCACATTCCTCTCGTGTCTGAGCCGTTGAATTGTGACTCAACTTTGTCTCTATATTGACGCTTAGCTTGTTTGATTGCCTTGCGGAGGGAATAGCTACACTGTTTGTATTCTGTCATGTTTCCGGTCGCCTTACCCTGGTTAAAAGCAGTGGTTCGCGCTTTCAGTTTTGCCTGAATGCTGTCATCAATCCCCGGTTCTGGTTGGGAAAGTCTTTAATAGTTGCTATGGGTACAACATCACCGATGCACTTGCATCACCGATGCAATCTTGCAGCGTGGAATCAGATTGGTCGGACGAGCATTGAACAGACCTGAGAATGGGCGTTTCCTGTTTTAGTTTCTGTCTGTAGGCTGGGAGCAACAAAATGGAGTTGTGGTCAGACTTGCCGAAAGGAGGGCGGAGAATAGCCTTGTATGCATCACGGAAATTAGAATAACAATGATCCAGGATTTTACCAGCCCGGGTGGCACATTCGATATGCTGATAAAATTTAGGGAGTCTTGTTTTCAGATTAGCCTTATTAAAGTCCCCAGCCACAATAAACGCAGCCTCAGGATATGTGGTTTACAGTTTACATAGAGTCCAATGGATTTCTTTCAGTGCCGTCGATGTGTCAGGTTGAGGGGGGATATACACGGCTGTGATTACAATCGAGGAGAATTCTCTTGGTAGATAATGAGGTCGGCATTTGATTGTAAGGAATTCTATGTCAGGTGAACAAAAGGACTTGAGTTCCTGTATGTTGTTATGATCACACCACGACTCGTTAATCATAAGACACACACCCCCGCCCTTCTTCTTACCAGATAGATGTTTGTTTTTGTCTGCGCGATGCGTGGAGAAACCAGGTGGCTGTACCGACTCAGATAGCGTGTCCTGAGTGAGCCATGTTTCCGTGAAGCAAAGAACGTTGCAGTTGCTGATGTCTCTCTGGAAGGCAACTCTTGGTGGTATTTCGTCCACCTTGTTGTCAAGAGACTGGACATTGGCAAGTAAAATACTCGGGAGAGGTGCACGATGTGCCCGTCTACGTAGCCTGACCAGAAGACCGCCGCGTTTCCCCCTTCTCCTGCGCCGCCGTTGTTTTTAGTCGCCGGGTTGGATCCAGTCTATTGTCCTGGTTGGTGGACCAAACAGAGGATCCGCTTCGGGAAAGTCGTATTCCTGGTCGTAATGCTGGTAAGTTGACGTTGCTCTTATATCCAATAGTTCCTCCCGGTTGTATGTAATAAAACGTAATATTTCCCGGGTAACAATGTAAGAAGTAATGCCTTGCAAGAAGTAATTTGCAATGCAAATTAACAACAAATGTATTGAATCATGGACCCTTAAAGCTATAATCCTTAGTTAAAACAATAAGAAAGCAGACACCCCGCCTCTGTTTTGGGAAAAAGCTAAAGGATGGGCCTGGAGAAATGTAAGCACACTCATAGACACAGCTATGAACGCAAGGACTGACCATCCATGATATCGAAATTTTTTGACAGTGTTTGTTTTTCATTTACGTTGTTTATACACAATGGAGTAAATCAAGCTTATATTTTGGGTTCTGATGGGGCACGACACTTTAACTAAATTCATGAGGAATTAATAAGTTATATTCTTCAAGAATCAATGTGTATTCATAATTAATGAATACACAGTCCAAAAATGGATATAGCAACTAAGGATTCTAGCATTAAAATCCTAACCATCCACCTCTCAGAAATTCCCCTCCTCCCCCCATCCTCCCTTTCCCTGTCCAGCATGAGTCTAGAAATCAATTCTGCAAAACCACAGAGGAGAAACAACCAGCTACGGCTGTCTGTCCTCAGCTCTGCAGCAACCCAACCGATCAAAGAGGCAATTCTCCTTTAAACTTGTACACACCTCACATCAGAACCCCTTCCCTCCTCCTCCTCTAGCTGTGTCTGAACTGTGTCTTAATGGAAAAGCACCAGACATCGTTTGACATATCCTCTATTCAACCCGGTCTCATTCCATCCGGGCGGGGAACACACACACACGCAGGCAGGCACACACATACACACACACAAGCACACACATACACACACGCACGCACGCACACACACACACAAACACCCTAATGTGAAAGGCAGGCAGGGTAAATGTGAACCGACTGTGTGGAGCAGCGGCAGGTAATCTAATTTACCCGTAACTAAGTCTAATTCAACAGGGTGCTGCTGTTAAAACAAGCTCACTACAGCCAGCAGCCATATTGTTTCTATAACTGGGGAGAAGGGATGGGGAGGTGACCTTGAATGAAGAAATCAGGGTGGAGACGGAAAGTGTACCTGGGCTGGGCTTGCTCACCACCTAGCTAAGTGGGTCAATATACACAATACACGTGTCTGTAGGGAGGGATGAAAGCGGGGATGGAGGGAAATAGAAAGCGGTGAGAATAAGGAGGTAGGAAGGAATGAAATGTAGGGAATAGGGAGTGGGGAGTAAAATAGGGAGATAGGGATGGATGAAAGGATGAGGAGGTGAAAGAGGGAGTTGTGAGCAGACGGTGGTTGAGATCGACTAGTTTTAGTGTTTCATCTCATCAATTTTACTTTATGTAAAAAGTTATCTCCCTTTCACACTCATAGTAGTATTCATCTTGTACCTAAATCTTTCAATATACAATACAGATATTCTCCTCCTCTAAAAAGAAGAGACCATTAGACTTAGTTAATATGGCTTTCACCATCATCACGGCAACAGCATGGTGCAGGCAGCAGGAGGCTCTGGCTGATGTGAATGGGACCTTGATTATTGTTATAATATGAGAACTGGTTGAGAAGTATCAACACACAGACAGACAGACAGACACACTCCCTCCCTAGGGTGCTCATTAGCTGGCAGTGTGCTATGGTTCACAAATCTTCTGATAATTGCTATATTCATACGGTGAATCTTAGTCGGACGAAAGAGAACAGAAAATTCCCAGGATGTAAAATACAATTACAACGCACGGTCCCTAATTGAATCATTAATAAACAGTGAGTTCTTCGCATTTCCTTGGCAACACAATGGAGTGTGAAGACAAGCCATTGACATCTCTCATTTTTGTCTCCTTTTATTGTTGGGTTATTTAATCGTCTTAAACTAAGATTAACTATGTCAGATATATTGAATTAGAAGTAATAACACTCACACTCCTAATCATTTTTATTGTTAAATTCTCAAGTCAGCTATGGTTATTTTCTCCATTATTCTTAACTTAATTAAATTAGGGTGAATTCAATTATTGAGATTAAACTCTGCCTCTAAAACACAAGGACCCTTCGATCTTCCCTGACTAAAACTCTCACCTCCCAAACCACATTAAAACGAATCAGTTATACTACTCCCAGGTGCACTGCTTCCTATTACACATGCCATAACAAATGTTTGCTCTGTGCCAGACATGCTCGGAGAATAATGCAATCTGTGTGACGAGGGGATTGTGGAGTTTTGCATCTCTTTGACTTTAGTGTCTTGGATTGGCACAATGATTTGAGACAATGATTTCAACTTGTGCCCTATTAGACTATTAGACATTCCAATAGACCAAGTTGTTCTCTTCAGTCTTCAAATGGTGGACCACGGCAGTACTATAAGCCAATATCACCGTGTTTTCCAAAAGCAACCAGCACTATGGTTATTGTTTCATTTACTCTCACATGCTAACTGAATTCTGACACTGTATTCAAGTTATTTGGAGAGAACATGAACTAGCAAGTGCTGTATATCTAGCTCTGTCCGTGTGTTTGTGTGTGTCCCTCCTCAGGCAGTGCTAGCACAGCTCTCCGTGTGTCTCAGCCAGCACAATTACGACCAGCAGTGGCTCGTGCCTGGCCCCTCGGCCCCATGGGATATCAGGCACACACGTACACGCACACGTGCACATACACACAAGCCTTTATAGCTCTGTGCAATCTTTAGACTAGACAAACAATGGAGAGAGAAATAAATATCCACAGAACAAGATCGTTACAGAAACAGCAATTACCCTGTTGGGCTGCGGTCCAAGGCCAACACACACACAAACAGACCGTTGGGAACCGGCTGCGGCCGAGCACCTGCAGGCACAGTTCAAGGCAATAAAGCTAATAAAACAATATGGGGCTCTGAGCTCCAATTCACCCAAAACATATTGTAACACAACTGAACACACCATGAAAATCAACATAGTAATTAACACACAATACAATAAAGGCTTATAATATTCTCTCTCTCTCTCTCTCTCTCTCTCTCCCTCTCCCCCTCTCTCCCTCCCTCCCCTTACCATCACTGTTGACACACTGCACTTGCGGTATCTGGGTGCCCGGTCCGCACTCTCTCTCGTTGTCCGGGATACACTCTTCCAGCTTCACAAGCAACCAATCATAGCAGCTGGGTTCGTCACATGGTATGGCCTCCACCAGGTGAGGGCAGCTTCCTGTTCCTCCTGTCGGCTCATTGATGATTCTCCTCTTCCTCAGTTTGAAACCTGGTAGGAAAAGACAGGAAAATATGTATACTGGTGCTGCCATGAAACCATCCATAGCTGTAGAATTCTACCATTCTACCATCTGCTTCTACCATTCCAAATAACATTTCAATAAAGTATAGTTCTGCAACATACAGGTCACCTTTTCATTCTTTTTTTAAACAGCAGGAACTAACAGACATTCACACACCACCCCTTCGCTCATGGCCAGCCTCCCCCTCTGTGGTAGCACTTTTCAGGGCCTCCCTCATCACCAACCTCCCCCTCTGTGGTAGCGCTTTTCAGGGCCTCCCTCATCACCAACCTCCCCCTCTGTGGTAGCGCTTTTCAGGGCCTCCCTCATCACCAACCTCCCCCTCTGTGGTAGCGCTTTTCAGGGCCTCCCTCATCACCAACCTCCCCCTCTGTGGTAGCACTTTTCAGGGCCTCCCTCATCACCAACCTCCCCCTCTGTGGTAGCACTTTTCAGGGCCTCCCTCATCACCAACCTCCCCCTCTGTGGTAGCACTTTTCAGGGCCTCCCTCATCACCAACCTCCCTCTGTGGTAGCACTTTTCAGGGCCTCCTCATCACCAACCTCCCCCTCTGTGGTAGCACTTTTCATCCCTCATCACCAACCTCCCCCTCTGTGGTAGCACTTTTCATCCCTCATCACCAACCTCCCCCTCTGTGGTAGCACTTTTCATCCCTCATCACCAACCTCCCTCTCTGTGGTAGAACTTTTCATCCCTCATCACCAACCTCCCCCTCTGTGGTAGCACTTTTCATCCCTCATCACCAACCTCCCCCTCTGTGGTAGCACTTTTCAGGGTAGCTAAACTTGTTTTTCATGGAGTCACAACTTAATGTCTAACTTCGTTACATGAACTTCCCTCTGCTCTGCTACAGTCACATTGTGTCTTGGCTTTGATGATAACCGTAATATAGCGTTTATTTATTTAACACGACAAGACTATTAAACCACAGAAAATGACAGACATTAGAGAAACAGCTTCCCATAATGATCATTATTATTCTCTCCTCATTAAGCCAGGCTTTTACCCAGAGTGACTCTTGTACTAATGTATGCAGCAATCCATTTATAAATTCATAGTTTTTGCTGTTCCAAATCCGAGGGCTTTCCCTTGTCTCTGCTCAAGGACATGGAAGTGGTGATGGCTGGGGCCCGGGAGGAGTGTGTGTGTGGTGTGTGTGTGTGCGTGCGTGCGTGCCTGAACCAACATGTGTGTGTGTTCTGTATTATGTTAACCCCTGCCTTCCCAGCCTGAGGTCAGCCTGCCCCCAGGCCTAATCCCAACTGCTGCTCCAGCCTGATAAGAAAGGAGCACGGGGGGAGCCAGCAGGACTGGAGGACTCAGTTGGATGATGGCTGACTCTCTCTTTCCTCTGATTCTTTAATATTCCTTCCTGAACATTCTACTTAATCAGGAGGGTCGGTTGGTGGTGGGTTGTCAGGTGTCAGGGCTGAGGTGGAGAGTTTAACAGTGACAGGTGGGGGAGAGTGGAAAAAGAAGGGGAGAGGTGGAGGGTTTAGGAAAGGTGAAGGGTGAGGGGTGAGGGGGGTGAGGGGGGTGGGGGTGTTAGAGAGGGGGGAATGGCTAGGATAGGGATCCAGACAGGTTTTTTTAAATCTAATATTACTACTGTCTGTCGAACCACAGTAAAGGACAGCAAGGTGAACAAATTGACTGAGGCCTTTCCACTTTGTCAGAGCCGGAGGGCTCTTTGCACAGACAAACATACTGATGGAAAAAGTGTAGGCTATAATTACTTCTCCAGTACAGTATTGTGTTGCAACAACTCAAAGGCCATGGCTGAGACAAACATATTTAAGAAACCAGCCACTTTTTTGAAAACATATCTCCCATTAACGGTGCAGAATGTTACTAAAATCCATCAAATACTGGTAGATAGATACAATCACAGTGTGTGTGCAGACAGTCCATTTGGACAGCCAACACGAAGAGTGTCACATGTTGATTGAATGAATACTGGGAGATCAGGGCATGTTGATGCTGAATGGAGCTCGTTGTTACATGGATAAAAAAGTGCCAAAGAATCGTCTGAGTCTGCTTCACTCGACTAATGAGAGCCATGGTGTACACACACTCCAATCAAGTTTCTGCATGTACTGTATGACATGCAGTAGTGTGAGACACGAGACGAGTGTGTAGTGAGAGAAAGAGAAAAAAAGATGAAGATGTGCGGTACGAGTGAATCCATCATTAAGATGCATGGGAGACAATTTCTAGGCGTCCCTTCCATTTGAGATGCTTCATTAGGATAGAGTCAATATGCATTAGTCACCATAGTGGAGGTGATGGAGGGGCTGGGGCTCAGAGACTGCTGCTGCTGTTCTGTTCCTGTACCAGAGATAATTAAGGTCTGAGCCAGCCAGCATGTCTGTGTGTGTTTGTGAGTCAGCCAGCATGTCTGTGTGTGTATGTGTGTGTGTTTGTGAGCCAGCATGTCTGTGTGTGTTGGTTGTAGGAGAGAGGTCAATATCAACATATTGCATATAGTGTATACAGTACATCTGTGCTCTATAAAGAAGCTGTGATGTTTCAAACTTTTTTTTAAACATATTTTTCTACTACAACTGCAACAGATCTTTTTGAAAAATGCAACATTGAGTTTATGTTGTGTTCCAGGGGCTTGCCACGAGGATTGCCAAGAGGATAAAGAAAATCAATATTGAGACTCAATACATATTATAACTCAACATCTGAATGCAACACAAATAAAGATGGATTCTAGAGTAGTGTTGCATACATGTACCAGACATAGCTTAAGCTCTCCAATCATGTTATCAGTTTACTGTTACTGGTGAAGTGACTGATGGATGGATACAGACTGAGGACAAAATTACAAGTAAGACCTGCTATTGACAGTGTAACCAATGCCTGTTTCATTTTTAAGATGGCTACCTATGTGATCGACCGGGTTCGAACCTGAGTCTCTAGATGAAAAAGATGCTCAACACCAAGGATATATCATCTTGGGTGCTGTATCCCAGCCAGGAGCAATCAAAATAATGTGTTCATATTCATCATTACTAAAGTATAGCTATTACTATGTTGCACCCAGTGTGTGGTGTTCCAATGCCGTCAATTCAAGATGGCTGTCTATGTGACCGAATGGGTATCAAAGCCTCGGCATAACTGTCGTTAGAGCTGTGCTCCACCCACCTTTCTTGGCAGTTGTGTCCAGGCAGTTCTCGAAGGTGCAGGGTCCCCAGGCACTCCAGGAGGACAGGTCACACTCCACAGGACAGGGGATGTGGCACAGCTGGGTGGTGTTGGGGGGCGGGCTGAGGCACAAGTCACCGTCAACGGGCCTGGAGGCTTAAAACACAGACAGATACACAGAGACATGATGTCAGAACAGGGCAGGAGATGTGTCATTACTGGGTCATGTTGGGAGCAAACCCAGGCATAGGTCACTGTTTACAAGTATGAAAGAAAAAAAAAATACACAATGTTAGAAAATCTTGGTAGTGCGGTGATATGCCTTTAAAGACTATCCACATACATTTAATATACTTCTATATTTTATTACTGTCACTGTGGATCAAACTATTTTACTTTTATCCTGGCTCTCTCCATCTGGGTAGTGGGATAAAACTTCAGGCTAATGGATGAAAATGAATCATGAATCGTTCCACCAGTCATGAATAAAACTCATACCAACTAAAACTCCACAGGGCAGTTTATAGTAATGAATATTCCTAGCCTCACGCTATCTCAAATGCATGAAAACATTTGGCAAACAGTATGGCCTTTCATTTGTTCATCATCCTGCTAAATCTAGTCTAGTTTGAAACAACAAAGGCCTTTTTTTCTCTCTCTATCCCCAAAAGCCTGATCAGGTTCAGAGCCAGCCCAGTGCTGCTCAATGACAGACACACACATGGTGGATAAAGCAATGAGCCGTAGGTCACTGCTCTGATGAATCATTCCCAACGCTCCATCACCATGCTGTGACTGAAGCCTGAGTCTGACTCATTCACATGCAAATTGCGTCCACTTGGCCAAAGGTGTGTCCTTTAAATAGTGTCTGTTAAAATGGGTGTGTGTGTGTACGTGCGTGTGTCGAAGTTATTATACATTTTTGTTCAATCGTCGCAGCATACTAATCTGTTTTAGTAATGATAAAATCCCTCTGGCAATACTATCTGAATAGGTACAATTAAGGGGAGTAGGCAACATATACGTAAGCTTTAAAGTGTTTATTTTATTTTATTTCACCTTTATTTAACCAGGTAGGCAAGTTGAGAACAAGTTCTCATTTACAACTGCGACCTGGCAAAAAAAGTGTATTGAATGGATGCTTACCTACGCCACTTTAGAAGGCTTACCTACGCCACTTTAGAAGGCTTACCTACGCCACTTTAGAAGGCTTACCTACGCCACTTTAGAAGGCTTACCTACGCCACTTTAGAAGGCTTACCTACGCCACTTTAGAAGGCTTACCTACGCCACTTTAGAGGCTTACCTACGCCACTTTAGAAGGCTTACCTCGCCACTTTAGAAGGCTTACCTCGCCACTTTAGAAGGCTTACCTACGCCACTTTAGAAGGCTTACCTACGCCACTTTAGAAGGCTTACCTACGCCACTTTAGAATGCTTACCTACGCCACTTTAGAAGGCTTACCTACACCACTTTAGAAGGCACCTCGCCACTTTAGAAGGCTTACCTCGCCACTTTAGAATGCTTACCTACGCCACTTTAGAAGGCTTACCTACACCACTTTAGAAGGCTTACCTACGCCACTTTAGAAGGCTTACCTACGCCACTTTAGAATGCTTACCTACGCCACTTTAGAAGGCTTACCTACGCCACTTTAGAAGGCTTACCTACGCCACTTTAGAAGGCTTACCTACGCCACTTTAGAAGGCTTACCTACGCCAATGGCGTAATAATAATAATTTGATGAGTGCTTATATTTGTCCTATTTCACACATGTACAAATGATGTGGCGTGACAAGTAAACATGGTGCACCATTATTGTTTCCTGTCAGTATTGTTAACACCCGACACACACACGCACATGTGTTTGCGTGTGTGTGTATGTGTGCGTGTCTGGCGTTAATAATACTGTCTGGAAACAATAACGATGCCACATGTTTACTTGTCACGCAACATCATTTGTACATGTGTGAAATAGGACAAATATAAGCACTCATCAAATTATTATTATTATAATTATTATTATTATTTCATAGTCTGCAGTACTGCAGTATGACTGGAAACAACAATGACTGGAAACGACAATTACTGGAAATGACAATGACCGGAAATGACAATGACTAGAAATGACAATAACTGGAAACGATAATGACTGGAAATGACAATGACTGGAAACGATAATGACTGGAAACGATAATGACTGGAATCGACAAGGACTGGAAATGACAATGACTGGAAACGATAATGACTGGAAATTATAATGACTGGAAATGATAATGACTGGAAATGTTTACTTGTCACTCCACGCAATTGCACGGTCCGCTGGCCCACTTTCATCAAAGCCATTTTACAGGTGGCTACGTCTCCTCTATGCTGCATGGCTATTTTGGTAGACAATGGGCCTTTCTGCCCCACTCTCCTAGTCAATATAAAGTATCTACTGTGTGTTGTGTGTGTGTATGCAGACTGAAGTAGCTACTGTATCTTCTCATCCTCTTGGCCATAATAACAAAGGCTGACTAATGAACTTCTCCGTGCTGGGTGACCTTGGTTGAGGTGCCACATGGGTCTTTCGCTCTCTCTCCTGCCAGATGGTCTCGTCTAGACTCTACCCTCCCTCACACACACAAACACACACACACACACACACACACACACACACAAACACACACACCACACAGGGGTTCCTGGGGCCAAACTAGGACCTCCAAGCCCAGACAGACACCTGCGGCTCACCCCTCTCCTCCTTTCTCTGTCACCCCTTGCCATCATCATCAATAACTGTACTTCTGGATGGCATCACAGAGCCAGCCGTTCTACTGCTAGCTACAGAATGTCTCTATGGGCCCTCTAATAAGGATCCATATTGATTTGAACCAAACAGAACAGAGCTGGCTAGAACTGATGACCATCAAAGCCAATAACTACAGTAACTTCAGATTCATTGCCTCCCTGCACCCTCCCTTCCTCTCGCTATCCATTCCTCCCCCTCTCTTTCTGTCTCCAGTAACTGGTAGTAGACAGATATTGAGACAGCTGCTTTTCCCTGTTGTCCATATCTGACCCCCTATGGAATAGTTTAATAAACCAGAGTCCTGATTAGTCAAACATAAGCTGTGATATTATTGCATTGGCAGACATTTTTGTGTGTGTGTGCGTGTGCGTGTGCGTGTGCGTGTGCGTGTGTGTGTGTGTGTGTGTGTGTGTGTGTGTGCCTAAATGACTAATCACACACCCATACAAAATTATCCAGCCTCAGTCACTTCGCATAGGGAATAAAACATCATCATTGAAAGCAAAAAAACAAAATTACATCAGCTTAAATCAGACTGAAGATGTAGCTCTCCATCCAGGCTTCAGTGTCCGCAAGGAAACCCACAGTTGCTGACAGTGAGCTGGAGATTTGTGAATAATGCTTTTTAGGCACAGCAGTAAATTGCCCGAGATGAGAGCAAATCTGTGTAGATCCCTAAAATTACCCAGAACTGTGTATTTGATTTAAGTTCCAGGTGTGTAATGTTTGGTTTTGAAGACAGGGGAGATGATTGAGAAGACGATCGAGAGAGGAGACTGGAGAATGAGGAAGTGAATACCAGAAGTGAACGGGGGAGTTGTAATTGTGCCATAGAGCAGACAGGAAAGGATTGAAAGAAAGTATGTGTAACGACAGGTGGGATTGCTGTGCTTTCCTATCTCCAACTCTCCCTGTCTTTTTGTCCTTCTCTCACTCCCTCTCTGCAACTGTCATCATCACTTGTCACCTAGCAAACCCTGTCACTTCCAAATACAGGACGCTCACATGATTTGAAAAATGTATAAAGTTCCAGTTTAAATGTTTTCTTTTGATGTCTGAATACACAACAGCTAAGTGCCTCCTCTGTCTGGCAGTCTGAGACCAGCTGGAATCATTTGAATAATTTCTTTGAGCGGTGGCCAGTTGAGCCCCTGACCAGGTGGACTGTCTGGGAGTCAGCGCTGGATAAACATGGATTCGCTACCAGCTACCTTCACTTCCATAAACGCTGACTAAGTAATGCACCTACTATACCCACACTCGTATTTCATATCTATCTCTCTCTCTCTCTCTCCCTCTCTCTCTCTCTCCTCCCTCCTTACATTGTTCTCCTCCCTGCCTCGTTTCCTTCCTTTTCCTCCCTTGATCTTTCCCTTCCCACCCACTCATATTTGCATATTCAGCCTGACTCCAGACGTAATGTGGAGTAAAGACACCCTCATATCTCGTTCCACTTCACACATGGGTGCTAGAGTGTGTGTGTGTGTGTGTGTGTGTGTGTGCAGAGCCGGAAAAGATTAGATGATTTTGGGTGTAAGTCGAGTCAGAACTCAGTGCTCAAACGTCCTCAGCTAAATTTAGCTGACAACCTGTCCGGTCTACAGAGATCTACAGCGAGTTGACAAACTGTGACAAAACATGGGCCATATCAAACCATGTATTGATACCTCATGTGTAAAATTTAAACAAAGTTTATTGGTGGCATACAATGTTAAGCAGATGTTATAGTGGGTGCAGCGAAATGCCTGTGTTACTAGATCCTAACAGTGCAGTAAATGTCAAGAAATAAGAAAAAAACAAAAATTGAGAAATGTCATAATGAATCCAAGTAACAACCCAAATAACATTATCAGTAATCCAAATGTAATCTATGTGTATGTACACCGAAAGGATATAATAGGAATGATATGTACAGTGCGTGTAGATATATTACAGTAAACTATGTCAAGAATCCAGTATATAAATACGAGGTGTGTATAAACAGTGTCACAAAAAATGCAAAGCACAGTAGTAGATATATTAGAATGAGCTATGTGAAGAATACAGTATATGAATACACATAGGGGGAAAAAGTATAAAGAAATGGAAGGTGCCAAAAGCGCTCCACAGGCATGCTGGCCCATGTTGACTCCAATGCTTCCCACAGTTGTGTCAAGTTGGCTGGATGTCCTTTGAGTGGTGGACCATTCAATATACACATGGGAAACTGTTGAGCGTGAAAAACACAGCAGCGTTGCAGTTCTTGACATACTCAAACCAGTGCGCCTGGCACCTACTACCATAACCCGTTCAAAGACACTCAAGCCTTTTCCCTTGCCCATTCACCCTCTGAATGGCACACATACGTAATCCATGTCTCAATAGTCTCAAAGCTTAAAAATCCTTCTTTAACCTGTCTCCTCCCCTTCATCTACACTGATTGAAGTGGATTTAACAAGTGACATCAATAAGGGATAATAGCATTCACCTGGATTTACTTGGTCAGTCTTTGTCAAGGAAAACGTTTTGTACATGGTGGTGGTGCAGTTGCCGTACCAGGCATTGATGCAGCCTGACAGAATACTCTCACTTTAGAAGGCTTGTAGAAATTTGTGAAGATCTTAGGGGTCAAGATGAATTTCTTCAGCTGCCTGAGGTTGAAGAGGCATTGTTGTGCCTTCTTCACCACGGTGTCGGTGTGATGGGACCATTTCAGATCATCAGTGATGTGCACGTCGAGGAACTTGAAGCTTTTGACGCTCCCCTCTGCGGCCCCGCCGATGTGGATGGGGGTGTGCTCTCACTGCTGTCTCCTGTAGTCCACGATCAGCTCTTTGGTTTTGTTGACGTTGAGGGAGAGGTTATTTTCCTGGCACCACTCCGTGAGGGCTCTCACCTCCTCCCTGTAGGCTGTCTCATCGTTATTGGTAATCAGGCCTACCACTGTTGTGTTGTCAGCAAACTTGATGATTCAGTTGGAGCCGTGCGTAGCCACGCAGTCATGGGAAAAAGGTTTATAAATTACCGCCTGGTGTGTGTGCGCGGGCGCGCGTGTGTGTGTAACATTACCATGGGAGTGGGGACAATTTTAATACATTATCTGGGAACACAGACACTACATTATCAGGGGATGGAGAGAGTTAATACCGCTGCTGCTGACTGTGTGGATATGCTGTCCTGTCATGTTGATATTTGTTAGGGGAATTCTGTCTGCGTACCAAATGGCACCAAATTCCCTATATAGTGCACTACTTTTGACTATAACACTATAGGCCCTGGTCAAAAGTAGTGCACTAAATAGGGAATAGGGTGCCATTTGGGATGCAACCATTGCTATCACTTGTGTAAGGAACTGTTCTCACACAGGGTACAATTTTTTTTGATAATTCTTTTGACAGGGTATGCACCATTTTTGTAATGTGCAAGGCTTCTACCGTCTCCAAAGACCTCCGAATGTGGGAACACATTCTTCAACTCTATTCCTATTCTCTGCACCGTTAGTGCATGCATTTTGGCTTCCCAGGGTATCCCACTTAATTTCTTGCTATTGCGTAACGGCACGTTAGCACAGTTCATATTCTCATTTCACATTCTTAGCAAAAGTGCTCAGTCTCCAGTGCACAAAGTGGAAGAGATCTGTACAGTGGGACAAGGCAGCAGTATGGGAGGGAACTAAAGATACACAGTGGGTATGGGCTTTCTATAGACACACGACTGGTGAGAGAGATGACTTAGTATGTTTGAGTGGCATGAGTTATCAAAATGATAAGATAACACATAAGTGATAAAGGACAGTTGCATGCTGGTCAGGTTACCTTCTTTGCTCTTGAGAGCGCTGGAAGTGAGGTCGGCGCTGGTTGCCTGGACACAGTACACCTCACGGTTCTGAACTCCGCCTCCACACAGCCCCGTTAGGTTACCACGACGACGGTCCTGTTGGCTTAGCAACATGTCCACCCTGCACTCGGTCCACTCTGTTGTCTTCCAGTTGTACCTGCAGAGGAGAACGAAGGGATTGATTTGATTAGATTTTTGACATAACATAGACTGAAAAGAATATATACATGAATTAAATCATCAATGATGACAAAATGAAGTCATAGTTTGCCACCCACAATGCCACCCTATTCCCTAGTGCACTACGTTCCTATGTGGCTCTGGCCAAAAGCAGTGCAACTACAGGAATTGGGGTGCCATTTCTGATGCAGCCATTCCCATTCTGGTCCTTATAAAGGAAGATGATGGACAGAGGTTAGTGGGTATGCGTGGCTAGCAGAGCAAGAAAGTGTACACTGCATCACTATTAACCGTCTTTTCCACCTGTTGTGAATGAAGCAGATTGATTGAGAAGATGCACAACCAAAGCCTGAATGTCCTACAAGGTCACAGCTTGTTAAGCATCATTTAGTTTGATAGCATCTTTAACTGACTGTTTGAAATGTATTATGTATGACACAATAGGATACGCAATAAAAAGAAGCTCCAGACAACAGAGCAGCTAATGAAAAATGGTACAAATAATAATAATGGCACAAATAAATGGTTGAATTGGTTTGAACGCTGTTGAAGAAGGGTGTTGTTTGTAAATGTAGCCTAAGTTTACCAAAGTACAGTGGTAGATATAGTAGAATGAGATATGTGAAGAATACAGTATATGAATACACATGGGGGGAAAAGTATAAAAGAAACGGGAAGTGTCCAGTGTTTAATGACTCTATATACACTGAGTGTACAAAACATGAAGAACACCTTCCTAATATTGAGCTGTACCCCCTTTTTCCCTCTAGAACAGCCTCAATCCGTCGGTGCATGGACTCTACAACCCAGCAGCACTGGACAATTGAGGAGCAGGAAAATTTTTATTTGTGGACATCTTGAATGCCCACAAAGAGAACATCATGGTCTAAACGTCGCTCAATGGACCTCAGTGGAAGGACTCAACTGCATTAAACTGAAACAGATTACATACAAATCAAATCAAATCGTATTTTATTAGTGACATGAGCCGAATACAAAAGGTGTAGACCTTACAGAGAAATGCTTACTTACGAGCCCCTAACCAACAATGCAGTTAAAAAAGAACACAAATAAAAATAAGAAATAAAAGTAACAGGTAATTAAAGAGCAGCAGTAAAATAACAATAGTGAGACTATATACAAGTGGGTACGGGTACAGAGTCAATGTGCGGAGGCCCCGGTTATTTGAGGTAATATGTACATGTGGGTAGAATTATTAAAGTGACTATGCATAGATGTTAACAACAGATTGTAGCAGTGGTGTAAAAGAGGGGGCAATGCAAATAGTCTGGGTGGCCATTTGATTAGAAGTTCAGGAGTCTTATGGCTTGGGGGTAGAAGCTGTTTAGAAGCCTCTTGGACCTAGACTTGGCTCTCCGGTACCACTTGCCGTGCGGTAGCAGAGAGAACAGTTTATGACTAGGGTGGCTGGAGTCTTTGACGATTTTTAGGGCCTTCCTCTGACACCGCCTGGTATAGAGGTCCTGGATGGCAGGAAGCTTGGTCCCATCTGAGGACCCATGCCAAATATTTTCAGTCTCCTGAGGGGGAATAGGTTTTGTCGTGCCCTCTTCACAACTGACTTGGTGGGCTTGGACTATGTTAGTTTGTTGGTGATGTGGACACCAAGGAACTTGAAGCCTACCACATTCAGGCATACCACTGTTTGTCATTGTGTCATTGGCAAACCCGGAATGTCCCCCTGCTCAAGAAAGCACATATACATGCCCATCTGAAGTTTGCCAATGAACATCTGAATGATTCAGAGGACAACTGGGTGAAAGTGTTGTGGTCAGATGAGACCAAAATGGAGCTCTTTGGCATCAACTCAACTCACCGTGTTTGGAGGAGGAGGAATGCTGCCTATGACCCCAAGAACACCATCCCCACCGTCAAACATGGAGGTGGAAATATTATGCTTTGGGGGTGTTTTTCTGCTAAGGAGACAGGACAACTTCACCGCATCAAAGGGACGATGGACGGGGCCAAATCTTGGGTGAGAACCTCCTTCCCTCAGCCAGGGCATTGAAAATGGGTTGTGGATGGGTATTCCAGCATGACAATGACCCAAATCACATGGCCAAGGCAACAAAGGAGTGGCTCAAGAAGAAGCACATTAAGGTCCTGGAGTGGCCTAGCCAGTCTCCAGACCTTAATCCCATAGAAAATCTGTGGAGGGAGCTGAAGGTTCGAGTTGCCAAACATCAGCCTCGAAACCTTAATGACTTGGGGAAGATCTGCAAAGAGGAGTGGGACAAAATGCTTCTTACGAAGCCACTCCTTCGTTGCCCGGGCGGTGTGTTTGGGATCATTGTCATGCTGAAAGACCCAGCCACGTTTCATCTTCAATGCCCTTGCTGATGGAAGGAGGTTTTCACTCAAAATCTCACGATACATGGCCCCATTCATTCTTTCCTTTACGGATCAGTCGTCCTGGTCCTTTGCAGAAAAACAGCCCCAAAGCATGATGTTTCCACCCCATGCTTCACAGTAGGTATGGTGTTCTTTGGATGCAACTCAGCATTCTTTGTCCTCCAAACACGACGAGTTGAGTTTTTACCAAAAAGTTCTATTTTGCTTTCATCTGACCATATGACATTCTCCCAATCCTCATCTGGATCATCCAAATGCTCTCTAGCAAACTTCAGACGGGCCTGAACATGTACTGGCTTAAGCAGGGGACACGTCTGGCACTGCAGGATTTGAGTCCCTGGCGGCGTAGTGTGTTACTGATGGTAGGCTTTGTTACTTTGGTCCCAGCTCTCTGCAGGTCATTCACTAGGTCCCCGTGTGGTTCTGGGATTTTTGCTCACCGTTCTTGTGATCATTTTGACCCCACGGGGTGAGATCTTGCGTGGAGCACCAGATCGAGGAAGATTATCAGTGGTCTTGTATGTCTTCCATTTCCTAATAATTGCTCCCACAGTTGATTTCTTCAAACCAAGCTGCTTACCTATTGCAGATTCAGTCTTCCCAACCTGGTGCAGGTCTACAATTTTGTTTCTGGTGTCCTTTGACAGCTCTTTGGTCTTGGCCATAGTGGAGTTTGGAGTGTGACTGTTTGAGGTTGTGGACAGGTCCTTTTATACTGATAACAAGTTCAAACAGGTGCCATTAATACAGGTAACGAGTGGAGGACAGAGGAGCCTCTTAAAGAAGAAGTTACAGGTCTGTGAGAGCCAGAAATCTTGCTTGTTTGTGTGACCAAATGTGACCAAATACTTATTTTCACCAATAATTTGCAAATAAATTCATTAAAAATCCTACAATGTGATTTTCTGGATTGTTTTTCCTCATTTTGTCTGTCATAGTTGAAGTGTACCTATGATGAAAATTACAGGTCTCTCTCATCTTTTTAAGTGAGAGAACTTGCACAATTGGTGGCTGACTAAATACTTTTTTGCCCCACTGTACTTATTTCCCTCATTAAAATGCAATTCCATTCATAACATTTTTCACATGCGTTTTTCAGTATTTTTTTGTTGTTATTCAGTCTCTCACTGTTCAAATAAACCTACCATTAAAATTATAGACTGATCGTTTCTTTGTCAGTGGGCAAACGTACAAAATCAGCAAGGGATCAAATACTTTTTCCCCTCACTGTAGGTGTTCCTTTTGTCCAGGTGGGAAAGGGCAGTGTGGAGTGCAATAGAGATTGCATCATCTGTGGACCTGTTAGGGCAGTATGCAAATTGGAGTGGGTCTAGGGTTTCTGGGATAATGGTGTTGATGTGAGCCATGACCAGCCTTTCAAAGCACTCCATGGCTACAGACGTGAGTGCTACAGGTCAGTAGTCATTTAACCAGGTTACCTTAGTGTTCTTGGGCACAGGGACTATGGTGGTCTGCTTAAAACATGTCGGTGATACAGACTCGGACAGGGAGAGGTTGAAAATGTCAGTGAAGACACTTGCCAGTTGGTCGGCACATGCTCGCAGTACACGTCGTGGTAATCGGTCTGGCCTTTACGGCCTTGTGAATGTTGACCTTTAAATGTCTTACTCACATCGGCTGCAGAGAGCGTGATCACACAGACTTCCGGAACAGCTGGTGCTCTCATGCATGTAAAAAGCCATCCATTAAGACAGGTTTGCGCTCAGCACTGAATTCAAAGCTCTAGGATCTGCTTCAAAAGAACTTGAAAGGTTCCTTAAAATGCTTTAGTGAGAATGTTACGTATTGTTTTAAGTTCGAATTCTCCCTAGGGTCACAAAAAGTCAGCCTTGCCTCGGTCTCAGTGGCAATAATGGAATTGATTTGAGGTCACCACCAATGAAGGGCTTCATATTCATGAGTGGAGTGTCTCTTACTGGTCCCTGGCCATTGCCATGGTGAGGTTGTGGAACAATGAGGCACCTAGGAGTTGCAGTCCATAGCTAGGTCTGGGGGTCTGGGACTGACACAGATGAGGACACTCTAAAGGAGGAATCCATCAATAAGACTGACTGAACTGGGCCTCCTGCCAGAAGGTTCATACCTCTTCATCTCTCTCTCATCCTGGTCTTCTTCAAATGGTAGAAAGGGAGCATTGGTCCGCAGACATTGATTTATTCCTTTCATCGTTATCAGGGACAAAAAAAGGCAAAGCACTTTCACAAAGTCTTTACAAAATACCCCATGATAGAAGCCCAGGGACCAAGCTCACAAGTTGAAATACATGGGTTATGTCCTGATCCGCGTACTAACCTTACTGTACACAGTTTTACAAAAAATATGGACTGACTGATGTCCTCATGTAAACTCACTGTAACAATTTAGTTTTCAACCCAATGTAATAATTATTGTCATGCAAAACGAGCTTGCTAGCAACTGCAGGCCAAAACACTCAAGCAGACTAGAGGTGTAAAATGCAGATTGAGGAAATTCCTTTCTCCCCACACCAGGGGAGTATAGTTCCACATGGCATTGTACAGGTTCGGGTAGAGGAAGTAATTTAAGGGGACACACACGCATGCCATCACAGCACATGACTGCATAACGGGTGTGAAAGTGATGGTGTGTCAACACACCCATCTGTGTGTGTGTGTGTGTGTGTGTGTGTGTGTGTGTGTGTGTGTGTGTGTGTGTGTGTGTGTGTGTGTGGGTGGCATGGGGATCAGATTAGACGTTGCGCCGACCGACTGACTCTTTCCTAGACACACTCCATTCATAATTTCTTCCATCACTGGCAAAGAGCCAAATGCTTGGTCTGTTTGTTTCCTCTCCATCTCTCCTCATATGGCCCTCTCTTGTATGGCACCGTCGCCCCACACACTGAGCCAAACCCATCTCTTACCTCCTCCCTCCCATCTCTCCCACCTCTGTGTCGCTCCTATTTCTCCCTACATGCCCACCTCACCATCATCTAACACACCACCCAATCGTCTCCCCATCTCTCCATCTCTTTCCACATGCCCCTCACACCGTCACCCCCACCCTCTCCCCTCTCATCAGCACTACATCATCACCCCACACAGTGAGCCTACCCCCCTCCCTTCTCCCCCTTTTGGCTGTGGTTTGTACCCACTCAGGTCTGTGGTTTGTTCCCACAGGCTGTGAACAAATAAGCCAGCAGACACCAAACACGCCACAGCCCAATATTAGTGGAGTTGTTATTGTGGCTCCTCCCCCTAGTGTTAAATCCCCAGTGCTCTTAGTACCACTACTGCTGTTGTGTTGGATGGTTTAGCTACAGTCGTCACAGCAACCAGCCAACGTTCCCGGCCACATGGCCTTAATCACTTAACACAGACTCAAACCATTTAGTGTTAGAGACACACCAGCCCTGTCTGGATAAGTGTCCCATGCATTATCTGCAAGTGTTTATTGTTTTTAGACAGCAAAGCTATTTAGGGATGCAGACAGGCAGCTTACCCATAGTGCACTTTAGAGAGAGAGTAACTGTAACTGTCAGCCAGCCTGCAGAGTAGAAATGCAGTTCAATTGATCATGTGCGATCCTTGATTGGCTTACATTTTGAGGTGTTCCAATGTTTTTCGTAGTACCAATGTGAGTTGCCATCATTTTTTGATTGGACAATTCAGTTATCATTTGATGAGGAAATGTATTGTACAGGGAAAAATAACACAATTCCTATACTGTTCATAAACATAGACATCCAAATAAGAGATTGAAATCACACATTTTTTCAACGTTGGGTGATAGAGTACTTACACGATGCAGGGGGGTACTCCTTCTCCCTGAGGGGTACATGGTTCCTTCTCCTCCAGTTCGGGGCACTCCGCCCCTCCTCCCACGGGGAGCAGGTGTACCCGGCGTATGCGTGTGTGTTCGCCCGTGGGCCCGTTGAGCTCGTAGCAGTCCTTGGAGCAGGGCGACCAGTCGGTCCAGTCGCTCACCTCACAGTTCTTGGTCTGGACACAGGCCTGGTAGGTCACTGGTAGGGACTCCTGAGAACACAGGCTGGAGGGAAGAGACAAGGGGTTCATTAATTACAGTCAAAATAATCAGTGAATGTGTTTGGTCAAAGGAATGAGGCAAGGTTTTCCAATAAGGCCAAACAGGTTTGCAAAATCCAGTACTTGAGCACTACAGTTTCAATCCACTTGAACTCTATCTGAATTTGCAACGTACCTTTTCTACAAATCTACATCTGCATTTACATTTTAGTCATTCAGCAGATACTCTCATCCAAAGAAACAGAAATCTGAGATAGGACCCAAATATATGATTATACATTATACGCAGTTTTACAGACAGATACAAATCTTAATGCTGATTACTCTTTGTTGTAATTTATTTTCCACCAGGAATTTTTCCATTAGCAGTTTTTTCATTTGTTTTTCAGTAAATGTTAATTTTCTTTTCACTTATGAAAATATTCATTTCATAAGTTTTAATTAAAAGAGTAACCAATCGTTCATGATCTGCTTTTTATGTGAAATAAGCTAGGGATAAATGCCTTTAAAACAACTCAAAACACTTTGGTTATTCTCCCCGGAAGTTTCTCAAACGAAACTCGACTGAATGCCAATATTGTCCTCTATACCATATTAATGGCATACCAGGCGTTATGATGCAGTACTTTATAACTCACTCATTGACATTTCAGATACAGTACGTGCACAGCATTAATAAATAATGACCAATATTAACCTCTACGGGCTAGGGGGCAGTATTTTGAAGTTTGGATGAAAAACGTGCCCAAAGTAAACTGCCTGTTACTCAGGCCCAGAAGATAGGATATGCATATACTTAGTAGCTTTGGATAGAAAACACTCTGAAGTTTATAAAACTGTTAAAATAATGTCAGTATAACAGAACTGATATGGCAGGCAAAAACCTGTGCAAAATCCATCCGGGATGTCTGAATCAGTCATGTCACACTGTTTTAGGCCAGCTATTCAAAGCCTCATAGTTTAACACCCAGATTGCAGTTCCTATGGCTTCCACTAGATGTCAACAGTCTTTAGAAAAATGTTTGAATCTTTAACTTGAAAATCAAGGGAGCAAGACAACTTCTTCCTGAGTCCACGTCAAGTGTACTGTTATGGATTTTGCGCGTAACAGGAAGTGCTCGCTTAGTTATTTTTCTCTTCTATTCAGCAGGGTATATTCCATCTGAAATATTATAGCTTATATTCATTTTAGAGTGTCTGAGTATTGATTACAAATGCTGTTTGCCTTTTTTTGACGAACTTTACCGGTACTTTTGGGATATTGTTTGTCTGCATGGATGAACGCCTTTCGGCAGGTGGATTACTGAGCAAAACGCACCAACCAAACGGATATAAAGAGGGACTTTATCGAACAAAAGGACCTTTTATTGTGTAAACGGGACGCTTGGGTATGCCATCAGAGGAAGATCTTCAAAGGTAAGCAATTTATTTTATGCTATTTTTGAGTTTTGTGACAGCTCCGCTGGTTATATTATTATGCTAACTGAATATTTGAGCGGGGCGCTGTCCTCAGACAATCAAATGTTCTGCTTTCGCCGTAAAATCTGACAACGCTGTTAGATTAACAAGAGTTTAATCTTTTGAAGAGTGTGCAACACTTGTATTTTCATTAATGTTTGAAATTATTATTTTTGTAATTTGAATTTGGTGCTCTGCATTTCACCGGATGTTGGCAAAATCGAACCCGTTCACGGGATTGGATCCCTAAGAGGTTAAATGAAGTGAGATGGAATATATTTCAAGATATATACAGTTGATTCTATAACAGCAAACACACATGACCCTCAGCCCCTGCCATTTGGTACCTTGTCGGTATCACATCAGATAAGCCTCTTTGGGGGCTTCAGATCAGCCAAAAAACTCAAATACCTCTACATTACTCCTCACTTTGAAGGAGGAATATTCACATATTCTCAACATTAATCCTATGATAGACCTAGATCACAGAGATATATAATATTGTATATTCTACTTGAAGATATGGGAATATGATATGATCTTTCTCTGACTATCTCCCTATGCACAACCATCTATTTTTTATTTCAAAATGCACAAAAGCATTCATATCCCTTTAAGAGAGTGGGATATATACAGTACCAGTCAAAAGTTTGGATACACCTACTCATTCAAGGGTTTTCCTATATTTTTTAAATTTTCTACATTGTAGAATAATAGTGAAGAAATCAAAACTATGAAATAACACATATGGAATCATCAAACAAACAATTATTTTATATTTGAGATTCCTCAAAGTAACCACCCTTTGAATTTATGACACCTTTGCACACTCTTGGCATTCTCAATGTAGAAAATAGTTTTAAAAAATAAAGAAAAACCCTTGAATGTATAGGTATATGTCCAAACTTTTGACTGGTACTGTATATATATCTTCCACTTTGAATATTTGTGTAGATCGTTGACAAAAAATGACAATTAAATCCTTTTTAATCCCACTTTGTAACACAATAAAATGTGAAGAAATACAATGGGGGTGTAGACTTTCTATAGGCACTGTAACTGAGACTAAAATTATAAGTGCAACTTACCTGAGTGCATCAGCGTTGCCGCTCCTGTGAACACAGGTCACCTCCCGGGTCTGGTATCCAACCTGCAGGTCCCAGAACTTCCCTCCCTGTCGGTTCTGTCTGTTCCTGTTCCTCTTATTTTTGATCAGCTCCTTGGTCTCTGGGTCTTTCACCCTCCCCCTCCCCCTCGCACGCTCTCTCACCCGCTCTCTCACCCGCTCTCTCACCCGCTCCTTGACTGTTTCCTTGTTTTTCCTGCGTCCTTCTTTGGCTGCCTGTCTGCCTTTTCTTCCCTCCTTTCTTTCCTCCTTTCTTTTCATCCTTTCTTCTTTAGTCAGACGAGGCTGGCGTGGGGTGGGCATCTCGCTGCCCTCTTTGGCCTCTTTGGCCTCTTTACCCTCTCTGCCTTTGCGTAGCCGGCGAGGGACAGACACATCTTTACCTTGACTAAGGGGGGGAGCCTGCCTGGCCGTGCGAGGGAGGGGTACAGAGCAGGGACCCCAGGATCCCACCCTTAGACTATAGAGGCTCTCTGGGCCCACGCAGGGACCTGGCTGACAGATCTGGAACTCTGTCAGGTTAGGGCAGGCCGATCCACCGAACATGGGCGGCGCCAGGACAAAACGGACACGATTCTGAAGACCCGTGCCACACGTTTTCGAACAGGAAGTCCATGGGGTGAACTGGGAGACCACGCAGTCCCGTGGGCACGGGATCAGACAGGCCTGCTCCAGCCTGGGCTTGGGCTCAAAGTATTCACAAATCGCCACATCCTCCGCTGGCACGCCATCTGCTTTCTGGACACAGCCCACCTCGCGTGTCTGGATGCCCTCCTCGCCGTGGAGACACACGGCTGGCCGCTGGATCGCCCCGGTGCTACGCATGGACACAGGCAGGCACTGATTCCAGGCGCCCAGCTGCCAGTCATACAGGTCCTTGTGCCAGTCACAAACATGGAAGCAGCTCTGCTGGTTCTCCGGGCGCTCGGCCTGGTCACAGTTGGTGTGAAGGGTGGTCCAGCCTTCAGAGTGGGCGCACCACACCGCCCGGCTCTGGCTGCCCCCTGGGCCACACTCGCTGCCCATACACCGGCCCCATGGACCTGGGGAAACAGAGACAGTGAGGTCACAGGGAGTTCAACTGAAGGATGTACTATCAGAGCAGTTAGTCAGAATATTATCCAAATGGAAAGCATACTGTGGAGAGAACCTAACTGTCCGATTTTACTGTACAGCAGTGAATCACTATGAAGACTGTATAAAAGTCCTTCTAACATTCCGTCTAAATGTTGCCATTCATGACTTGGTCAAAAGTTGGATGGCAGCTTATAAAGAATTTGCATCATCTCTCCAGATGACTTTCCTATTAATCAAAGCTCCTTGAAAGTCCAGAAGACCAAGCTCTCTAGTGCTGCTATACCAGAGCACTATTAGTCAAAGTTTCTAAAGTGCTTCTAAGGACAACAGAACTGTAATGTGTTTACACTTCCAACAGAAACAACCAAAGTGCCTCGTAGAGGAAGAATAAGTACTTCCTGATAAATAACGCACACACACACACACACTGCCAAATCACTTCGCCAAATCACTCCGCCAAGTGCAATTAAATCACTCCGCCAAGTGCAATTTTCTGATACACTTCCTTCCTCTAGGATTTGTGAGAATGCAATTAAAGGTCTAGGCAAACATCCCCTTTGAGCATAAAACACCAAGTAGGTACACGACAAGCAGACAGAGAGCCCAGAGTCAGGGCAGCTTTACCACTCTGACTGGATCAATATTCCCAGGAAATGTAGAAGATGGAAGGTGTAGTGGGGAGGGAGGTCACTGAGGAATAACCTTACCTGGCTTACCCTAGCATAAACAGTCAATCAATCAATCTATCAATTCTGCATGAAGGATAAGCAGGGCTTCTAATAATGGTACAATCAGCCCATGACATCACCAGCGCTGATGTGCTTGTGTTTGAGGTGCTGAAAGGACAGCTCTGCCAATCTCCGGCTGGATTCACTGCAATGTGGGCCCATCTTGAGGTGCTGAAGGACAGCCCTGCTTTCTATCAGTGAGGATTAGCGGTGGGGAGGGCCCTTCGCTAGTTTATTTGAGCTCTGTTTTATGTTGTTGGATTGAGCAGCTTGCAGTGCTACTGCTGGATTGGGCTGCCTGCCTTTCTGTGAGCTAAGGCAGGGGAGGGAGAGCCTACGTAGCTTACTGTGTGAGAGGGCAAGCTGCTCAGATGAATCTGTATTACAGAAGTGGGTCAGAGGTCTCCTCCTCCTAGCTCAATGAACTACCACGGGCTCTCCCATCCACCCCCTTCTTTTCCCCCGCATCTCCCCGCCTCTCCCCCGTCGCTCTGGTGTCCCAGTGATCTATCGAAGCAGAGCCAGGGAGGAGTGCTGGCTGTCGTAACAAGGACACAGCCTGGGGGTTTACTGAATCCTGGTCCCAGATCAGTTATTGCTGTGTAACAAGGCATAATAACAACCAGAGGAGTAGGCATAACAGATCTGGGACCAGGCAAGGGTGAGTGTAGCCTACAGGGGGAGGAATCACAAAGGAAGCAAAGCTAAGAGCTGAAGGCTGAAGGAGTCAACCTGGGTTTGTCATTTGGGAGTTGTCTTAAGGGTCAGATAACTTCATGAAGACATGAGTATTCATTTCCCCCAAGAGGGGTGGCAAGTAGCCTAATGGTTAGAGTGTTGGACTTGTAACCGAAAGGTTGCAAGGTGGAATCCCTGAGCAGACAAGGTTCCCCCTATCTGTTGTTCATTTTCCCATGTTTGTGTATGTTTGCATGTCTTGCTCTATGCCCGATTATATACGCATATGGTAAACTACTACTGATTGACTGCCTGAGGTTCAGCACAGGGGAACTCTCTATGAATGAAAAGCTTAAATTGCTGCACAATCCCCTTTGGCTACCTGAAAACCAGACACAAGCAAGAATCTGTTCCCCTTATTATGCTACCATACCAGGGAAGACTAGATTACAAAGTTCCGATGTAGGCCGCTATATCTGCCTAACATAGAATAGACTAGCCTGGGATGTGTGATTCATGACAAGCAGGGCCAGAAGGATAGAAGAGAGGAGAGGAGAGGAGAGGAGAGGAGAGGAGAGGAGAGGAGAGGAGAGGAGAGGAGAGGAGGGGAGGGGAGGAGAGGAGAGGAGTCTGAGAACTGAGTAAGGAGGAAAGAGGAAGGAGGAAGGAGGAAGGAGGAAGGAGGACAGGGGCTGTTTAAAGCAATGCTTTATGTCTTGACTCCGTAAAGCACAGCCATGGTGATGAAAATGTCAGCGGACAGAGAAGCGCCTGAATTAGCAGCAGAGAGAGAGGCCGGTCGATACGCATCAATAACACCTGGCAAGAAACTGCCTTCGACACAAGAGACCGCCCTGCCGCTGCCGCTGCCACTGAGACACACACACAAACAAACGCACACATAAACAGACACATGAACACATTGACTCATAGACACATGGACTCATGGACACATGGACTCATGGACACATGGACACATGGACTCATGGACTCATGGACTCATGGATACATGGACACATGGACACATGGACTTATGGACACATGGACTCATGGACACCTGGACAAATGGACTCATGGACTCATGGACTCATGGACACATGGACTCATGGACACATGGACACATGGACACATGGACTCATGGACACATGGACTCATGGACTCATGGACTCATGGATACATGGATACATGGATACATGGATACATGGATACATAGATCCATAGACACGTAGACACAGAGATACATAGACACATACACATTTGTTTTTGTCATTGTAACATACTCCCTGCTAGAAAGTGAGGGAAAAGCATGATTGACCGGTTGGCCTTTTCACAAAGAAATCAACACTAAATTGATTTTCATAATTGAGAGAAAGGACAAAAGAGGCATCTGATTATCTGAGGGGTTTCAGCATTCCCAGCACTCTATTCTCTAAACTCTATTCTCTAAACAAGAACATGTTACAGCTGTGACACATTAGCCTCCACAGGGGAAGGGTGTGCGCTTGTGTGTGTGTGTGTGTGTGTGTGTGTGTGAGATTTCGGATTCAGAGGCTCCCCACTCTGCAGGTGTTCACAGTAATTTATGAACATGTCAGTGGGTGATATGGTTATCCACAGTATGACAGAGAGGGGGAGTGAGAGGGGGAAAACAGCTCAAATTGGCCTGCTTCCCTCCATCACACAACCACACATGCACACACACACACACCTGCGTCCCCTGTCACCCACTGAGAGCAGCCAGGAAATAAGGGCCCTCTAACAATGTAGAGGAGGGGTACAAAGGGGGTGATACATCAGCCAACCCCCTCTCCTCAAGCCCCCCTTAGAACACCAGCCCCAGGGGTGCCAACACAGAACACCCACCCCAGGGGGGCCAACCAGGAAAACCCACCCCAGGGGGGCCAACACAGAACACGTTAGCGAAAGAGAAAGAAAGAAGAGAAGTGGGGGATTTGAGAGATTGACGGTTAATATGAAAGGCAAAAGACTGAAATAGAGAGAGAGAGGGAGAGGAGCCTATTGTGAAAAGAGATGGATGACGATTTAGAGAGAGAGAGAGAGAGAGAGAGAGAGAGAGAGAGAGAGAGAGAGAGAGAGAGAGAGAGAGAGAGAGAGAAAAGTCTGACTCTCCCAGGCCAATTATTGGGCCATGTACCAGTCCTTAGATCCACAGCCCTTGGGCCCTAATGTTGGCGTGGCTATAAGTACACTCATCTTCCCCACCATCACCACACACACAAACACGCACACGATCCTGACTTAGCTCTGTGTTTCTCTGCCTTTCCAGTAACACACCACACACAGCTTTAATCCTTGCAAATGACATTCCCCTCTGCTGCTCACACACCCCAGTCGTTACCCTCAGCAGTTATTTTCCTGCCACACTATCACATTTTGTATCAACAGACAAATCAATTACTCAAAATCCTTTTCTTTGTTTATTCGTTTTAATCCCCCTCTCTCTGCAGACAGCTTTGAATCGATAGGAGGGAGAAGGTCATCTTTTGAGGGAAATAAGTTATGTTTTTCTGCCTTTGGAGACAGGCTGTAACAGGCTGTAATGCTGGTGTCTCAACACCCTGTTATTCACTGATAAGATGATGAACCAAGGCCCTCGTTGTGCTACCACAGGAGGGGAGAGCCTGGAGGGAAGGAGAGGAGGAGGGGAGAGACGGGGGGGAAGGATAGGAGGAGGGGAGAGACTAGGGGGAAGGAGAGGGAGGGAGAGAAGGGCAAGAGAGAGAAAGGGAGGAGAGAGAGAGAGAGAGAGAGAGAGAGAGAGAGAGAGAGAGAGAGAGAGAGAGAGAGGGAGAAAAAGAGAGGGACTTGTCCCCATGCATATTTCCTCAGTTGCTTTCTTGACAGCTAAAGAAATTGGATCAGTGTGAAAATTCAGCCCCAGTAATGGGATGACTTTTATATGTCCCTCTCCCCTCTCTCCATCCCTCACTCCTCCGCCTATCCCTCTCTCCCCTGGCTCCTGGTAGAGGACAGGCGGTGGCATTTACCAGGGAAATGGAAAGCAGTGTGAGGTGTTGCACCCCACCAGAGGGTTTGGGTGGAGACACTGTGCACGCTTGTGTGTGCATGCGTGTGCGTTCATTTGTGCGTCTCACCATAAGGTATGGATGGAGAAGATGGGAAAACGGGGGGAAATGGGGAACCCCTAGCCAATCTGTATTCATACTGTATGCTGAACACACGCCTATGATAAAGAAACTGTGAAAAAGGTCAGGGATTTCAGATTAACCATCTACTTCATGTCCTCATGTGAAGATGATGTTTTGTCCATTATTTCCATTAAAATCGAAACAAGGAATATTTTCCCGACCCTAAAGCACAAACTGAGAACTTAGTCACAACGAGCCTTCAGGTATTAGTCTGCCTACACCAGAAACACAGCCTAATAGGACAGAAACATCTGCCCAAATGGTACATACTATATACAAGCTCAGATCTTCCTCCAGTAGAGGAGCAACTATATTTATCTTCCTCTCCCTGTCCCTCCCTTTCCCACTCTCTCTCTCTCTCCAATTCCCTCTCCCTCTCTCTTTCAATGAGTTCTCTCTGAGATTACCGTCTGTGGTTGAGTGACCTACTTCCAGGTCACCTGGTGTCTGAGCGGTGGTTGGCCCGCACACAGTGATTCAGCGCTTTGATCTCCAACAGGAATGATCAAAGAAAAAAAAAAGAGTCAATGTGTAAATGGACAGGGCATTGTATCATTCTCTTCCTGGTTCTCTTTGTGGTTCTCTTCCTGTCACTGGAACTTCCTGCTCTCGTTTTTGCTTGTAAGCAGGAATCAGGAGGATAGAGTTGTGGTCAGATTTGCCGAATAGAGGGCGAGGGAGAGGTTTGTATGCGTCTCTGTGTGTGGATTAATTGTGTCCTAGGGTTTATTTTCTCCTCTGGTTGCACATGTGACATGATGGTAGTAAAACAGAGATTTAATTTTGCCTGCATTAAAGTCCCCGGCCACTAGGAGCGCCGCTTCTGGATGAGCATTTTCTTGTTTGCTTATGGCCTTATCCAGCTCATTGAGCGCGGTGGTAAATAGATGGCTACGAATAATATAGCTGAGAACTCTCTTGATAGATAGTGTGGTCTACAGCTTATCATGAGGTATTCTACCTTAGACGAACAATAACTCAAGACTTCTTTAATATTAGACATTGCGCACCAGAAGTTATTGACAAATAGACACACGCCCCCACCCCTCGTCTTACCAGATGTAGCTGTTCTGTCCTGCTGAAGCCAGCCAGCTCTATATTATCTGTGTCGTCATTTAGCCACGCTTCTGTGAAACATAAGATATTACATTTTTTATGTCCATTTTGTTTTCCAATGATTGCATGTTGGCCAATAATACGGAGGGTAGTGGTGGTTTACCTTCTCGTCTGAAAATTCTTACAAGGCACCCCGCCCTCCTCCCCCTTTTTCTTCACGCTGATGACGGGGATTTGGGTCTTGTCTCGACAAAGCAGTTTATCTTTTGCGTCAGACTCATTAAAGTTTGAGGTGAGTAATTGCTGTTCTGAAGTCCAGAAGCTCTTTTCGGTCATAAGAGACGGTAGCAGCAACATTATGTACAAAATGAGTTACAAACAATGCGAAAAAAAGAAACGAAAATAGCGCCATTATATTAAACATGACACCAGGGGCTCAGATTACTGGTCATGCATCTTTCATAAGGCCAGTCAGAGTAGTGTGTCTCTTCCCTTTAAGGGGGAGGCACATTACATGCCTCATTTACAATGTTGTGCTGCATGGCAGAGTGGCTCTTTGAACCAGACACACAAAGCTGGCTCGATCTTAAAACAGACTTGCGTAAAGCTTCTCACAAACCTGATGGGGGAAAACGCTTGATAACCCATATTGTGGGCAGTTTTTGGGGCAGTTTGGTGGGAAAAAAAGTTAGTTACGAAAAATTAAATATCTGCACGGGGCACTGGAGGACAACTATGTCATTTCTGGGAGGATTTCGGGATGAACTCTTGACTCTTTTGACATGTGTAGGATGGGAAATCATCCATGGGCAATGTAGCAACAATGATGGATATATTACTTCAACATGGCCGACATGGTGTAGAAATTACAGAAATATACAAAATGCTATTTTGGGCAAAACATAATTTGTCATTTCTACTGAACAAAAATAAAAACTCAACATGCAACAATTTCAACGATTTTACTGAGTTACAGTTCATATAATGAAATCAGTCAATTTAAATACATTCATTAGGCCTTAATCTATGGATTTCAAATGACTGGTCAGAGGCGCAACCATGGGTGGGCCTGGGAGGGCATATGCCAACCCACTGGGGAGCCAATCAGAATGTGTTTTTCCCCAAAAAGGGCTTTATTCATGTAACGATGTATGCTGAGAGTCGGGAAGCAAGTTCAGGGAGTGAATACCTTTAATAAATAAACGAACACAACAAGAAACACGAACAGCGCACCAACATGACACAGAAACAATGACGACTGGGGAAGAAACCAAAGGGAGTGACATATAAAGGGCAGGTAATCAAGGAGGTGATGGAGTCCAGGTGAGGTTCATTATGCGTGTAATGCTGGTGACAGGTGTGCGCCCTAACGAGCAGCCTGGTGACCTAGAGGCCGGAGAGGCTGCACACGTGACAGTACCCCCTCCCCAACGCCGACCAAGATGATGATCCCGGGGATCATGAGCGGACCGGTCACCTTTGCTAAGGCGCGAGAACCTGTCGATCTGGTTGAGGCGCTGGAGCATGATGACCTAGAGCGCCGGACAGAGAGCATACGTGGCAGTACCCCTTCCCCGGCGCGTTCGGGTCCAGCCGCCGGACGCCAACCACAGGGAAGATCCAGAGGATCCAGAGCGGACCGGTCGCCTCTGCTGAGGTGCAGAAACCTGACGAACTGGCTGAGGAGTGAGAGCCTGATGAGTCAGGCTGAGACCTCCCTGGGTTGCTTCGGTTGAGGCACGGGAACCTGTTCACCCAGCTTAGGCATGGGAGCCTATCGAACCCGCTGAGGCATGGGAGCCTACAAACTGGCTGAGGCCTCCCAGGTAGCTCCTGCTCCAACACCCGGACCAGACATCACCCCCAACACAAAAACGAACAAAAAACACTCAGACAGAAATGCTCCTTAGTTTCATCAGCTTTCCGGGTGGCTGGTCTCAGACGATCCCGCAGGTGAAGAAGCCAGATGTGGAGGTCCTGGGCTGGCGTGGTTACACGTGTTCTGCGGTTGTGAGGCCGGTTGGACGTACTGCCAAGTTCTCTAAAACAACGTTGGAGGAGGCTTGTGGTAGAGAAATGAACATAAAATGATTTGGCAACAGCTCTGGTGGACATTCCTGCAGTCAGCATGCCAATTCCACGCTCCCTAAAAACTTGACACATCTGTGGCATTGTGTTGTGAAACAAAACTGTACATTTTAGAGTGGCCTTTTATTATTTTAGCACAAGGTGTACCTGTCTAATAATCATGCTGTTTAATCAGTTTCTTGATATGCCACACCTGTCAGGTGGATGGATTATCTGGGCAAAAGAGAAATGCTTGCTAACGGGGATGTAAACAAATTTGTTCACAAAATTTGAGAGAAAGAAACTTTTTGTGCGGATGGAAATCTTTTATTTTAGCTAATAAAACATGGAACCAATACTTTACATATAGCGTTTATATTTTTATCCAGTATACATTTGCATGTAGTTGATGACTAAGTCATTACATGGATTTACTAAGATATGTTACTAATAATGATAAGCATTCTCTATAGCCTCGTACCTCAAATCCGAGATAGCTAAGGCCTCATCTATCAGAGACGCAGGTACAAGCAGACATTCCAGCTGTGGTGTGCTCGTGAGGTAAAGTGGAGGCACTCTCAGCAATATGAGCAAACCGCCATGGACCGTATTTTCTGCATGTATAAATCATAGACTGGTTGAGTTGCCATCTTCCTGAAGCCCAGATAACGGGAAACATCTGTGGGGAACCGTGCCACTGGTCGCTGATAGGCACAGAGAGAAACGGGAACATGCTCCTCTCCTCACTCTCTGGCTGCCCTCACTGCATTCATTATTCCCCTGTCTGTGTTTGTATGCTTGCACATCCGTGTGTGTGTACAGTGTGTGAAACAGCCAGTGGGTACAGGTACTGGTTAAGAGGATGAGGCACACATTGTTGTTAGCTAGTGGTTGTCAGACACGTTCCCCATACTGACATGTGATGGCAGCCCTAAACCTTTAGAAAAGAGTGTCCATCATGAACAAAAACACATTATTGTACTGAGAACACACTCTCAAAACCATGCATACATGCACACATGCACAATCATACGTACACATGTACTCACACATACCCACACACCCTTAATGTGCATTTGAGAGGGAGCTGATTTCCTGTGACTGCTTTATTGAAGCAGGAAGCAGGAAGCAGAATAAATATGCCGCAGCACAGTGGAGGAGATAAGAGGTAGGAGCAGAGTTATCTACAATGATTTCAAAGAGTGTTGATTACAAACCACTAGCCCACGCATGTCGGTACACACATGCATACACAAACCGGTGAGACATTCTCCTCTCAATTTCCATTTTTGCAATTTCACTGTTTTACAATATAAGTAAAGGGTATTTGTGTCAAGAACAAGTCCTCATTGTACACTACCACTCCGTCTCCTTGTTCTTCCAGGGCGTTTACAAAAACATGCACACACACACACAAAATAACTACAGTATTTATCTGCTGGTCACCTAGAGCGGGTCTTCCACTGTGGGCTGAATAGAAACTGCATTGAGCTGTCCTTGCTGGAGGAAGGCTATCTATCTGCTCCATGCTGGTGTGTATGTGTGTGTGTGGTTACTGTTGCCCAATGTCCATCTTTCATTGTTCCCCCATAACAGAGGCTGACTGGGGCCAGCCAGGCACAAAGAGCCTGCTTTACAATCCTAAAAGGGAGACAGAGAGAGAGGGACACACACACACACACCCTCTGTGACAACTTGAGCCAATGTGTACAATGAGGCCGCTGTTTGCTGTCCCCAATAACAGTACGCCCCACTGCTACCACTACCTCCCTCATACACACACACACACACACACACACACACACACACACACACACACACACACACACACACACACACACACACACACACACACACACACACACACACACACTCACACAAACACACACACACACACACACACTCACACTCACACACACACACACATCTAAAAACAACCTCCCTCCCTCCATACACATCCCAGATGTTTAAAATGTATACTTTGTCCTTCCACTCACCAGAATATAGAACCGAAAGAAGTGGGGAGGGTGATGTCCCCCTGTCCTCCTCACAGTGTGTTAGTACTGCTTGGGGCTCTTTATGGAAAACTCATGCAGCTTAAAAACAGAGGCATTTAGGGTTGAATACATATTAGATTCCTTGCAGAATAAAATGTTGCATTTTTCACCAGACAGTCGTGGAAACAGAAACAGAAATCAACTACCCAGAGCAACATTGATCCTGTGGTAAATATGAATTAGTGTGTGTGGTGTGGAGCTAGAAAGAGCAGCGCAGATAAACATGCCTTCAAGGTGAAACACGCACACACTGTTAATGGCCTCCCCACACAACATCAAGGTTGGCCACGTTGATTTACTTGCTGCTGAATACTGATTGCCGGCGGGAGTATCAAAAACAATTAACTGTAGCAAGAGAGAGAGAACAACCAGCCTTTTGTACGACAGATAGAAGAAGGGACACAGAGAGCCACACAGAGAGCCACACAGAGAGCCGGGACAGCCGTGGTGGTGACCTGATCAGGCTATCCTAGGGCAGGCCTTAACACACACATACACACTGCAGAGAAGTGAGAATTATCCCCTGAGGGAGGATGCAGGGAGAAACAAGGCCCTTAACCCACTGCCACAGAGAGAAGAGACAGCAAGGTGACTCTTTGGAGAAATGTGCCCTTACATGGAAAGGCATTCGTCAGGCTGGACCAGAGAGTGGAGAGGCGAACATGATTGGATTTGTCTGAAAAATATGGAGGCATACACTCACAGAGAGCGTGAGAGAGGGGAGAGAGAGAAGGGGAAGAGAGAGAGAGAGAGAGGGGGGGAGAGAAGAGAGAGAGGGTGTGGGGAGAAGATAGAGAGGAGGGGAGAGGAGAGAGGTGTGGGGAGAGAAGAGAGAGAGGGGTAGGAGAAGAGAGAGGGGAGGGGTGGAGAAAGGGGGAGAGAAAAGAGAGAGAGGGTGGGGGAGAGAGAGAGAGAGCGAGAGGGCCATGACAGTAAATCTCAGTAAGACAAAAGTAATGGTGTTCCAGAAAAGGTCCAGTTGCCAGGACCACAATTACAAATTCCATCTAGACATTGTTGCCCTAGAGCACACAAAAAACAATATATACATCGGCCTAAACATCAGCTCCACAGGTAACTTCCACAAAGCTGTGAACGATCTGAGAGACAAGGCAAGAAGGGCCTTCTATGCCATCAAAACATCAAATTCGACATACCAATTAGGATCTGGCAAAAAATACTTGAATAAGTTACAGAACCCATTGCTCTTTATGGTTCTGAGGTCTGGGGTCCTCTCACCAACCAATAATTCACAAAATGGGACAAACACCAAATTGAGACTCTGCATGCAGAATTCTGCAAAAATATCCTCTGTGTACAACATAAACACCAAATAATGCATGCAGAGTAGAATTAGGCCAATACCGCCTAATTTTCAAAATCCAGAAAAGAGCCGTTAAATTCTACAACCACCTAAAATTAAGCGATTCCCAAACCTTCCGTAACAAAGCTATCACCTACAGAGAGACGAACCTGAAGAAGCGTCCCCTAAGCAAGCTGGTCCCGACACAAACAGACCCCACAGAGCCCCAGGACAGAAACACAATTAGTTCTAACCAAATCAAGGGAAAACAAAAGATAATTACTTGGCACATTAGAAAGGATTAACACAATAACTGAGCAAACTAGAATGCTATTTGGCCCTAAACAGAGAGTACACAGTGGCAGAATACCTGACCACTGTGACTGACCCAAACTTAAGGAAAGCTTTGACTATGTACAGACTCAGTAAGCATTGCCTTGCTGTTGAGAAAGGCTGCGGTAGGCAGACCTGGCTCTCAAGAGAAAACAGGTTATGTGCACACTGCCCACAAAATTAGGTGGAAACTAAGCAACACTTCCTAAACTGAGCTGCACTTCCTCCTGCCAAATGTATGACCATATTAGAGACAATTATTCCCCTCAGATTACACAGACCCACAACGAATTCGAAAACAAATCCAGTTTTAATAAACTCCCATATCTACTGGGTGAAATACCACAGTGTTCCATCACAGCAGCAAGATGTGTGACCTGCTGCCACAAGAAAAGGACAAATCAGTGAAGAACAAACACCATTGTAAATACAACACATATTTATGTTGATTTATTTTCTATTTGCACATAACATGACATTTGAAATGCATTTTTTATTTTGGTACTTTTGTAAGTGTAATATTTACTGTAAATGTTTTTATTGTTTATTTCACTTTTGTTTATAATATATTTCACTTGCTTTGGCAATGTAAATATACGTGCCAATAAAGCCCTTAAATGGACAAAAAATATTCAAATGGTGAGGGGGGAGAGATAGAGAGAGTAATCAGGGAGAGAGAGAGAAAGAGGTGTGGGGAGAGAGTGAGAGAGAGAGAGAGAGAGGTGTGGGGAGAGAGAGAGGTGTGGGGAGAGAGTGAGAGGGGTGTGGGGAGAGAGAAAAAGAGAGAGAGAGGTGTGGGGAGAGAGAGAGGTGTGGGGAGAGAGTGAGAGGGGTGTGGGGAGAGAGAAAAAGAGAGAGAGAGAGGTGTGGGGAGAGAGAAAAAGAGAGAGAGAGAGGTGTGGGGAGAGAGAGAGAGAAAGGTGTGGGTAGAGAGAGAGAGGTGTGGAGAGAGAGAGAGAGAGAGAGGTGTGGGGAGAGAGAGAGAGAGAGAGGTGTGGGGAGAGAGAGAGAGGGGTGTGGGAGAGAGAGAGAGAGAGAGAGAGAGAGAGAGAGAGAGAGAGAGAGAGAGAGAGAGAGAGAGAGAGAGGTTTGGGGAGAGAAGAGAGAGAGATAGAGAGAGACAGGGTAGACTGAGGGTTCGAGTTAACAACTGTTCTTTAACTTTTGGACATGGCTTACTGGTGTGGTTTGAAAGTTGTAACAAGGTTGTGTACACAACAGTCTAAAGACCTTCTAAAGTGAAGTTGTATTTTGCAGGGAAGGAGTGATAGGTATTTTCAGCGCAGCGTAGTTACAGTTGCTATCATTACTTTATAATACAGTAATCATCATCATTAAGTCATAGTCAAAAGAACAGGTTAGAATAGTTTATTAGTAATATGATTAGTTTACCATTGTCACTATTATCGTTACCATTTCTGAAACATAGTTCATTAGAATTGGATTAATCTAGTTCAGAGCTGTGCCAAGGTGTTGTAAGATGGGTCCTGAAGCTATGGAGGAGGATGGAGGGATGGAGGGATGGAGAGATGAAGAGATGGAGAGATAGAGGGGGTCCAGGCTGCTTTAACGTCACTGGGACAGAGAGGAGAGATGAGGCAGACAAAGGAACAGAGGGAGAGGGAAAGAGGGCAACAGAACGAGATTGAGAAAGAGGGGGAGGGTGTCTACCAAAGGATGGTGATGATAACAGACTGACAGGGCTTTAACACAGTCCTTACACGACCCCCTGTAGAGAGGCAATATTAGGATCAACAAAATATACCCCCAAATAAAATAGATTAAGGGATGTAGGAGGACCAATGTGAAAAGTCTGCTGCAGTGGAGAAAATAAGACAGTTACAGTTAAGAGCAATGCTAGAATCAACAAAGACAAAAATAGACCCAGACAAAATGCTGTATAACAAGAGACTGGAGAGGCAGTGTTAACGTAATGCTGCTACAGTGGATGTGATTCAGGAAGTATGTCCCAAATGACACCCTATTCCCTATTTAGTGTACTACTTTTGACCAGGGCTCTGGTCAAAAGTAGTGCACTATATAGGGAATAGTGTGCCATTTGGGACTCATTCGGGGGGGAAATGAAATGATGAGGACACATCAATGGAAACTGATGTAAAATAAGGAACTCTGTATTTAAAATGTGGGTCATTCTTATTATTTTCTTAAAGCAAACCTTAGTCGCCTTCTAAGAATCCCATTTACAGTAACACCTGGCAGCAGAGATCTACACTACTGTACTTCTTGGGAGGATAAGCTATAGCACAGAACTGAAACCATTAAAGATTGTGTCTGGAGATGACAGATCATGTCAGTAGAGGAGTGAGAGACAGGGAAGGAAGGAAGCATCCCAATTCTCTGGCTACAGCCCAGAAGACACCACATGACATGAAGACACCACATGACATGAAAACACTCCTCATGGCATGAAGACACACCACATGACATGAAGACACCACATGACATGAAAACACTCCTCATGGCATGAAGACACACCACATGACATGAAGACACACCACATGACATGAAAACACTCCTCATGACATGAAGACACACCACATGACATGAAGACACACCTCATGGCATGAAGACACACCACATGACATGAAGACACACCTCATGGCATGAAGACACACCACATGACATGAAGACACACCACATGGCATGAAGACACACCACATGACATTAAGACACACCACATGGCATGAAGACACACCACATGACATGAAGACACCACATGGCATGAAGACACACCACATGACATGAAGACACCACATGGCATGAAGACACACCACATGACATTAAGACACACCACATGACATGAAGACACACCACATGACATGAAGACACCACATGGCATGAAGACACACCACATGGCATGAAGACACACCACATGACATGAAGACACACCACATGACATGAAGACACACCACATGGCATGAAGACACACCACATGACATTAAGACACACCTCATGACATGAAGACACACCACATGACATGAAGACACACCACATGACATGAAGACACACCACATGGCATGAAGACACACCACATGACATGAAGACACCACATGGCATGAAGACACACCACATGACATGAAGACACCACATGACATGAAGACACACCACATGACATGAAGACACCACATGACATGAAGACACACCACATGACATGAAGACACCACATGACATGAAGACACACCACATGGCATGAAGACACACCACATGGCATGAAGACACCACATGACATGAAGACACATGATACTTAAGACGTCTTAGAGTCTACTTAAATCTATTGGACCTTTGAGTTGTTCAGAATCCTGACCTGGATATCAGTCTGTCTGTGTGTGTGTGTGCATTAATTCAGGCAGATCTATGACAGATCTCAGTCCCTTTAACCGTATAATGACCCCTGGAACAAATGAGTTCCTCATGAGAAGAGGAGGCTCTTTGTGTTGAACTAAAGCACTGGTAGCAGGAAGCAGTGTGTAGCATCTGGAGGGTCCGGGTACAAAGAGTACCTCCAAGCAAGGGAAGGTCAGGGTGCTCTCTAACCTCTAACCTGTGTTCCTTGGAACATTTTGCATTACTATAAAACACATTAAAGCTCACTGTAAGGCACCTATTGTGATGAGACGAGAGTAGGCTGCAAGACGATTGCACAAGATTAACCGTTCTATGGGAGGTTGTTTCTCTGAAGGATATCCATGTGGTCTGATCTATAGTATGGCTCTCCTAATATAGAGATACACTATATATACAAAAGTATGTGGACACCCTTTCAAGTTGGTGGATTTGGCTATTACAGCCACACCCGTTGTTGACAGGTATATAAAATTGAGCACACAGCCATGCAATCTCCATAGGAAACATTGGCAGTATAATGGCCTTACCGAAGAGCTTAGTGACTTTCAACATGACACCGTCATTGGATGCCACCTTCCCAACAAGTCAGTTCGTAAAATTTCTGCCATGCTAGAGCAGTCCCGGTCAACTGTAAGTGCTGTTATTGTGAAGTGGAAACATCTAGGAGTGGCTCAGCTCAAAGAACAGGACCACTGAGTGCTGAAGCATGTAGAGTGTAAAACACGTCTGTCCTCGGATGCAACACTCACTACCGATTTCCAAACTGCCTCTGGAAGCAACATCAGCACAAGAACTGTTCGTCAGGAGCTTCAGGAAATCGGTTTCCATGCCCGAGCAGCCGCATACAAGCCTAAGATCACCATGCGCAATGCCAAGCGTTGGCTGGAGTGGTGTAAAGCTCGCCGCCATTAGACTCTGGAGCTGCGGAAAACCCATTCTCTTCACCATCTGGCAGTCCAACGGACAAATCTGGGTTTGGCGGATGCCATGAGAACGATACCTTCCCGAATGCATAGTGCTAACTGTAAAGTTTGGTGGAGGAGGAATAATGGTCTGGGGTTGTTTTTCATTTTTCGGGCTAGGCCCCTTAGTTCCAGTGAAGGGAAATCTTAACACTACAGCATACAATGACATTCTAGATTATTCTGCGCTTCCAACTTTGTGGAAACAGTTTGGGGAAGGCCCTTTCCTGTTTCAGTATGACAATGCCCCTGTGCGGAAAGCGAGGTAAATACAGAAATGGTTTGTCGAGTGTGGAATAACTTACCTGGCCTACACAGAGCCCTCAACCCCATCGAACACCTTCGGGAATTAATTGGAACACTGACTGTTTCATGTGAGCCATTTTCAATTTTAAGCTAGACACTGAATAAACCATAACAACATTTTTATTATACACATGAACGATCTTGAAAATGATACTTAACCATATTGTGGCCTGTAATTGAAAATAATTGTTCAAGACTACAACCTCCAATGAATCCAATATGTCAACATTGCACAGACAGTGTAGCACATTTCACAGACTCAGTACAGTAAACGTCCTCTGCTCCGGTGTCCACACATAATACACCTCACACTCTCTAGTTCTCTCATCTAGCCGTTGCTGTGCCTGCAAGGTCGACCAGAGGTCACCGTGGCGTGGTGGGCTCAGCTAGGAAAGTAGCCAGGCAGAGAAGATGATGGGAGGGAGGGAATCGCAGGGGGGAGACACCATCACTGTACCGCCCAAGGGCTCTCCTCTGCAGTTATGTGTGTCATTGTATCTCTGGGTGAGAGTTTGAAAGGTTTTCAAGCTGAAGCATTACTCCATGGGATTTCCATTTGATCCCGTGATACTTAGGGCTGGGCGATATATTGTGAATAACTGTATACCGCTATGGATCCACATACCGGTATGGATTTTTACAATAACGTCTATAACAATATTTTGATATAGTGCTAAATGAAATGAAAGGTAAAAAATGTTTTTACCACTTCACTGTCAAATGTGTCCTAGTTTGGTTGAATATAAAAGCATCAGAATACAGAAAGCCCATCACAACCACATAGAATTCATTTGTTGCCATCCGAGGGTCATACACTAATCAAAAAACATTACTGTGAAATAAAACCATACCGTCAAAAATGTGAAACATATTGTGATATGATAATTTAGCCATATAAACCAGCCCTAGTGCTAATGCCTATGCTTAAGCTCAGTGAGCAAACACAATATTCTGGTGTACAGACAACTTGAGCACGGAATCTGCTGAAATACATTATGTACATACAGTGGGGCAAAAAAGTATTTAGTCAGCCACCAATTGTGCAAGTTCTCTCACTTAAAAAGATGAGAGAGGCCTGTAATTTTCATCATAGGTACACTTCAACTATGACAGACAAAATGAGGAAAGAAACTCCAGAAAATCACATTGTAGGATTTGTTATGAATTTATTTGCAAATTATTGGTGAAAATAAGTATTTGGTCACATACAAACAAGCAAGATTTCTGGCTCTCAAAGACCTGTAACTTCTTCTTTAAGAGGCTCCTCTGTCCTCCACTCGTTACCTGTATTAATGGCACCTGTTTGAACTTGTTATCAGTATAAAAGACACCTGTCCACAACCTCAAACAGTCACACTCCAAACTCCACTATGGCCCAGACCAAAGAGCTGTCAAAGGACACCAGAAACAAAATTGTAGACCTGCACCAGGTTGGGAAGACTGAATCTGCAATAGGTAAGCAGCTTGGTTTGAAGAAATCAACTGTGGGAGCAATTATTAGGAAATGGAAGACATACAAGACCACTGATAATCTTCCTCGATCTGGGGCTCCACGCAAGATCTCACCCCGTGGGGTCAAAATGATCACAAGAACGGTGAGCAAAAATCCCAGAACCACACGGGGACCTAGTGAATGACCTGCAGAGAGCTGGGACCAAAGTAACAAAGCCTACCATCAGTAACACACTACGCCGCCAGGGACTCAAATCCTGCAGTGCCAGACGTGTCCCCCTGCTTAAGCCAGTACATGTTCAGGCCCGTCTGAAGTTTGCTAGAGAGCATTTGGATGATCCAGATGAGGATTGGGAGAATGTCATATGGTCAGATGAAAGCAAAATAGAACTTTTGGTAAAAACTCAACTCGTCGTGTTTGGAGGACAAAGAATGCTGAGTTGCATCCAAAGAACACCATACCTACTGTGAAGCATGGGGGTGGAAACATCATGCTTTGGGGCTGTTTTTCTGCAAAGGGACCAGGACGACTGATCCGTGTAAAGGAAAGAATGAATGGGGCCATGTATCGTGAGATTTTGAGTGAAAACCTCCTTCCATCAGCAAGGGCATTGAAGATGAAACGTGGCTGGGTCTTTCAGCATGACAATGATCCCAAACACACCGCCTGGCAACGAAGGAGTGGCTTTCAGAAGAAGCATTTCAAGGTCCTGGAGTGGCCTAGCAGTCTCCAGATCTCAACCCCATAGAAAATCTTTGGAGGGAGTTGAAAGTCCGTGTTGCCCAGCGACAGCCCCAAAACATCACTGCTCTAGAGGAGATCTGCATGGAGGAATGGGCCAAAATACCAGCAACAGTGTGTGAAAACCTTGTGAAGACTTACAGAAAACGTTTGACCTCTGTCATTGCCAACAAAGGGTATATAACAAAGTATTGAGATAAACTTTTGCTATTTACCAAATACTTATTTTCCACCATAATTTGCAAATAAATAAATTAAAAATCCTACAATGTGATTTTCTGGATTTCTTTTTCTCATTTCGTCTGTCATAGTTGAAGTGTACCTATGATGAAAATTACAGGCCTCTCTCATCTTTTTAAGTTGGAGAACTTGCACAATTGGTGGCTGACTAAATACTTTTTTGCCCCACTGTATATGCACGAATTGAGTGTGAGATCGTGTTGGTCTGTCACATGCAGACTGCATAGGTAGACTGGCTGAGGTACATTTCAGAACGTTACCCTTGATGCACTTCCCGAGCGGTGTAAGGCACTACATCTCAGTGCTAGAGGTGTCACTACAGACCCTGGTTCGATTCCAGGCAGTATCACAACCGGACGTGATTGGGAGTCTCATAAGGCGGCGCACAATTGTCCCAGAGTCGTCCAGGTTAGGTTTTGGCCGGGGTAGGTAGCCGTTGTAAAATAAGAATAAGAACTGACTTGCCTAGTTCAATAAAAACAATTAACAAGACCCTAATCTATTCACAAGTGTCTTCCATGGATGTGCCTTGACTCTGACTTTATATTTGACTAACCTGATTATACTGACGGTGTGAAAGAGACATCTAAAGGCTCACTGGTATGAATATTTTATTGTTTGCAATTGACAGGCCCTGAGTAACCTCCCTAAGGAGAGAGGTACAGGCAGAAAATTATACTTTTTTCATTATGCTGAAATGGAGCTCTCTTCTCCCTTGAGGTATTGGGCCTGTGTTTGTGAGTGTCCTCCCCCTGAGGTGTTGGGGCTGTGTGTGTCCTCCCCTGAGGTGTTGGGGCTGTGTTTGTGTGTGTCCTCCCCCTTTGGTGTTCGGGCTGTGTGGTGTCCGGGCTCTGGAATGGGAGAGAGGACAGGGAGAGAACGAGCGAAAGAAATAGGGAACGATAGGCTCAGCGATAAAGAAAAAGGGAGAGAGCTGCCCTCCAGCAGTTGAGGTGTGCTGAGTGGCAGCGTGCCGTATCAGGGCCAGTGTGTCAGTGAGCACAGAGAAATGCGCTGGCCAGAGTAATCAATCATGTTAGTCCACTGCTGAGTGCTGGCAATTTAGCTTTCATAACCAACGCATTTATCTCTTTACTCATTATTTTAGAGGCTGAGGCAGGCAGTGACTGTGTCCTTTATTACCAGGAGTGCTTACAGTAAATGGCTTGCAATAGTCTGCATGCAAACAAACATCTATTTAGGAGAGCCTTCCATAAGCCTTCTACAAGCATTCCACAAGTGTTCCCTCAAGTCAACACTGTAGACTGCACCGACACAGAGTTAACGTCAAGCACAAAACAATATTCATATAGAACCAGTCCAATACCCGATGACAGCATTTGCAGAAACACATTGGTTATAACAATTGATGAATGTCTGTTGACGTACAGACTTGTGAGTGGCAGTTTTTTGATGGCTTATGATGAAAACATTACATCAGTGATATACAGTACTGCATCTCATCTTCCTGGTAGATTGGGTATCTTGAGGTCACCTTGAACCATCATACAGCCTATATCTGAAATGAAAACCCATCGATGGATGGATGTCTCCATAGACCCATGCATAATCATATCATATTCCAGTCAATGGCCGTATGGAGCGGCATACTGTTAGTTATGAATAATTCAAGGGCCCGAAATGAAATGAAATTTGAAGTATTAAAGGGACACAACTTCAAATTCATCATCTCCAGCACCACCCAAAACATCAACATATGTGAAAATTGTGTGTTTCTAGGTTTTGTAGTAAAAAAAGAGAGGAAGATATTTGTTTCCAATGACATCATACAGTAGGTGCTCATAGTGTGATTTTAATCAATTATGAGTAGGCATTCCCTACTAATTACATAGTAAATGTCTGCTAAATGGTTAATCAACATCATGCTCTATCTTTTTTACTATTAAACATAGAAAGGTGCCATTTTCACATCTGTTGGTGTTGGGGTGGTGCTGGAGATGACGAATGTGAAGTTTACATTTTTTTTACATTTCCCTAGATGTTAAAGAACACTGAAAATAGTTTAAGTGTTAGTCATTTAACCAGTGGCTTGTGTGTGTGTGTGTGTGTGTGTGTGTGTGTGTGTGTGTGTGTGTGTGTGTGTGTGTGTGTGTGTGTGTGTGTGTGTGTGTGTGTGTGTGTGTGTGTGTGTGTGTGTGTGTGTGTGTGTGTGTGTGTGTGTGTGTGTGCACATGGATGAGTGTAATTTCAAGTATAATTGGCAAATGCTTGCTATCGATTGAAGCTTAGCTTCTGATAACTGCGCCTCCCCTGCACTTAACAGATCACCCGAGGGCTGGGGATTATACTCACAATATGTATTCCGTCAATATCTAAGATTGAGACACCACTAGACAGTTATGGAATGTAAATATGGTGAACGTGTGCTCCAAAGCAATAGAGGAGAACCCTTCGAACTGCTGACACAGTAGACTATATTTTGTGTTGTGGCTGTTGTTGTTGTTGGTCTTTTGAGGGTAGAAAAACATTGCTTTGCACCATATGCACACCCAGATATGCAAACACATACATGCAGAACTTCACCGTTTCTACGGTAATTTACTTTGCTGTAAACAACAACAATTGGGTAGGGAAGTGAGGAGAAGAGGGTATGGGGAGGGCTATTTTAAAAAATATATTTAACCTTCATTTAACTAGACAAGTCAGTTAAGAACAAATTCTTATTTACAATGACTGCCTGTACTGGCCAAACCCGGACGACGATGGGCCAATTGTGCGCCACCCCAGTCACGGACTACCGGGTGTGATACAGCATAGTCTGTAGTGACGCTTCAAGCACTGAGATGCAGAGAAGAAGGGTGTAGTAGGGGTAGGGGTAGGTGTTGATTAGCCTTTACAGACTCATTCATACAGATCTAGGCCATGTTGTTCTGGGCCATAACACGTCGTTCTCCATCCATGCTGCATTTTAGCTGCTGGTGACCATCATGATGCAGGTGAAGAGTGTGTTGAGCAGAGTCAACACGGACAACTCTACTGCTATGCAATATAATATGATAGAAACACTGTAAATATTCAATGTAAAGGGACTTACCTCCTCTCTGTTGAAGTGATAAAGCACACCATAAAACATTGAAATTAAAAGATGGAAGTGACAAGAACAAAGTCCCTTGTTTGTGTGACATGTTTTTCCGTATATCTGAGAATGTATCAGATCATCAAATGGTAGCTTTAGAGTATGGTTGATCAGATCTCATGGAGTGCTATACTGTAGATCCATTGAGCTTCAGTTTCCCTATAGATAAGAATTTCTTTCAAAATTCCCTCGATTGATTTCTTCTTTCTTTCTTTCTAATATTCAGAACTCCCTCCTCCCGTGCTGCATGGGGCTTGTGAACATCTTCAAATGCACTGACTGGGCTGTCACTGTACTGTTGTACATTAGAGAACATTAGCATATGTCTTTTCTTAAAATATTAATGTGCACAGTTGTGCAGCGTAGCTTAATGATGTCTCTGAATTAGCAGGGTGGAGGAGTGTTGCTATGCAGGTGGATCTGTCTGATGGGTGGAGGTGCTAACAGTGCTATTACGAAGGGGATGGCTGTGACTCGTGTGTTGCTATTATCTCACACGAGGCCCTGTGATTTCAGTCATATTGCCATGCTATAACAAACACTGCAATTACCAAAAACATAAGATACTGTACGTATTAGCATTCCAACATTGTGTTATCGTGCTTCAATGTACTACATGAATGACAGTTGATATCTGGGCATTCCGATTATTCAAGGTGGAAGTGACATATACTCTCTAATGGCTAGCTCTCTGCTATTTACTTCAATGGACAGTCACTGAACATTTCCTCTTTGGGGGTTGGAAGTGTTGAAGGGCAGTGAGCAGTCTTGTTGTTTTATTAGCCGTAGCCAGCTGACATCATGAATGTAAAATGACAAATCTGCTCTCCAAGAACACATTACTCTTTTGGAGAGCAGTGCTGTCAGACAATAGCTGTTTTAATATTTAATGTTAAAGTATAATTTCATGCCTGGCTGGCTGAGGGATGAATCTATTGCCCGATATTCACCTACCCGCCTGAACCCTCATGGGTAATCCCAGGAGACATGAGCAGGAAGTGAGTTATGTGGGGCGGGGTTCATGTCAATTCATAGCACAGTCTTGGGCTCGGGCTCACAAATAGATCTGAAATGATTGGATAGGTAAAAAGTATGTTAATAGGTCCACTGACCCTTCTAACAGGATATTGACTATTCACCACATTGCTAACACATATTGCTAACAACCTCAAGCCTCACCCCTCCTTGAGTCAATCGTTGGAACCGTACTTAACTTCTTAGGGGAGCGGCAGCAGAGGTGACGGTTTTGGAGAGTCTGGCGTGCCCAAAGTAAAATGCCTGCCACTCAGGCCCAGAAAATAGGATATGCACATAATTAGTACTATTGGATTGGAAACACTCTGAAGTTTCTAAAAGTGTTAAAATACTGTTTGTGAGTATAACAGAACTGATATAGCAGGCGAAAACCTGAGGAAAATCCATCCGGATTTGCCTTTTTCTAGAGGCTGCCTATTGATTTCTATGTTATCTAGGACTGAGACTGCAGTACCTATGGCTTCCACTAGATGTCAACAGTCTTTATACAGTGGTTGGAGGCTCTAGCACTAAGCAGAACAGATAGGAAGAGGAAATAGGGACCGCATTTGTCAACAACGTTTCACGGGTGCGAGATTGTGAGCGCACGGCACTTTATTTTCGTTTCCTATCGTTCATGTTATCGTCCGGTTGAAATATTACAGTAAATATACATAAAAGGATACCTAAGGATACATTATAAATGATGTTTGATTTGTTTGGAGAAAGTTTTTAGGTATAATTTGAACGTGTTCTCTTCACGGTTCAATGGGCGACTCGATGGTGGATTTTCTGATCATAACGCGCCAACCAAACAGAGATTTATGGATATAATAAATTGCTTTTTCTAACAAAAGAACCATTGGATGTCTTCGTTAGACACTTGGGAAGCCCTCAGCAGAAGTTCTTCGAAAGGTAAGTGATTTATTTTAGCTCTTATGTGGGTTTTGTGTGACCCGCGCTGGATATGATTTTATGCTAATGCATAAATATTGGAGGTGCTATCCTCAAACAATCAAATGTTGTGCTTTCGCCGTAAAGCCTTTTTGAAATCTGATAATGCTGTGATATTGCCAAGAATCAGAGCTTTTGATGACTATGCAACACTTATTAATATATATTAAACATTGATGAATGTTTAATAATTCAACTTTTGGATTTAGAATTTGCAGCCTTACATTTCACCGGGTAGTGTCGGGGGCGGCCCGCTAGCACGACGCTTCTCCCTAATACATACTTTAGAACTACAAACGCATTACAATGTGAGCTTATACACATGAACACACCCACCTGCACTCATAAACGCACACACCCAAACAAACATCTACAATCATAGAGCACACAAAGATGTTAGCAGGCTCGTTTTGCACAGCGAGACACTACGCTGTCTGTCTTTGTTCTCCTGCCCTCTCGTTGTGTTTTAATCTGAATGATGTGATTACAGAGATATATAATTTATTAGAAGTAGGACACTGGATGAATAAACGGGAAATAATTGCAATAACATTTATGGGCACACGCTGACTAGAGATTTTATCAACACAGTTTTAGATCAGCAAATTTAAATGTTTCCATTCTAATATCTGTACCTACAGTGAGGGAAAAAAGTATTTGATCCCCTGCTGATTTTGTACGTTTGCCCACTGACAAAGAAATGATCGGTCTATAACTTTAATGGTAGGTTTATTTGAACAGTGAGAGACAGAATAACAACAAAATAATCCAGAAAAACGCATGTGAAAAATGTTATAAATTGATTAGCATTTTATTGAGGGAAATAAGTATTTGACCCCTCTGCAAAACATGACTTAGTACTTGGTGGCAAAACCCTTGGTGGCAATCACAGAGTTCAGACGTTTCTTGTAGTTGGCCACCAGGTTTGCACACATCTCAGGAGGGATTTTGTCCCACTCCTCTTTGCAGATCTTCTCCAAGTCATTAAGGTTTCGAGGCTGACGTTTGGCAACTCAAACCTTCAGCTCCCTCCACAGATTTTCTATGGGATTAAGGTCTGGAGACTGGCTAGGCCACTCCAGGACCTTAATGTGCTTCTTCTTGAGCCACTCCTTTGTTGCCTTGGCCGTGTGTTTTGGGTCATTGTCATGCTGGAATACCCATCCACGACCCCTTTTCAATGCCCTGGCTGAGGGAAGGAGGTTCTCACCCAATATTTTACGGTACATGGCCCCGTCCTTCGTCCCTTTGATGCGGTGAAGTTGTCCTGTCCCCTTAGCAGAAAAACACCCCCAAAGCATAATGTTTCCACCTCCATGTTTGACGGTGGGGATGGTGTTCTTGTGGTCATAGGCAGCATTCCTCCTCCTCCAAACACGGCGAGTTGAGTTGATGCCAAATAGCTCCATTTTGGTCTCATCTGAGCACAACACTTTCACCCAGTTGTCCTCTGAATCATTCAGATGTTCATTGGCAAACTTAAATTGGGCATGTATATGTGCTTTCTTGAGCAGGGGGACCTTGCGGGCGCTGCAGGAGTTCAGTCCTTCACGGCGTAGTGTGTTACCAATTGTTTTCTTGGTGACTATGGTCTCAGATGCCTTGAGATCATTGACAAGATCCTCCTGTGTAGTTCTGGGCTGATTCCTCACCGTTCTCATGATCATTGCAACTCCACGAGGTGAGATCTTGCATGGAGCCCCAGGCCGAGGGAGATTGACAGTTCTTTTGTGTTTCTTCCATTTGCGAATAATCGCACCAACTGTTGTCACCTTCTTACCAAGGTGCTTGGCGATGGTCTTGTAGCCCATTCCAGCCTTGTGTAGGTCTACAATCTTGTCCCTGACATCCTTGGAGGGCACTTTGGTCTTGGCCATGGTGGAGAGTTTGGAATCTGATTGATTGATTGCTTCTGTGGACAGGTGTCTTTTATACTCCCTTTAAGAGTGTGCTCCTAATCTCAGCTCGTTACCTGTATAAAAGACACCTGGGAGCCAGAAATCTTTCTGATTGAGAGGGGGTCAAATGCTTATTTCGCCAATTAAAATGCAAATCATTTTATAACATTTTTCAGGAATTTTTTGTTGTTATTCTGTCTCTCACTGTTCAAATAAACCTACCATTAAAATTATAGACTGATCATTTCTTCGTCAGTGGGCAAACGTACAAAATCAGCAGGGGATCAAATACTTTTTTTCCCTCACTGTATAGGAAGTCACAGTTTATATTATCAGGAATAGAAGTCTGGGTTATATGTGACCATTATTTCACCAGGAAAGTCAATTGACTTGTTCTCATGTACGAGAATTGAATCTATGTTGCTTGGGCACAATTCCCAAAGTGGCATATCTGGTATCTTTTCTAAGACATTGCTAGACCCTAGATACCACATGTACAAAGAACACAAATGTACTGAACAAAAGATTTAACACAACATGCAAAGTTTTGGTCCTATGTTTCATGAGCTGAAATTAAAGATCCCAGAACTATTTCATACACATAAAAAGCGTATTTCTCTCAAATTTTATGCACACATTTGTTTACATCCCTGTTAAGGAGCATTTCTCCTTTGACAAGATAATCCACGCTCCTGACAGGTGTTGCATATCAATAAACTGATTAAACAGATTGATCATTACACAGGTGCACCTTGTGCTAGGTATTATAAAAGGCCACTCTAAAATGTGCAGTTTTGTCACACAACACAATTCCACAGATGTCTCAAGTTTTGAGTGAGCGTGCAATTGGCATGCTGACTGCAGGAATGTCCAACAGAGACATTTTCTTTACCATAACGTCATTTTAGAGAATTTGGCAGTATGTCCAACCGGTCTCACAACCGCAGATCACGTGTAACCACGATAGCCCAGGACCTCCACATCCAGCTTTTTCACCTACGGGATCGTCAGAGACCAGCCACCCAGAATAGCTGATGAATCTGTGGGTTTGCACAACCAAAGACAAATTATGCACAATCTGCCAGAAACCATGTCAGGGACGCTCATCTGAGTGCTCGTAATCCTCAACAGGGTCTTAACCTGACTGCAGTTAGACGTCGTAACCAACTTCCGTGGGCAAATGCTCACCTTCTATGGTCAGGCTTTTCACAGATGAATCCTGGTTTCCACTGTATCGGGCAGATGGCACGACATGTATGGCGTTGTGTGGGTGAGCGGTTTGCTGATGTTAACGTTGTGAACAGAGTGCCCCATGGTGGCAGTGGGGTTATGGTATGGGCAGGCAATAGCTAAAGATAATGAACACAATTGCATTTTATCAATGGCAATTTGAATGCGCAGAGATACCGTGACAAGATCCTGAGGACCATTGTCGTGCCATTCATTCGAAGCTATCACCTCATGTTTCAGAATGATAATGCAAGGCCCCATGTTGCAAGGATCTGTACACAATTCCTGGAAACTGAAAATGTCCAAGTTCTTCCATGGCATGCATAATCACCAGATATGTCACCCATTGGGCATGTTTGGGATGCTCTGGATTGACGTGTATGACAGCGTATTCCAGTTCCCACCAATATCCAGCAACTTCGCACTGCCATTGAAGATGAGTGGGACATTATTCTACAGGCCACATCAACAGCCTGATCATCTCTATGTGAAGGAGATGTCGCGCTGCATGAGGCAAATGGTGGTCACACCAGACTGAATGTTTTTCTGATACACGCCTTTTTTTAAGGTGTCTGTGACCAACAGATGCACATCTGTATTCCCAGCCATGTGAAATCCATAGATTAGGGCCAAGTTATTTTATTTAAATTGACGGATTTCATCATATGAACTGTAACTCAGTAAAATCTTTGAAATTGTTGCATTTATATTTTTGCTCAGTGTTGCCAAATCCATTAATTTGAAGGGGTGTCCACATACTTTGGTTCTACCTTGTGTTATTTTTAGTGCTACATTGATATTGATTACCACATTGTTGGGTTTGGGACAAGAAAGGCATTTCACAGTACTTCAACTTCAAACATGGGATCTGGCTTTGTCAACAAAATCGACTGAACAACATGGCTTGGAACAATAGGATTTGCAGGTTTTGCACGGCATTCAGCATAAATTGATGACATATGCCTTCCTCACCGCTCACTAAACCATTTTAATTGCCTCCTGTAAAGCCTATCTCATACAGCAGAACACAATAACAAACAAAGAAACACAACAACAGCACTTGGCTGGTTAGCTAAGCCTTTGAGAACCCATAGAACCCCTATAAACCCAAACAAATAAACAACCTCAATTGTTGTAGCGGGACAATGGCCAATTTAAATGGCTAATAATCGTGTACTCAAGCCTGAGTGGTCACAATATTAGGGCTACATGCAATCCATCCTGGGAAAACGTTCATTAAACCGTGTGTATATGTATATGTGTGTGTGTGTGTGTGTGTGTGTGTGTGTGTGTGTGTGTGTGTGTGTGTGTGTGTGTGTGTGTGTGTGTGTGTGTGTGTGTGTGTTTGTGTGTGTGTGTGTGTGTGAGTCCTGTGCAATAGAGAGAGGTTTTTCAGAGACAATGAGTTTTGGGGTTTTTATGGGAAATGTAATTGTCTCAGTGGTTTGGATGGAATTACCCACAATGCCCTAAGTACTCCTAAGAGACCTGGATGGGAGGAAGGCACCTGGAGAGAAGGGAAGCAGAGGGGGAGATTGGAGGAGGTTGGTAGTTGCAATATGGGGCTGCCTGGCTGTCGTCTTTCATTTTGAGCTGCTTTTTATTTGTTCTTTACGGGGTGAAGGAAGGGACAAGGCAGTAATACACAGCACTGTTATAACACACTGGATACACTGTCAGACTGACTCTGAGTCTGTTTGGGGTTCTACTTGTACAATGGGATTGTACACTAACAAAAAACGACTATGATGTCCATATTAGGAAATAGTTGCATGTCCTTTGGAGTCCTGATATGAACACCGCATTACTTAAAGCGATGAGCATTTAAACAAGTATTGCCTCTTTATTGTGGGTTTGTGGAGGTTAACACTATTCCCCATAGGATGATTGTTTGTGGGAGGAAGACCACTGATAGTGTATGTATTGTACCCTTGAGCAAAACCCCACCACTCTGTTCATTACTAGAATAACTGAATAGAAATGCAGACAGAATAGAAGTCACTTAGGTAAGCTCATCACGTCATCAACACTGCGTACAATACAACACTACATAAGGTATGCAGCCTTATCAAATGGAGTAATGTAAATACTGTTGTGTGTAAGCACTATGGTAAGCAACATCTCTTATTTCAGAAGCTAAGATTTAAACTAGGGTGCGTAGCTGTGGTGTAGTGGTAACACTCCCTGTTATAAGTCACATATGACCCCCCTACTGGAGACTGGGGTTCAATCCCAGCTACCACTGCTTCTCTCCCACTTGCCTGCCTCCCCCTCGGGAATTTTTACTATCTAAATAAAGTGAAGAAAAAAAACTTGAAAACATATTGAACAAAAACGCAACATGCAACAATTTCAAAGATTTACTGTTCATATAAGTAAATCAGCGAATTGAAATAAATTAATTAGGCCCTAATCTATTGATTTCAGGGCTGGGAATACAGATATGCATCTGCTGGCCACAGATACCTTAAATAAAAGGTAGGGACACTGGATCAGAAGACCAGTCAAAATCTGGTGTGACCACCATTTTCCTCATGCAGCGCAACACATCTCCTTTGCATAGAGTTGATCAGGCTGTTGATTGTGGCCTGTGGAATGTTGTCCCACTCCCCTTCAATGGCTGTCCAAAGTTGCTGGATATTGGTGGGATCTGAAACACGATGTCGTACACATCGATCCAGAGCATCCCAAAAATACTCAATGGGTGACATGTCTGGTGAGTATGCAGGCCAATGCTGAACTGGGACATTTTCAGCGTCTAGGAATTGTGTACAGATGCTTGCGACATGGGGCCTTGCATTATCATGCTGAAACATGAGGTGATGGTGGCGGATGTATGGCACGACAATGGCCCTCAGGATCTTGTCACGGTATCTCTGTGCATTCAAATTGCCATCGATCAAATTAAATTGTGTTTGTTGTCCGTAGCTTATGCCTGCCCATAGCATAACCCCACCACCACCATGGGGCACTTTGTTCACAACATTGACAAACGTCTCACCGACACGACGCAAGACACATGGAATGCGGTTTTGAGGCCGGTTGGACGTACTGCCTATTTCTCTAAAACGACGTTTAAGGCAGCTTATGGTAGAGAAACAAACATTCAATTCTCTGGCAACAGCTCTGGTGGATATTCCTGCAGTCAGCATGCCTATTGCATGCTCCCTCAGAACTTGACACATCTGTGGCAAAACTGAAGATTTTAGAGTGGCTTTTTAATGTCCCCAGTGCAAGGTGCACCTGTGTAATGATCATGCTGTTTAATCAGCTTCTTGATATGCCAACCCTGTCAGGTGGATATATTATCTTTGACAAAGGAGAAATGCTCACTAACAGGGATGTAAACAATGATGTGCACAACATTTGAGAGAAATAAGCTTTTTGTAAGTATGGAACATTTCTGGGATATTTTATTTCACCCTCCTAGTGTGGTATTTCTATGACCTTTGAGGCAACGCCACATGAGCCTTCTACTAGGAGCCAAGAAAACAGGACAAATGAAGGAAGCAGCAAAACAATAGCACGCAAATGAATTAGAAACTTTACATGAATGCCCATTGTTTCTAAATATGGGTAGAGGTGTATACTGTGAGTGTGTGCCCTTCAGAAGCAGTCAGGGAACTTGTTTTTGGGAACAGCTCATAGTATTACAACAGATCATATAGAGTTGAAGAGCTTTCAAATGGAGATTACAATATGACATTGGTGGTGGTAACCCTCAGTTCAGGCGCTTCACTGGTGACAATATATTTTAAATTGCAATACAGGTGTAAAAGACTCCATTTGGTTCCGACCCGAGCGGGGCTCGGACTCTCTTTAACCCTCTGCACAACAACTAACGCCACCTCTCATACAGTCACATTCTTGTTTCAGACAGTGCTTGACTACCCGTGAAAAAGCCAAGTATTTTTGTTGGTAAGCCACGGCTTTAGAGCAGTGTGTCTGGACTTTGCCTAACATTCCATCCAGGCTGTGGCTTCTCTCTTACCTCGTCCCTTCTGCTGTGAATATCTATACCACGACTTCAGAAAGATTAGTGGAATAAGGATTTGCAGTGGTGCTAACTACTAACCAACTCCAGGTCCATCAGAACATCAAATCAAATAGGTTTTAGCTAACAGCCCTACTTGAATAATAACTGAACCTTGTGTCCTCATTGCAGCTGCAAATGGTTTGGTCAAGAACTGGCCCAGGCTGCCAGCCTACCAGGCAGCACAATGAAAGGAAGCCAGGGTGAAGGTGTTATGGTTCCCTCTTTGTGTAGACGCAATGTGAGGTCAGACTGATACACTATACCAAGAATTAAACAGTGCTAAAGAACGTCTGGTGTGAGAGGTGGGAGGGAGGGAGGGAGGGGGGGAGGGAGGGAGGGAAGGAGGGAGGGAAGGAAGGAAGGAAGGAGGGAGGGAAGGAGAGGAGAGAGAGAGAGAGAAAAATAGAGAGAGAGAGTAAGTGTGTCCACTGCCCAGTGGATACAGTGAATAAAACAGGACTCTGACTCCTTTAAACCAGTCTATCGGAGGCCCGCTGATCCACACCAAGCCCCCTGGCCAGTTCAGGTTAAAGAATCGGTCTATCAGCAAGAAATGCCCTGTTTAAAGCCAAGTCTCCCCAGCAGGTGACAGATGAAAAGCAGTCATCGACCCCCTGCTCCTTCATTCTACTCTCTCTCTCACCCCCTCACTCATCCTCATCCCTCTAGGATCTGCAGGGCTTGCATTTAAAGGGCACCTCCTGCATCCCACCCTCCCATCTCGCCTCCCCAGTAAAGCCGGAATATTCAGTGAAAGAAGAGAGGAGAAGAAGAGCATGTTCCTGGGAGGATTCTATCTCTCTCTGTTAATGAGACAAAGCCGTTTCTGAGAAAAGGGAAAATAGCCCATATCTGAGTTAATGGCAAGTAGAAGCCAGCTAGGTAATTACAACACTGTTTATTTCTTGTAATACCGTAATTATTACATTGTTTTAAAGCTGCAATATTTAACTTTTTGGGCGACCCGACCAAATTCACATAGAAATGTGAGCTATAGAGCTGTCATTCTCACTGAAAGCAAGTATAAGATGCCGTAGATATGTTCTATGTACGTAATTTCTAGGGATGACATTCTTAAGTTTTGTTTTTGCATCTTTTACTTTCAGTTTTGTACACTAGCTTCAAACAGCTAAAAATACAATATATTCATACACAATATACAACATATTTCACAGCGGTTTAGATGGTACAATGATTCTCTAAACCATACATTGCTTGTTTTGTCTCAAACTGAAATTAGCCGACCTATTAGAATTTTAGCAGCCAGGAAAAGGGCGGAGCAATTTCTGCATATTACACCTTTAAGATTGGTTGTTTGTTATGCTTTCATATATAATATACTTTTTAACCTGATAGGTCATTATGGTACTGTATATGTCAGTTGGTCTATGTAGATTACTGACGGCAGGTGGAATATATTTGTATCTCTGAGAAACCGCTGTTTATATTGAGACATTACATTTGAATTTCTATTGAGATTTCGGGGTTGTTTTTTCTCTCCTGTTAGTGTAGCTGGATTGGTATGAAAAGGCATCTGAGATATCAGTGTTGTGTCCCTAAAGATCCTATTTCACTATGTGATTGTGTCAATGTTGCTACAATAGCAGGTTAGATAGGTTAGTCATGGCTCTATTCCCAGTTGAAATAGTGTGATACCACCTCAATGTTAACCTGTACAGGTCCCATAGCAGAGACAGTCTAGTATGCTAGTGTACTGCCAGAGAGAGACAGAGAGAGAGAGTGGGAGAAATTGAGGGAGAGAGGGAGAGAGAGAGACAGGGACACCGCGAGAGAGAGATGAAGAGAAAGACAGACAGACAGACAGAGAGAGAGAGAGAGAGAGGTGAAGAGAGAGCAAATTAACGTGGCTGTAAAGCAGAAACTCAATTGCCAAATTGAGTTCTACGATCAACAACAAACATTTTGATCATCATGATTGTCACGATCTTCTATAGGGACGGACCAAGATGCAGCGAGGTATCCAGTATACATACTTAATTTACACGTAACATAACTGGCAAAACAATAAACAAATAAAGATCGTCACTCTGGTGTGGCTAAACAGGCACACACCACTAAACATATTCCTATAAACAATGACCCACAAAACCCCAGTGAAAACACAAACATATATATGGTTCCCAATTAGAGGTAACGACAATCAGCTGCCTCTAATTGGGAACCATTAACCCAACATAGAAATATATAAACTAGAACAAAAACCCTCCTAAACAAAACACAACTAAACACGCCAGCCTGCTAACTTAGGCCTGGACGTGACAATGATATATCCTTATACAGTACAATTCGGAAAGTACTCAGACCCATTGACTTTACAGCCTTATTCTAAAATTGATTCAATATTTTTTTTTCAATCTACACACAATACCCCATTATGACAAAGTGAAAACAGGTTTTCTTACATTTTTACATAAGTATTTAAACCCTTTGCTATGAGACTCGAAATTGAGCTCAGGTGCATCCTGTTTTCATTTATCTTTATTGGAGTCCACCTGTGGTAAATTCAATTGATTGGACATGATTTGGAAAGTCTCACACCTGTCTATATAAGGTCACACCTCTGAAAGTGCAGGTTAGAGCAAAAACCAAGCCAACCGTAGAGCGCATATCTGGGGAAGGGTACCAAAAAATTCAACATTCTGCAACATTCTCAAATGGAAGAAGTTTGGAACCACCAACACTTTTCCTAGAGCTGGCCACCCGGCCAAACTGAGCAATCGCGGGAGAAGGGCCTTGTTCAGGGAGGTGACCAAGAACCCATTAGTCACTCTGACAGAGCTACAGAGTTCCTATGTGGAGATGGGAGAACCTTTCAGAAGGACAACCATATCTTCAGCACTCCACCAATTAGGCCTTTATGGTAGAGTGGCCAGACGGAAGCCACTGCTCAGTAAAAGCCCGCTTGGAGTTTGTCAAAAGGCACCTAAAGGACTCTAGGATCATGAGAAACAAGATTCTATGGTCTGATGAAACAAAGATTGAAATCTTTGGCCTGAATGCCAGGCGTCATGTATGGAGGAAACCTGGCACCATCCCTATGGTGAAGCATGGTGGTGGCAGCATCATGCTGTGTTGATGTTTATCAGCGGCAGGGACAGGGAAACTAGTCAGGATCAAGGGAAAGATGAACAGAGCAAAGTAAAGAGAGATCCCTGAGGAAAACCTGCTCCATTGCGCTCAGGACCTCAGACTGGGGCAAAGGTTGACTTCCAACAGGAATACCCTAAGCACACAGCCAATAGAATGCAGGAGTGGCTTTGGGACAAGTTTCTGAATGTCCTTGAGTGACCCAGCCAGAGTCTGGACTTGAACCTGATTGAACATGTCTGGAGAGACCTGAAAATAACTGTGCAGCGACGCTCCCCATACAACCTGACAGAGCTTGAGAGGATCTGCTTAGAAGAATGGGAGAAACTCCTCAAATACCGGTGTGCCAAGCTTGTAGTGTCATACCCAAGAAGATGAGTCTGCAATCGCTGCCAAAGGTGCTTCAACAAAGTACTAAGTAAAGGGTTTGAATATTTGCTTTATTTGCAATACATTTGTAAAAATTTATAAAAACCTGTTTTTTCTTTGTTGTTATGGGGTTTTGTGTCTAGATTTATGTGGGGGGGAAACAATTTAATCAATTTAAGAATAAGGCTAACAAAACAAAATCCGGAAAAAGTCAAGGGGTCTGAATACTTTCCGAATGCACTGTACATAGTGATCCTATTCCTAATTCTATGTTCCAGTACACCCACACACAAACACACAAAATAGTAAGGAGAGAACAGGAAGGAGGCAAAGCACTTTCCATCGACAGCTGTCATCATTGTAAGGAGATCAGACAGAAGTCAGACAGACAGTACTCATCATGTATCACTCCTCTCTTCTGTTTGTTCTACCTGTCCTTGTTCTTCCTGTAACTGCCTTACCTCCATTACTCTGCAACCAGTCAGCAGGTGTGTATGTGTGTCTATATATAAAAGGGGTTGGGAGGAAAGCACACACTGGCAATCTACAGGGAACCTAAAATACACTGCATTAGCTACAACTGCTGTTTCGGTTTTTCACAAAGCCACGCCTGCAAACACATGGTGTCCCAGTCCCACCATACGATGGTTGATCCCTTAGCGTTTCACAAAAACCAGCAGGACATGATGAGTCCCATCATCATCGGCCAGTTTGGAAGAAGATCAGAAGCATGGCTTTATAATGTAATACATTCACCCGTTGCCATGGATACAACTGTCAGGAACCGCAGAGGGATTTATTATATGAGTAACAGCTGAGACAGACATGTCACACCCTGCACTCACTCCTTCACTGTTATGAAGAGAGAGAGAGCGAGAGATAGGGAGCGAGTGAGTGAGAAAAATTTAGAAAGGCGTAGAGAGTGAGTGAGAGAGAGAGCGAGAGAGAGAGAGAGAAAGAGAGAGAGAGGCCGTGATCTGCATTGTGTTGCCCAGCTGGTGAGTTGCCTGTCTAGGGATGAAAGTCTGTGCGTGCTGCGAGAGGTTATGGATGAATAAGGACTGGCAGGTAAACTCTAACTGCAATGAGGAAACAACAACAATCTGGACAAGACCCACGTGTTTTAACAATAATCTTGTGATGCGAAGGTCTTTCGACAAAAATAAATAAAAATCTGAATAATATTTTAAAAAGTACTTACAAATGTCCATTGCACAAAACAGATATTTGATCTTTACAGATAATTGACTTGTCAGGTCTTGTAGGAAGTACTGTATAAAGAGCAATGGCATCTTATAGCAACACAATAAGAACCAATGAGGCGGTCGTACATTGCCCTTTGGTAAGACACCCACATGATCACACAGAGAGACAGACTAACAGTTACCAATTCCAACTGTCATGTTTTGCCACCATTAGCCCCTTCAAGTGACAACACAAATTACAGCTATTGGAGAGCAAGAGTACTTCAGGCCTGGTGACATTTAATTTAACACACCGGCACTATGGACTGGCCAGTGGGAAACTGCTGATACACAAGCACACACAGCCATAACACCGACATCTTGCCGTCGGTCCTGCAACGGACCCATAGCAAGACTGAATCAGTAACCCACAGTAGAGCAGGACCGAGTTGCTGCGGTGATGTGGTGCTGTGGTGACCCCCCTGTGCGTGACAGTCATGGAGCCAGTTTTATTACCCTGGTACAGATCACAGTCACTGGGGACCGTCTGCAAGGTATGCTCCAGACAGGACGAGGGCACACACACACTCGCACGACCCTTCTCCGACCTCGGATACACTCCAGACAGAATGGAATCTGACTTTTTTGTCTGAAACAACTTTCCCTTTAGTGTATGAAGAGCATCTCACAGTAACATGAACACAAGCTGACAGCATCCCCAGGGGGAATTAGTCAGGAAGAGGGGATGTCAGCTGGGAAGGAGACCAATGGAAGAAGGTGATGATGAGAGGGAATAGAGTGATGGGTCGCTACGATTGGTATGTTAGCTAATGATATGATGCCATGTTAGATTAGGCCACTCCCTAATTCCGGGCACTGGTATTAGAATAACTGTACTGGGGAATGGATGGCAGAGAGCAGGGGGAAGAAGGAGAGGCGTTGTTCATTGACTCCACTCATAAGTATTGGGACATGTTGGAACCACCGCATCCACTGGCCTTCAACTCCTATTCTGGACTGATCCAACTAAGGGTTCAGGAGAAAACAGAAAATACAAGGAGATGATGGAGGCCTATTTTGAACTCAAAGAAGAATCGGGCTAGGATAAAACAGTATAGGAAAAGGAGATTTTGCCACAGAGTAACACACAAAACTTGACAAGCATTGGGTCAACTGCAGTGCACTTCCCTCTGGATCATTTAAACGTTGTATTTTTCAATGAATAACTTCGTCATGGATAAAAAAAATATTATTTGAACACAATCCATATAATCAAAGCTGTATGTACAGTACCAGTCAAAAGTTTGTACATACCTACTCATTCAAGGGTTTTTCTTTATTTGTACTATTTTCTAAATTGTAGAATAATAGTGAAGAAATCAAAACTGAAATAACACATAAGGAATCATTTAGTCATATATTTTAGATTCTTCAAAGTAGACACCCTTTGCCTTTACGGTCACATTTGCACACTCTTTGCATTCTCTCAACCAGCTTCACTTGGAAGGCTTTTCCAACAGTCTTGAAAGAGTTCCCACTTATGCTGAGAACTTGTTGGCTGCTTCTCCTTAACTTTGCGGTCCAACTCATCCCAAACCATCTCAATTGGTTAAGGTCGGTTGATTGTGGAGGCCAGGATATCTGATGCAGCACTCCATCACTCTCCTTCTTGGTCAAATAGCCCTTACACAGCCTGGAGGTGTGCTGGGTCATTGTCCTGTTGAAAAACAAATGATAGTCCTACTAAGCGCAACCAGATGGGATGGCGTAATGCTGTGGTAGCCATGCTGATTACTTGTGCCTTGAATTCTAAATAAATCACAGACAGTGTCACCAGTAAAGCATCCCCACACCATCACACCTCCTCCTCCATACTTCACGGTGGGAACAACACATGCAGAGATCATCCGTTCACCTACTCTGCGTCTCACAAAGACACAGCGGTTGGAATCAAAAATCGAAAATCTGGACTCATCAGAACAAAGGACAGATTTCCACCGGTCTAATGTCCATTGTTAGTGTTTCTTGGCCCAAGCAAGTCTCTTCTTCTTATTGATGTTCTTTAGTAGGGGTTTCTTTGCAGCAATTTGACCATGAAGGCCTGATTCAAGCAGTCTCCTCTGAACAGTTGATATTGAGATGTGTCTGTTACTGGAACTCCAATTTATTTGGGCTGCAATTTCTGAGGCTGGTAATGCTAATGAACTTATCCTCTGCAGCAGAGGTAACTCTGGTTCTTCCTTTCCTGTGGCGGTCCTCATGAGAGCCAGTTTCATCATAACGCTTGATGGTTCCAAAATTACTGACCTTCATGTCTTAAAGTAATGATGGACTGTAGTTTCTCTTTGCTTATTTGAGCTGTTCTTGCCATAATATGGACTTGGTATTTTACCAAATAGGGCTATCTTCTGTATACCACCCCTAACTTGTCACAACACAACTGATTGGCTCAAATGCATTAAGAAGGAAAGAAATTCCACAAATTAACTTTTAACAAGTCACACCTGTTAATTGAAATCCATTCCAGGTGACTACCTCATGAAGCTAGTTGAGAGAATGCCAAGCGTGTGCAAAGCTGTCATCAAGGCAAAGGGTGGCTACTTTGAAGAATCTCAAATATAAAATATATTTTGACTTTGAATATATTAACACTTTTTTGGTTACTACATTAATCCATATGTGTTATTTCATAGTTTTGATGTCTTCACTATTATTCTACAATGTAGAACATATTACAAATAAAGAAACACCCTGGAAGTAGGTGTGTCCAAGATTTTTACTGGTACTGTATATACACAAAATAACATATACTAGTGGAATGCTATATGTATTTAAAAATAAGGTGCATATAGTATAACCTTCTAATCCTCTTATGATATTTTTAAATACAATTTGGGAATCAACTGTAATCTATAATCCATCCAGTCCGCTGCACCATCCATAGATCATAACCCCGTCTTAGTGGGAGATAAGCCATATGCCATATAGATTTATTTAAAAAAACGCTCCCTCTCTCTCCCTCCCTCCCTCCCTCCCTCCCTTACCCACTCCTTTTCTCTCTATAATAATTCCATTTTAAGGGAAACCTCTGTGTCTGAACCTCTGTGTCTGAATGTGTGTGTGTGCGTGTGTGTGAGAATCTGAGTGTGTGACATTGCATTTTTGTGGATTGGATGTGTGTCTGTCTGATCACGTGAGATCTTGAGACAACAACAACAAACACTGATGTATGCAGGATAAGCAGGCCGTGCTTGTGTCCCCGCTGTGCCAGTAACCCAGAGGTTTGCGGGATTATCAAAGATCATACATAACTATTAATGTTGCCTAACACCACCATAATGCATGACAATAATACATAGTGTTCACTTATCTAGCTTCTCCTTCTTTGCAAGAAACCAGCTCTGCGGTACTAAACAAACAATATGCAGTATAATACAGTAACCTGTATACGATTCAGTAAGGTTATAGGTTCCTATACATGATACATACACTAAAGGAGTCACAAGATGAGGAAGTTATCATATTGACTGTAGGTGATAAATAACTGTCTAGTATTTTCCTTCCTCTCACGATCCCTCCCTCCCTCCCTCCCTCCCTCCCTCCCTCCTTCCTTCCTTCCTTCCTTCCTTCCTTCCTTCCTTCCTTCCTTCCTTCCTTCCTTCCTTCCTTCCTTCCTTCCTTCCTTCCTTCCTTCCTTCCTTCCTTCCCTCCTCTGTCTGTCACTCTTTCTCTCTACCTTCCACAGATACGAGACCATCAGACACTGAGAGCTCAACCAGTGTTCCCTACAGTCTGGAGCTGATGAGCCAGGAAGTGGTGTGTGGTGGGTTGTGGGTAATGGTGCCTCGTGGGTAGAGGAGGATGATTTGGGGAGTGTTCCTTCGGGGACCACAGTTCAGTGGCTGCCATAACTATGATGAATCGACCTGCTCCTGTAACTCACGAAAACCCATGAAAAACGACAAGAATGGAATCCGTCCTTCTTCCCCAAAGTTTGTCTTTCGCTTTAAATCTCCTTTCATCTGGTGTGAAGGATCTTTTTCATATCGTCTGGATAATGGAAACACCTGTAGGGGGGCTGGGTGACAAAGAAGAATAGGGTTGAGAGAGAACTTTCATTATAGATAATGGTAGGACGTGAATGGGTATATGTTCTTCTACGGAGGAAATCCTCTGTAGCAGTGGAGCCAGTCTAAGCCATGGCTCAATGTGATCACATACACAGTAAGAATACTATTCCAAGAACATTAGTCTGAAAATCAACAAGCCTGGACACTAGGTGGAAGAAAAAGATATGAATGGTGCACTTGTACTTTGGCTCCAGGACATGTGTGTGTTGGTGAAAGCTAGAACAGACTGTGAATGTGCAGTGCCTGTGATAAGGTTGTGTGAGTGTGTCGCTCCCACACATCCACAGAAAGGTGTGAGGTTTCCCACATTGGATAATAATAAAATAATAAATAAATGTACTGCCTGCCTGCCTGCTGCACATTTCTCTGCACACTCTCTACCTCCATAATCAAATCAGAAAACACTTCACACTTTTCCTCTCTCTGCATAGCAACAAGGATCCCACAGGGATCATATAGCCTACACATGCAAATGTATGCACTCACTGTACCAGGTCACTTTGGATAGAGATATCTGCTAAGTGCCATACACACTGTATATGTTATGCGACTTGTTCAATCGGCTTGAAGCATGTTCATTATGTCGTGACACAAAGCATATTCTAGCCTACAGTAGGTGCTGGCTTGGTGCTAATTGGCGGCCTAAGCAAAGAGCTGGAGCTTATTCAGGAAGGTATAACATTACAGGGTATACATACATAAAAATATCACGTCACAGACAACAGGTAATCGTGTTAGCCCTATACAGCTCATTTCTATCTGTGACATTCTGTATGTTTCACCGCACTGTGTCAATGGTTTAAAGTAGGAAGTACGGCAGCTGTCAAAGGATGTAGATCTGTCCAACTCCATATTCTGGAACCCACTTTGGGAACAAAATAGGTCAAATTAACTCCATATAAGGAAATCAATTGGTGGAAGAGAATAGACACCGCCAATCATACTACCAAACTTACAGAATCAAGGTCACGGAAAAAGACAGCCAAACAGGCAACAAACATACTACTACTACTGCGCACACATGCACACACAGGCACACATATATGGGAGCTCTTGACAGTGATCTGGATGGGTCTGCTGGTCTCCTGCCAACTCCATGTGGCACCAGTTATCACGGCTAACTACCCTGCTGACCTCAACAGTAAACGGATAGGATAGACAACAGAAAGCTTGTAATGGGATAGACAACATTTAGTCATCAGTGATCGATTTTGACGTGTTCTTTGTTATTTTATTGCTAAGTTAGTTTAAGGGTTAAAAGGTAGACAATGTCTTTCCCTGCTCAAAAAGCCATTAATCTTAAAGTCCACACACAGTCATTAGAGCCATCTACTGTTTCAATAGACAGGATGAAATACTTCTAACCGGAGACAGGATCAAGATTTCAATTAGCTAATGTCATTGAACGCGATTGGATGGGGAGATTTACAGAGACATATAGGAAGTGTGTGTGTGTGTGTGTGTTTGTGTGTGTGTGTGCGTGAATCATATTTGACTAATGCACTGAGGACCTCGGTTTAACCTCTCATTCATAAAACAGGTAACGTATAAAGAACATTCCTTGTCCTTCCTCTCAGACCTCGGAGGCATTGGGTGTATCATTTATTAAAGGGAAAGTGTGTCTCTTTGACCATGATCCAAATTCCCCACCACTTCCCCTACCAGCCATGTTGTGACTTGGAGGACTTCCTTAGGGATTTGCAAAGCTGGAGGTGTCTGGCGACTGGGCTGTATTTCCAGAGAGGAACGAGCTCCCTATGTTTCCCTAACATGAATAATGTAGTAATAAGCGGCTGTTAATGTGTTTAAGGGGCGTTTAAAGGGGTTTGTAGGATGTTAGCTGACACAGTGGAAACCAGTGTGGATGATGATATAAACACAGGACAGATTGTTTACCTCCTGCCAGGTCCTCATGCCTAATGTGAATATGGCCCATTTTCCCTAGCTTCAACCCATCTACCTCTCTAACTATCCCTCTCTCTGTCTCTCAATCAATATATCTATCTATCTCTATCTCTCAATCTATCCCTCTCACTCTCTGTCTTCCTCTTCCTCTGCAAGTTGCTCTCTCTATTTCTCCCTCTCTGTTATTCATCCTTCTGCATAGCCCTGACTGCCAGAGGTGGGCCTATTGCATGTGTCAGCTTCTCTGCTATTTATATCACACAACACACACTCCTCTGGCCACTAAATGATCTACTGTGTGAGTATGTGTGTGTGTGTATATGTGTGTGTGTGTGTGTGCATGTGTGTGGGTGTGTGAGTGAGTGGGTGTGCTAACGCTGGTACTACAGAGCTACCGCAGGCAGTTCTGCAGTATCCTCTCCACCTACTGTAGCAGACTCTTCCTGCCCCCATCCACCCTCTTAAGATGACTCATTCATTACAGACATAATTTCCTCTCCTCTCAGTGTATGTAGCGCAGGGAAGAGATAAGATGCATTAGAGAGCAGTGGGTTTGTGTACATAACTACAGGGCTCAGCTCTATGATCATACGTCAAAGCAGTGTTCACCCAAAGGTGAGCGCTTATCAGCTAGCTAGTCTCTGAGAGTACAGTACAAAGAGAGGAGTGCTAGCTAGCTACCTAGCCTCTAAGGAGAACAGGCAGAAGGTGAGCGCTAGCTAGCCTGTCAAAGCTAGCTAGCCTGTGAGATCAGAACACAGAGACAGGGGTGCTAGCTAGCTACCTATAGCTAGCGTTTAGAGAACAGAGAGAGGAGTGCTACCTAGCTAGCTAGCCTCTGAGAGGTGAACATAGTGAGCGGAGGTGGGCTGTTCAGGTGTTGGTTTAAGGTGGTTTCCCTAGCTAAGCTCAGTGATGAGAGGAATCCAGCAGCACGTTTCAGCTCAGTTAACCAGCCCCTGGAGGGAACGTGAGCGGTCAGGACCGAACCGATTTGTCCCAGGAACCTTTAGGAAGGAAGAGGGATGGTTCCTACAGTACTAAGCATGGTAAGCTGGTTAGCGCCACTACAGTGGTCCACAGATGTACAGTAGGACAACAGTCACGGCTGTCCTGTCCAATACGCAGACACACAGGCCTATTTGGAAGGAGTCCATTAATAGTCAACATATTGGCTGTTTTACAGTTTGTGCGCTTGTTAGCTTATTCAGAAGTAGCGTACACACAGTGTAGGGTACTAAATATGGAACAGAAATCAACTGTGACATATGCTCATGCTGTTTATTGCTATATGTTATTACAGTACATACAACAGTGTGCAGGCATTTCTCTTTTCCTTCAGCATGTTCATTTGCATATCTTCATCCCCGTGACCCCACCTCTATAATTGCTACAGCTTGTAATTACCCAGCTTCCATTGCAGGCTGACAGACTGTGCTATGGGCGACTGATGTGCTTGTCGGGTTAAACTGGACCTGGCCCAGCCCCATGTCACACACACACACACACACTGCAGCCACAGCCAGCAGTAACAGCAGGATCAATCCAACTCTACTCCATGTTATTACTCAGCCTCCCCCTGTCTAGAGTCTGTAGGTGGACTGGTGACAGCTCCACACACACAACAACCCCTACTACTAGTATGCACACACACCAACATGGAGTAATGAGGCACCGTACTGCACACTGGGATTGGAAAGGATGGAACGGATGTGTGTGTGTTAGGTTCGTGCATGCATGGCTGCAAGTGTGTTTTTGAATCTCTATCTCTCTGTAGGCCTATGTGTGTGTGTCTTAGAGAGAAAACTAGAAATACCAAAAGAAAGAGCGAGACAGACAGAATGAAATGGATAAGGAGACGGGAGGTGGGTGTAAGTCGAATCTCACTGTCACACTGTCTTTCTCCTTCTGTCTACTGGTGTGAATATTCAAACCGACTGATTAGGAATTCTTCCTCGGTTGTCAGGAGAGAAAGAGAAATTAAAGCCTGCTAACCACAACGCCAGAGGAGCAGATGGCTACACTTAGAAAGCAGAAGGACGCTCAGCTTTGAAAGAGAGAGAGAACGAGTGACAGAGACAGAAACAAACTGAGACAGAGGAAAGAGGAGACCAAGACAAAAGCTGTTGAGTTTAGAGAAGGGTCTGCATGCCAAATTGTCTGTGTTTGTGTGTGCGTGTGTGTGTGTGTGAGTGCGTGTGTTTGAGTGCGTGTGTGTGTGTATGTGTTTGTGGTGTGTGTGTGTGTGTGTGTCCAAGTCCCTCCTCCACCTGGGGCGAGCAGCCATGCTGTAACTGAACAGCTGGGCCCTCTTCTGCTAAACCTGCCAAAAGACTAGCAGCAATTTGGCACTTGATGAATTCTAGGGAGAACACAAGTGAGGGTATGTGCCCTAAATGACACCCTATTCCCTATATAGTGCATTAAAAGTAGTGCACTACATAGGGACTATGATGCCATTGGGGACGCAACATTTTCCCCTTCATCTACACCCTGATAGCATAATGCTCCTCCAGCTCTTCTGTACAATACATTCTGATGTTTGAGTGTAATTGTGAAGACCAAACGTCTTTTAATCATTTGTGAACGTCCATTTGTTTTCTTTTGTAAGATGCGCCCTTCCCGTAAATCGTCGGCTGCTTGGCACACAATGGTACACAAGGACGGGTCGAGAGCAAAGCGTATCTCTTCAACAGGCCTCTGTAGACTTGTAATCATACATGCACTCATGCACAATCACACTCACACACACACACACACACACACACACACACACACACACACACACACACAGTGCACGAACAGGCTACTAACCAAGTGGAATAGCTTGAATTAATTACTTGACACTTAGCCTGTAGAGGCCGCAACATCCCAGCCCCCCTTTCTTAGTGACGCCCTCCCAAGACCGCTCATAGCTCATAGGTCAGGGGTCAGGCCTCAGAAAGAGGGGTGTGTGTGTGTGTGTGTGTGTGTGTGTGTGTGTGTGTGTGTGTGTGTGTGTGTGTGTGTGTGTGTTTGTGTTTGTGTGTGAGTGCGTCCACATGCGTTTGTGCATCTGTGCATCTGTTCTGTGCATGTGTGTGTGCGTGAGGGAGTGGGGGTAGGCACTATAGGTAGTTGTTCTATTGGGGGAGGAAGAGGAGGAGGAGGAGGAGGAGAAGAAGGAGGAGGAGGAGGGGAGGAAGAGGAGGAGGAGGAGGAGGAGGAGGAGGAGGAGGAACAAAGGACAGAGGTAAAGGGGCTTCCATTGTGTTTCTCTGTGGACAGAAGACAGTACAGCATCTGTCACAGAAGCCTTAGCCCTGCCACACTGGGGACAATAGAACGACCAACTGTCCATCTCTGAGGATGAAGTGGTGATGGCCTGTGGATGCGGTTGTGGGCAGAAGCTTTGTAGGATTCAATAGAACAGCCTCCATTTACTACGGTCTGTCTAAAGCCCCAAAGAGGAGCAAACAGCTAGGGAACTACCCTGTCAATTAATACAAGGGCTCTATCCCAGATATCTCTCCTTTCTCCTTAAATGTGCACTATTCACTTCCCTTTATGGATTTGAAAAGAAATGACTGGTATGGAAACTCCCTCTAGTCCATGAAAACATCAACCCATGCTTTTACATTTGTGGGAGTAGTGAACGAGTGCACACTCCAGGAAGAAGGAGAGATTATTGGGACGCACCTCAGGCATGTGCAAAACAGGAAGTGGGAAGTAATGTCCCAAAAGCAGGGTCATAACAATGGAATGATAGACCCCAAAGGGCTAAAAGAAAACATGGAACACAAGGCAAGAAAGACACACTGTAGAAAAGACACACTGTACGGCTAACTAATATAACATATGCTAAGCACTTGCAGAGAGAATGTTTGTTTCATATTGGTGTCAAATTGAATGCACTAATTAGATGCAATAAATTCTCAAAATCTCTCATCGAATTTACACACTCATTGAGATTTTTCCTTCTCCTTTGATGTCTCCCACTCCACGCGATGACGGGAACGCCAGGAATACTGCACTCAGGAGAAACTCCCTTATCCCCCTTCCCCCCATCCTTTCCTTTAACATATCATCCACATGAATATCTTCCGCCTCTGGGAAATATGGGAATTCTATCCTCTTCTCTCTTCTCCCTTCCCAACACACCTCTCCTCCATGCCGGCTTCTAACAGTATATCCATAGGTCTGCAGCACAGAGATACTGTACATCTTTGTCTTGTCACTGAGAGAAAAATCACTGAGGAATATAGATCCCAACCCAATCCCTTTCTTTACGAATTAGGTTTGGTCCAGATAAGCCTCCATAGTCTAAAGTCACAATCTAACCTCTGTTCCTAGCAAGCTCCACAAACTGCTAGCTAGATAGTGATACACACACAAAGCCACACGGCCAGACAGATGTGCTGAGGTTGGAGAAAACAGTGTTGTTGTGTTGTACGTGAGGGGCAGAACAGGCCACCGTGCAGACCCTGGAGACCTCATCAACATGCCACATTAACGCAGATCTCTCAACAACCTCAAAAAGAATAACACACTGTAGACTGCTACAATACAGCAGACAGCCAATATAAAAACCTCCCCCATAGAAATCCATCACATTTATGAATGCTGCCACATCCATCCACACAAGCAACCAAAACTAGCATCATATTACAGACTGTTAACATACTGTGAAGAGACAGAACTCTCCAAACAATAGCACACTGTGCACTGATGTAATACAGGCCGATATGAAAAACATGCTGTGCTTTTCAGCATTGTAACACAATTAATTAAAAAGGTAGTGAAGGCCAGCATGAAAAGTCTCCTACCAAGAAATGCAGTTCATTTTGGAATTTTGAATTTTGAACAAGCATGGTGGAGAGGGCGAAGGGCCTTTAACAAGCATGGGGGAGAGGGCGAAGGGACTTTAACAAGCATGGTGGAGAGGGCGAAGGGCCTTTAACAAGCATGGTGGAGAGGACGAAGGGCCTTTAACAAGCATGGTGGAGAGGGTGAAGGGACTTTAAACAAGCATGGTGGAGAGGGTGAAGGGCCTTTAACAAGCATGGTGGAGAGGGCGAAGGGACTTTAACAAGCATGGTGGAGAGGGCGAAGGGACTTTAACAAGCATGGTGGAGAGGGCGAAGGGACTTTAACAAGCATGGTGGAGAGGGCGAAGGGACTTTAACAAGCATGGTGGAGAGGACGAAGGGCCTTTAACAAGCATGGTGGAGAGGGTGAAGGGACTTTAAACAAGCATGGTGGAGAGGGTGAAGGGACTTTAACAAGCAAGGTGTTAAAGTCCCTTCAAACAATAAGGCCATGAGTCAAAAATAAATATGTGGCTCAGATATGAAACACAGTGGCATGCTTAAGAGAAAGAAATTGTTTAATGTCTGCATTCATCAATTGATTACTCTCAATAATGATCCCATCCCATGTGGAGTCTCACTATACTGCAATGAGAGAGAGAGGGAGAGGGAGAGAGAGAGAGCCATAGAGAAAGAGAGAGAGAGAGAGAGAGAGAGAGAGAGACATAGAGAGAGAGAGAGAGAGAGAGAGAGAGAGAGAGAGAGAGAGAGAGAGAGAGAGAGAGAGAGAGAGACAGAGAGACATAGAGAGAGAGAGAGAGAGAGAGAGAGAGAGAGAGAGAGAGACATAGAGAGAGAGAGAGAGAGAGAGAGAGACAGAGAGACATAGAGAGAGAGAGAGACATAGAGAGAGAGAGAGACAGACCAATCAACCTGCACATGTCTTCTACTGTACGCTTAATGTTATTGTTCAATGTGTGGTTATTTTGACCCTTGGTTATTGTTGTTACTGTTGTCCTGTTGACATATTTGATTGTTCTTATTTTCATATTGTAAATATCCCAAGTAAGCTTTGGCAATATGTACATTGTTACGTCATGCCAATAAAGCAAATTGAATTGAATTGAATTGAATTGAGAGAGAGAGAGAGAGAGAGAGAGAGAGAGAGAGAGAGAGAGAGAGAGAGACAGAGAAAGAGAGAGACAGAGAGAGAGAGAGAGAGAGAGAGAGAGAGAGAGAGAGAGAGCCAGAGAGAGAGAGAGAGAGAGAGCCAGAGAGAGAGAAAGAGTCAGAGAGAGAGAGACAAAGAGAGAGAGAGGGCGAGGGAGAAAGACAGAGGGAGAAGGGGAGGATACAGTAGCCTACAGAGTACAGTATCTCCTGGTGAGACAGCAGTCTAATAGGACATTGATCTTTCCCAGCGTGTCCCAGGGACCGATCCTGTTCCACAGGGTCACCATCCATCCATCCATCCACCCCCTTCCCCAATCATCCTCTTATCCCACCCTTCCCCTTCTCTCCTTCCCCTTCTCTGCCCTCTTCCAATCCACAATTATCCCCTCCCCATCCCCTGTTACTCCCCCTTCTCTCTCCCCTTAACCAACCTCTCACTCCCCCTTTACCCATTTCTCCCTATTCTCTCCCTCCTCTCCTCCTCACTCATAAGCCCATGCATGAGTAATGCACCCCTCTCTGACCATGTGCTGACATCTAATGTTGAGTGTGTTTTCAACTACATGGTGAGAGAGTAGCACTGCCAAAAACAGCATGAAAAACACCTCTGCACTTTATACTGTAACACTAGAGATACCTTACACGTTATAACACAGAACCAGTAAATTATGCAACTGCAATTATACAACTGCTCATAGTCATACTGTATGCAGCCCAATAAAAATGTATGAACATGTATTGGTCATTCTAACGTACAGCTCACTCGTTTACAACATGCAGGTTCACAGTTCACACACATGTTTATAAGGGAACCTTTGCACACAGCAACAGCATGCACCACCACACTGGTACTGCAAATCGTCAACTGCATGTGTCAGAATGTAAGAAATGTGTCCAATAGTGGTTTGTAGCGGTTGGAGCAGTACCAGCTGCCACTGTGAGCCTAGTGAATGGGAGTGAATTGGAAACGCACAGAGCACAGCCCCACAACCTCTAGTCCTCTCCTCCTCCCCTCAGCAACAGCCAGAGCAGGCTAGGGATTCACCTCAGGGACTGCAGTAAATATGTTCACTGTTCAAACACTACGATGTGGCAAAATGCCTTAACCCTCTGACATATGCAGCCTTTTCTACGTCCTTACTTTTCTGCAAACAGCATGGTGTGAAATCCAGCTCAAGGGAGAACTTGTGTTTCTTGTCATTCTAAAAACATGCTCAATTCTTCTCAAAAGCTCTTGATTCAATGGTCAGAGTCGAAACTGTTTTCCCCAAAGCAGTAAGCAACAAGAAAACATACAAATCTTTGTGCATTACTTTTGACCAGGGCTATTTGAGGCAAGCCGATTGAATAGGCACAGGTACCGGCAGTACAGTTGAAGAGGACAGATCCCTATAAGGAAAACTTTAGTACACTATACAGTAAAGCTCTCAAACCCTTCCAATCTCTACCCTCAACAACATCAACATACATCTTCAAATCTGTATTTCATATAGAGATTCCAGTCTACCACTCAGGTGTGAGAGAGAGAGAGAGAGAGAGAGAGAGAGAGAGAGAGAGAGAGAGAGAGAGAGAGAGAGAGAGAGAGAGTAGTCTGCTGCACTGTACATATAGTAGCAGAGGACGATATCTTTCTCTGCACTCCCTCTATTTTCAGCATGGAGACCGAATGAATGATTAGCCCAGCAGTTGTAGCAGCCGTACCTGTTTGCCAGACGTAGACAGTTGGTTTGGTGTCGGCTGCAGTTTGTGCCTCCGTGGCTCCAGAGATCCAGAAGAGGACCAGCGCTAGCCTCCAGAGAGAGGGGAGTAGCTCCCTCCACACACCCAGTGTCCCCTTCACTCCGCCGGGCAACCCCATGGCCTTCGCAGTGGGACCACGGTGATATTATCCACACAACGAAAGAAAACCAAATAGAATAAGAGTGTACAATGCAACACACACAGAGACACACACTGAGGGAGTGCTCAGACGCAGTGGGGGATAAGTGTCCTCTGCTCCCTGCTCCGTCCCTCCTCTAAGAAGAAGTAATCCTGGGTGAATGAATGGTTCTCCTCCCCTCTTTCTCTCTCTCTATATGGTGGCTAGGTTAGCGAGGGAGAAACAGGGAACAATAGACCTCTAAGCCGAGGCTGTTGGTATTGCTGCGTCCTGCGTGTGCCGGGCTGATGCAGCACCTCCCTCTCTCTCCCTCCTTGTCTCTCTCTCTTGCGTTCTCTATCGCTCGCTCGCTCACTACCCTCCCTCTCGCTCTGTGGCTCTCTCGCTCTCCCTCCCTCTCTTGGTCTTGATCATACTCTCTCACACTTGCCCTCCCTCTCTCTCCCTCTCTCCCTCTCTCCCTCTCTTATTTTTTGAGCTGGTGCTCCACGCTCCCTTCAATGGAGGCATGCAGCTGGACAGAGGGGGTGGAGAGGGGTGTGTGTGTTTTGGTATTACTATCCCTGTGGTATTAGTGTTTCCCCGGGACACCATGGGGGCACAGTTTGGTTCTCCCCCTAGCACTACACAGCAGATTCAAATAGTTAACTAATCATCAAGCTTTGAATCAGCTGTGTAGTGTTAGGGCAAAAACCAAAGTGTTCATCCCTTGGGGTCCTGAAAACCGAGTTTGGGAAACGCTGGTTTAGGGGTTAGGTTTAGGGTTATGGTAACAATTAGGGTTAAGTTTAGAATTAATGTTAGGGGTTAGGGGTTGGGTTTAGGGAAAATAGGATTTTGAATGGGAATCAATTGTTTAGTCCCCACAAGGATAGTAAAATGTGTGTGTGTGTGTGTGTGTGTGTGTGTGTGTGTGTGTGTGTGTGTGTGTGTGTGTGTGTGTGTGTGTGTGTGTGTGTGTGTGTGTGTGTGTGTGTGTGTGTGTGTAGTGGTGTGTGTATGTGTGTGGGAAGGAGGGTGGGAGGTAAATAGAATCCTGAAAAACATTATAGATGGAGGATAAAAAGCATCTGCATCATGTTAAAATAAAACAATGAATTATTGATGTCTGCTGGGTTTGACCTTGTATGAATTTCAAGCCAGAGACCCAACATCCTACAGTGCACACACACACACACACGCACACACACACACGCACACAGACACGCACACACAGACACGCACACACACACAGACAAACACACAGTGTCACACAGACACACACAGTCCTGTTTCCTTATTATCCACAGGACAGGAGCAGCACTCGATTAAACCAGACTATAAATGTGATCCCCTAAAGGAGCTGGCTGGTATATCAATCAGACAATACAACAGACATAACAGTTACTCATTGTACCCATAATGCAGCTACCCATAAAACATATCCAACATCATTATCATAATGATCTGAAACTACAGCACAATTGTATCAATAAATATTTTGGAACAAACAAATATTTTATCTGATTTACCAATGAATCCTTCTGATGTGCAGCCTCTATAGAGACGGAGCCAGTCAACCACACACTCTTTTGCCAAGGGGGCTCAAAACACCCTCCCATCCCCCAATATCCTCGACCACAACCCCTGCACCCTACTCCTCCGCTCCCCATGACCCTCTCCCCCCTCCTCCTTCCTATACCTCCACAGCCTGCCATCCCATGTGTAGTTCCACAGCCAGTAGGTTCATTTAGGGAGATCTCACCCCCTGCTAGAGTGACCAGGAAGCCCAGCCAGAACCAGCAGGACTCTACTCACCCGCGCTGCTCCCTAAGCGCTGCTTCACATAGACACATGCAAGGACAGACGCATGCATGCAAGGACGCACATACACACACGCATGCAAGTACGCACACAGGCACACACACTACGTGACGCTGGGCCCAGGTCATAACCTCTGCTGGCGTTGCCGGACGCCCGAACAGACGGACACACACAGAAACATACTGTGTCAAGCTGTGTGTATATAATGACAACAGACAGCCGTCTGAATGATTACTTTTTACATTTTATTCAGTTTAGAAACTACGAAGTTCAGTTGTCCTCTTATCCTTCCCTTTTCTCCAGGCACTTCCAACAGCTTCCCCCCTCCTCAACCCCAAACCTGATCCCTCGTTGCCCTTCTCGCCTCCCTCTCTCATGCCAACGTCAGTCTTAACCCGGAGAGCAATGCCAAGTGGTCACATGGAGTGGATGGAGAGAAAGAGCAGAGAGAAAGAGAGAGAGTGAGGGAGGAGAGAGAGAGAGTAGAGGGAAAATTGACAGAGGGAAAAAAAGAGAGCGAGAGGGAGAGAGAGTGGGAGTGGGAGGGAGAGAGAGAGAGGGCTTACTAGAGGTTTAACTGGTTTTGTGCACAACCCTGATTAGAAGGAATCAGCTGGGTGGATTACAGCTTCAGCCGCTCTCATTTAAAACTTACAAACAGAGGCAGGCACTGAGACCAGACTCCCTGTGGCCGTGAGACCAGACTCCCTGTGGCCGTGAGACCAGACTCCCTGTGGCCCTGAGACCAGACTCCCTGTGGCCCTGAGACCAGACTCCCTGTGGCCCTGAGACCAGACTCCATGTGGCCCATAGACCAGCCTCCCTGTGGCCCTGAGACCAGACTCCCTGTGGCCCTGAGACCAGACTCCCTGTGGCCCTGAGACCAGACTCCCTGTGGCCCTGAGATCAGACTCCCTGTGGCACTGAGACCAGACTCCCTGTGGCACTGAGACCAGACTCCCTGTGGCACTGAGACCAGACTCCCTGTGGCACTGAGACCAGACTCCCTGTGGCACTGAGACCAGACTCCCTGCTATACAGAAGCCCAGCCTAAAACACCAAACCACAAGCAATGCAGATGTAGAAGCACGGTGGCTAGGAAACCCTCTCTAGAAAGGCAGGAACCGTGGAAGAAACCTAGAGAGGAACCAGGCTCTGAGGGATGGCCAGCCCTCTTCTGGCTGTGCCAGGTGGAGATTATAAGAGTACATGGCCATTTAAGGCTAGATTGTTCTTCAAGATGTCAAACATTCATAGATGACCAGCAGGGTCAAATAGTAATCATAGTGGTTGTAGAGGGTGCAACAGGTCAGTACCTCAGGAGCAAATGTCAGTTGGCTTTTTATAACCGAGCATTCAGAGGTCGAGACAGCAGGTGCGGTAGAGAGTGGGAAAAAGCAGGTCTGGGACAAGTTAGCACGTCCTGTGAACAGGTCAGGGTTCCCTAGCCGCAGGCAGAACAGTTGAAACTGGAGCAGCAGCACAACTAGGTGACTATTGCAGCATAAATACTGGAGACTGGAGACTGAGACAGGGGTGGGACACTCTGGCCCCGTCCGGCTGAGTAGAGGCCCAGGAAGATAGCCCAGGAAGATCTCCTCCACCGCACTAGCCCAAGGGGGTGCAAAACCAGACAGGAAGATCACGTCTGTGACTCAACCTACTCAAGAGACGCACCTCTCCTAAGGACGGCATGGAAGAGCACAAGAAAACCAATGACTGAGCCCCCGTAATAGGGTAAGAGGTAGAGAATCCCAGTGGAGAGAGGGGAACCGGCCAGGCAGAGACAGCAAGCGAGGTTCGTTGCTCCAGTGCCTTTCCATTCACCTTCACACTCCTGGGCCAGACTTCACCCAATCATAGGACCTACTGAAGAGATGAGCCTTCAGTAAAGACTTAAAGGTCGAGACCGAGTCTGCGTCTCTCACATGGTTAGGTTAAACATTTTGCTCTATAGGGGAAAGCCCTGCCTCCAGCTGTTTGCTTAGAAATTCTAGGGACAATAAGGAGGCCTGCATCTTGTGGCCGTAGCGTACGTTTATGTATGTACGGCAGGACCAAATCGGAAAGATAGGTAGGAGCGGCCCATGTAATGCTTTGTAGGTTACCAGTAAGACCTTGAAATCAACCCTAGCCTTAACAGGAAGCTAATGGAGTAATATGATCAGATGTGTAATTCTAGTAAGGATTCTAGCAGCCATGTTTAGCACTAACTGAAGTTTATTTAGTGCTTTAAGCAGGTTGCTGGATAATAGAGTATTGCAGTAGTCAAATTTAGAAGTGACAAAAGCATGGATTAGATTTTCTACATAATTTTTGGACAAAAGGTTTATGATTTTTGTAATGTCACGAACATGGAAAAAAGCTGTCCTTTAAATATTCTTGATATGTTCCTCAAAAGAAAGATCAGGGTCCAGAGTGACGCCAAGGTCCTTCATATTTTTGACAATTGTACAACTATCAAGATTAATTGTCAGATCCAACAGCACATCTCTTTGTTTCTTGGGACCTAGAACTAGCATCTCTGTTTTGTACGCATTTAAAAAGTAAAATATTTGCCGCCATCCATGTCTGAAACATAGGCTTCCACGATAGGCAATTTTGGGACTTCACCACGTTTCATCGAAATGTGTAGCTGAGTGTTGTCCGCAGTGAAAGTTGACAATGTGTTGCCGAATAACATCACCAAGAGGTAGAATATATAGTGAAAACAATGGTGGTCCTAAAACGGAACTTTGAGGAATGCCAAAACTTTAAATTGATTTGTCAGAGGACAAAGCAGCATTCATGCCAAATGCTGGTGTGTATAGCTGGTGTAGAAGTCAGGCGCAGGAAAGCAGTGATGAGTGAACAGCGTATTTTAATAAAATACGGTAAAAGGAAATAACAAATCCAACGTGCCCTTATAAAACACACGGGCGAATATAACCAGCTGTAAACTCGGCAAAGAACACAACAAACAATCACGCACAAAAACCATGGGGAAAACAGAGGGTTAAATAATGAACATGTAATTGGGGAATAGAAACCAGGTGTGTAAAGCAAAGACAAAACAAATGGAACATGAAAATTGGATCGGCGATGGCTAGAAAGCCGGTAACGTCGACCGCCGAAAACCCCCCGAACAAGGAGAGGGACCGACTTCGGCGGAAGTCGTGACAGTACACCCCCATTGACGCGCGACTCCAGCAGCACACCGACACCAACCTCGAGGACAACCCGGAGGACGAGGAGCAGGGCGATCCGGATGGAGACGGTGGAACTCCCGCAGCATCGAAGGGTCCAACACGTCCTCTACCGGTACCCAGCATCTCTCCTCCGGACCGTACCCTTCCCACTCCACGAGGTACTGAAGGCCCCTCTTCCGACACCTCGAGTCCATGATGGCTCGGACAGCATACGCTGGGGCCCCCTCGATGTCCAGAGGGGGCGGAGGAACCTCCCGCACCTCAGACTCCTGGAGTGGACCAGCCACCACCGGCCTGAGGAGAGACACATGGAACAAGGGGTTAATGCAGTAATCTGGGGGGAGCTGTAATCTGTAACAAACCTTGTTCAGTGTCCTCAGGACTTTGAATGGCCCCACAAAGCGCAGGCCCAGCTTCCGGCAGGGCAGGCGGAGGGGCAGGTTTCGGGTTGAGAGCAAGACCCTGTCCTCACTGCGGTGGCGGTTGGCGCTCGCCTTCTGCCGCCTCACAGCCCGTTGCAGGTGCACATGGGCGGCGTCCCAGGTCTTCTCCGAGCGCTTAAACCAATCGTCCACCACAGGAGCCTCGATCTGGCTCTGATGCCACGGTGCCAAAACCGGCTGATAACCCAGTACGCACTGGAAGGGAGAGAGGTTAGTGGAGGAGTGGCGGAGTGAGTTTTGGGCCATCTCTGCCCAGGGGATGAACGCCGCCCACTCCCCCGGCCAGTCCTGGCAAAATGACCGCAGAAACCTACCCACATCCTGGTTTACTCTCTCCACCTGCCCGTTACTCTCGGGGTGAAAACCTGACGTGAGGCTGACCGAGACCTCCAGATGTTCCATGAACGCCCTCCAAAACCTGGACGTGAACTGGGGACCTCGATTGGAGACTATGTCCTCAGGCACCCCGTAGTGCCGGAAGACGTGTGTGAACAGAGCCTCCGCAGTCTGTAGGGCCGTAGGGAGACCGAGCAAAGGAAGGAGACGGCAGGACTTAGAAAACCGATCCACAAACGACCAGGATCATGGTGTTGCCCTGTGAGGGAGGAAGATCAGTCAGGAAGTCCACTGACAGGTGCGACCACGGACGCTGTGGAATGGGTAGGGGTTGTAACTTCCCTCTGGACAGGTGTCTAGGAGCCTTGCACTGGGCGCACACCGAGCAGGAGGAAACATAAACCCTAATGTCCTTAGCTAAAGTGGGCCACCAGTACTTCCCACTAAGACAGCGCACTGTCCAACCGATGCCAGGATGACCAGAGGAGGGTGACGTGCCCAATAGATCAACCGGTCGCAGACAGCAGACAGAACGTACAGACACCCAGCTGGACACTGAGAGGGAGTGGGCTCTGTACATAACGCCCGTTCAATGTCCACGTCCAGCTCCCACACTACCGGTGCCCCCAGGCAAGAGGCCGGGAGAATGGGAGTGTGATCCATGGACCGCTCCTCTGTGTCATACATCCATGACAGTGCGTCTGCCTTAGCGTTCTGGGAACCTGGTCGGTAGGAAAGGGTGAAAACAAAACGGGTAAAGAACATGGCCCACCTTGCCTGGCAAGGGTGCAGTCTCCTCGCCGCCCGGATGTACTCCAGAATGCGGGGGTCAGTCCATATGAGAAAAGGGTGTTAACTTCTTTGGGAGCAGCGCACGAGGTGACGGTTTTGGAGAGCCTGGCGTGCCCAAAGTAAAATGCCTCCCATTCAGGCCCAGAAAATAGGATATGCACATATTTAGTACCATTGGATAGGAAACACTCTGAAGTTTCTAAAAGTGTTAACATTTTGTCTGTGAGTATAACAGAACGGATATGGCAGGCAAAAACCAGAGGAATTTCTGTCCTGGAAAAAGTGGTTTTGACACATTGCCTCATTTGGAACCCCTCCCTTATGAAAATGCCAATATAAGGGCATATGAATGCAGTACCTATTGCTTCCTCTGGATGTCAACAGTCTCGAGAAAGTGTTTTGATTCTTTTTAGCTGCTTTTAGATTGTAGAAGAAGACGAATAAGGAAGTGGCCACACAGATGTCAATAGAAGAAAATGCGCGTTCCCGGCTAGCGCCCTCTGTGTTTTTTTCCTTTCTTATCGCCCAGTTTATATTCCGGTTGAAATATTATAGAACATATACATAAAAGTGTTCCTAAGGATACATTTACAATTATGTTTGATTGTTCTTGGACAAGTTTATAGGTATAAGTTGAACGAGTTCTCTTCACGTTTCAATGGAGGAGTCGATGCTGTATTTTCTCAATATAACGCGCCAACCAAATGGAGATTTATGGATATAATAAATTACTTTTTCTAACAAAAGAACCATGGATTGTCTTCGTTGGACACTTGGGAAGCCCTCAGCAGAAGTTCTTCAAAAGGTAATTGATTTGTTTTTGCTGTGAAATGTGTTATGTGTGAACCCGTGATGGCTTATGAATTTATGGTAATGGGAAAAATATGTGGGGTGCTATCCTCAAACAATCAAATGTGGTGCTTTCGCCGTAAAGCCTTTTCGAAATCTGACAACGCTGTGATATTGCCAAGAAGCAGAGCTTTTGATGACTATGCAACACTTGTATATTGATGCATGTTTAATAATTCAACTTTTGGATTTTGAATTTGGCGCCTTGCTAGCGCCCCACTGCTCCCTAAGAAGTTAAGCCCCCTCAAGCCAATGTCTCCACGCCTTCAGAGCCTTGACGACAGCCAACAACTCCCTGTCCCCCACATCATAGTTTCGCTCCGCCGGGCTGAGCTTCTTCGAAAAGAAGGCACAGGGGCGGAGCTTCGGTGGCGTACCCGAGCGCTGAGAGAGCACGGCTCCTATCCCAGCCTCGGAAGCGTCCACCTCCACTATGAACGCCAAAGAGGGATCCGGATGAGCCAGCACGGGAGCCGAGGTAAACAGAGCCCTCAGGTGACCAAAAGCCCATTCCGCCCCAGCCGACCACTGCAGTCGAACCGGTACCCCCTTCAGCAGTGAGGTAGTAATTGGAGCTGCTACCTGACCAAAGCCCCGGATAAACCTCCGGTAGTAATTGGCAAACCCTAAGAACCACTGCACCTCCTTTACCGTGGTGGGAGTCGGCCAATTACGCACGGCTGAAATGCAGTCACTCTCCATCTCCACCCCTGACGTGGAATTGTGGTACCCTAGGAAGGAGACGGACTGTTGGAAGAACAGACATTTCTCAGCCTTGACGTACAGGCCATGTTCCAACAGTTGGCCAAGCACCCTGCGCACCAGGGACACATGGTCGGCACGTGTAGCGGAGTATATCAGAATGTCATCAATATACACCGCTACACCCTGCCCGTGCAGGTCCCTGAAAATCTTGTCTACAAAGGCCTGGAAGACTGATGGAGCATTCATCAACCCGTACGGCATGACGAGGTACTCATAGTGCCCTGAGGTGGTACTAAATGCCGTCTTCCACTCGTCTCCCTCCCGGATACGCACCAGGTTGTAAGCGCTCCTGAGATCCAATTTTGTGAAGAAGCGCGCCCCCGTGCATTGACTCGATCGCACTGGCTATGAGAGGTAGCGGGTAACTGTACCTCACAGTGATCTGATTGATACCTCGATAGTCAATACACGGGCGCAGACCTCCATCCTTCTTCTTCACAAAAAAGAAGCTTGAGGAGACAGGTGAAGTGGAGGGCCCGAATGTACCCCTGTCCCAGGGATTCGAAAACTTAGGAAATTCAATAAACACATGTGAGCAACAGGGGGCTCTGGGTGAGCCTGGTGCCTACTCACCTGGGGTGACACAACAGTGCCCTGCCTGCTGCCTCGACTCCCTGAGGAACCCCCCCAGCACCAACCAGCAGTGCCCTCTGCGGCCACAGATGGTGCAGGGAATGGCCCCTCCTCCGGTCGCCATAAGTACGGCACCTCCCAGCTCCATGGGCGTCGGAGCGGGGGTGCTGGGGGATGGAACTGACAGGCCCCGATCTGGACGTCCGCGGGTGGCCAGCAGTTTGTCCAGCCGGATGGACAGGTCCACCAGCTAGTCCAATGTGAGGGTGGTGTCTCGGCAGGCCAACTCCCGACGGACGTCCTCTCGCAGCCTGCACCGGTAGTGATCGATCAGGGCCCTGTCGTTCCATCCCGCGCTGGCGGCCATGGTCCGAAAGTCCAAAGCGAAATCCTGCTCGCTCCTCGTCCCCTGCCTCAGATGGAACAGACGTTCATCCGCCGCTCGACCCTCAGGCGGGTGGTCGAACACTGCTCGAAAGCGGCGGGTGAACTCTGTGTAATGATCCAACGTCGCGTCTTTCTCACTCCATACGGCGTTGGCCCATTCCAGGGCTTTGCCTGAGAGGCAGGAGATGAGGGCGCACATGCTCTCACGTCCCGAAGGAGCCGGGTGGATGGTCGCCAGGTAGAGTTCCAGCTGTAGTAGGAAACCCTGGCATCCGGAAGCCATCCCATCATACTACCTCGGGAGTGCGAGCTGAATCACGCTGGGACCAGGTGAAGGAGGGGTGATCAGTGGTGTCCTTGTTGCTGCTGGAGGAGACGCTGAAGGAACTCCTCTTCTCTCCCAGCGCTCCATATTCTGGAGGACTGCCAGTGTTTATAGCTGGTGTAGAAGTCAGGCACAGGAAAGCAGAGATGAGTGAACAGCGTAGTTTAATAAAATACGGTAAAAGGAAATAACAAATCCAACGTGCCCTAATAAAACACACGAAACACACAATTTAACTTGGGTCAAACTTTTCGGGTAGCATTTCACAAGCTTCCCACAATAAGTTGGGTGAATTTTGGCCCATTACTCCTGACAGAGCTGGTGAAACTGAGTCAGGTTTGTAGGCCTCCTTGCTCGCACACGCTTTTTCAGTTCTTCCCACACATTTTCTTTGGGATTGATGTCAAGGCTTTGTGATGGCCACTCCAATATCTTGACTTTGTTGTCCTTAAGCCATTTTGCCACAACTTTGGAAGTATGCTTGGGGTCATTGTCCATTTGGAAGACCCATTTGCGACCAAGCTTTAACTTTCTGACTGATGTCTTGAGATATTGCTTCAATATATCCACATCATTTTCCTGCCTCATGATTTTGTGAAGTGCACCAGTCCCTCCTGCAGCAAAGTACACCCACAACATGATGCTGTCACCCTCGTGCTTCACGGTTGGGATGGTGTTCCCTCAGCATGCAAGCCTCCCCCTTTTTCCTCCAAACATAACGATGGTCATTATGGTAAAACAGTAATATTTTTGTTTCATCAGACCAGAGGACATTTCTCCAAAAAGTACGATCTTTGTCCCCATGTGGAGTTGCAAACCGTAGTCTGGCTTTTTTATGGCAGTTTTGGAGAAGTGGCTTCTTCCTTGCTGAGCAGCCTTTCAGGTTATGTCGATATAGGACTCGTTTTACTGTGGATATAGATACTTTTGTACCTGTTTCCTCCAGCATCTTCACAAGGTCCTTTGCTATTGTTCTGGGAATGATTTGCACTTTTCGCACCAAAGTACGTTTATCTCTAGGAGACAGAACACGTCTCCTTCCTGAGCTGTATGGCGGCTGCGTGGTCCCATGGTGTTTATACTTGCGTACTATTGTTTGTACAGAAGAATGTGGTACCTTCAGGCATTTAAAATAGAAGGCAGTTCTATTTGTGATGCAGATCGTGCTGCAAGTCCTGCCTCTCCCATCTCCTTATTGGTTATACCCACGTGGGTGACTGAAAGACGAACAAGGTCAGTGCGGTAATGCACCTAATTTATGAAAGTTGCCAATCGCAATACAAAGTCAAGAGAAGAAAAAGCCTGGAAGGAGGAGAGGTGACTAGAAATCATTCGGTTTATGTTTGGATTAATTTTTGGTGGAGTAGACGACCCAGGACAAATTAGCTAGCAACAGCAAGCTAGTTAAGCTAGGACAAATTAGTGCAAGCTAGCTAGCTAAATTGCCATAAATGTTTAATGCTTTTCGACCTGTCCCCAAATTAATGTAATTGGTTCAGAGTTTGTTTTGATATTTTAACCTGCTTGTAGTGATCGCGTTTGGTGTGGGGGGACAAAATTAATGTATCAACGATGGCACACGATGGTGCATGCACCCAGCCGGTTTGGGTTCAGTGTTGAAGCACGTACGTGCAATGCCGTCGGGGGTACGCCAAATAAGAATGTGATTCACATAAAAAAATATATCTACATTTTTTTAATTTTCAATCAGTCCATTTATATTTTCCAATGGGGCTATACATTCGGGTGAGGTTTTTTTCTCGCCTGAAATGCCTCGTTTCACTGCCAAAAATAAAATGAAACCATCTAGTGTTCAGCGAAATAACAACACAATGTCAAGTACAGGAAGCCTAGTCGAAAATGTATAAATGGTTAAATGGTTAAACTGCTACTACCAGCAGTACTACACCTGCACCTGTCAACAACACAAGTTGTTCTGCTTCCAAGAGCACATCCAATGCTAGCATCAGTAATTCTATTTTTGTTGTTAGCTCAGCCTGCATGGACACTGACAGTTGTGAATCTGATGCAGCCGAAGAGCTACTGCTCCCTTACCCGGGAATGCACCGAACAACAGACAGGGACATTGGACCATCGAAGAGGTGTGAATATCATGAGAACTATACATTGATTTGGGGTTCACTAATATTGGGAGTAATGCCTTTCCGCAGCCACAGTGTGGTATATGTGCAGAAGTAGTATCTCACAACTCAATGAAACCTTGCGCAGACATTTAGAAACAAAACCTGGCAATTTGAAAAAAATATGCCATGGGAGTGTTTTAATTAAGACAACTTTCGAGTAGTAAGACATGTATAAAAGCAACAGATACCATTAATAAGAAGGGGCTAGAAACGTCTTATATGGGGAGCTACTGAGTGGCTAGGACAGGCAAGCCCCATACTATTGTGGAGGACTTAATTCTTCTTGCTGCTGCGGATATGGCTGGGACAATGCTGGGGGAAAAGGCCAAAAAAACTAAACAGACAACACCTTCATAAAACAACATTGTTTCACGACGCATCAGTGACATGGCAGGAGATGTTTTGAAACAATTACTGCTTTGCATACAAGCCAGTGAATTCTATGCGGGCCTGGCACAGCTCCTGGTATATGTCCGTTACTTTTATGGGGGGTCAATTAAGGAAGACATCCTCTTCTGCAAACCACTGGAAACCAGGACAACAGGAGAGGATATTTTAAAGTACTGGACAGCTTTGTGACATCAAATGGACTTTGGTGGTCAAGATGTGTTGGTATCTGTACTGATGGTGCAAAAGCCATGACAGGGAGACATAGTGGAGTGGTAACGCGCGTGCAAGCAGATGCTCCCGACGCCACTTGGCTACACTGCAGCATCCACCGAGAGGTTCTTGCTTCCAAGGGATGCCTGATAGCTTGAAAGACGTTTTGGATACTACAGTGAAAATGGTTAGCTTTGATTTAATGCAAGACCCCTGAACTCTTGTGTATTTTCTGCACAATGCAATGATATGGGCAGCGACCATGTAATGCTTTTACAACATACAGAAGGGCGCTGGTTATCAAGGTGCAAAGTATTGACACGTTTTTCTGAATTGAGAGACAATGTCGTGTCTTTGCCATCATTAAATTGTAGACTTATTTTATCAAATAAATTCTCTGTAATTATTATTACGTGATTAAACTAATCATGTAAATGTAATTAACTAGGAAGTCGGGGCACCAAGGAAAATATTCAGATTACAAAGTTATAATTTTCCTAATATAACTTTTCAGATATTTTAATATCTCATCAAGTAGTCTTCTCATTAATGAACTATTCTTTACCTCACGTTAGTCTCATTCCGAACATCGTAAATTGTTGGTTATCTGCACGAACCCAGTCTTTACTATGAATCGTCTATACACCAATTGTCTTTAACCACTCATTTATTAACTAAATAATCACAGAAATGCACGAGCAAACAGTAAACAAAACAATGTAGATATGGTTACAAGGAAATGATAGGGGATGTTTCCCTAGTGGGATAAGCCGGTATGACGGCTTGGTGAACAAAAGAGAATGGGGGAGTAGACTGAGAAGGGCGGGGAATTACAAGTCACTACACAATTGATAATTATATTCATTGAAATGCTAATCCGTTGCACATGAACGCTCACTCATTCGGGAATAATTGCAATCAATACATATTTACACTCAGTGTGTTGTCGTGACTTCTGTTGGAATTGTCCGTTCATCCATCCCTCTCACTCTCTCTCTCTTGGAGTCTTTCGTGGTTAGAATGGGTACTTCAGAGTACCATTAAGAAATGTTCTTATAGAATAAATGTTTCGGCGGGTCTCGCATTCAGGTCGACATAATTTCTAGCTGCAGACTATTAACTAGTATCAAAGATATGCTCTTATTCTGTCGGATCGATAGTCTCAGAGTTTAACCACGTAGTATGGTTAAGAATTCAAAAACCATTTGTGGTCTCTACTCCAACCTTTGCTCCCTCAGCTGACCGAGGTATGCATGGTCTTCACTCAACCCTTAGCCCTCTCGGTAATCGAGGTAAGGTTGGTCTGAAGTGGGAAAACCCAGGTGGTGGTTTTATTCGGAACATAGAAAAGGGCTGTCCCATGACGCCAGGTCAATGTCTGTGCTCATGGGGGCGTGCCTATGACTTAGTTAACTTCAAAGGGAATTGGATTCTCTTTCATTAAACAGTTTAAAATCATATTACATAATTTCACAAATTGTTTCATTTTTACTCATTCATTTTATACAACAATTAGATGCAAGTCTCACAACTGAGACTCTTGTATAAACAGGGTTATGGTAATGTGGCTGTATTGTCTCTCCTGAGTTTCACAAACATTAAACGAAATGCATCGGGCGTAGCTGGATTCTTCCCCGACCATGCACACATTCTGTAAAACATGGGTATTGTTCAATTCTCAAGTTCTGTGAGGTGGAAGAAATTCCTTTGTTCCTCTGTGAAACTCTCTCTCTATACTGCATGGCCATGAGGAGAGAGAGTCTACACTAGGAATTTACGACGTACGATAGAGAACCTGGGTGTAAGAGAGAGAGAGAGAGAGAGAGATGGTAGAAAGAGGGGGGTGGTGCTCTCTATCCAACGTCATGACAACAAGATTAAAGTTTTCTTTACTGACCACAATTTTCACTTGTGTTTCTCACACGACTGGCCTATCTGGATGATGTTTTTTCTCGCCTGAATGATCTGAATCTAGGATTACAGGGACACTCCGCAACTATATTCAATGTACGGGACAAAATTGAGGCTATGATTAAGAAGTTGGAGCTATGTGTGCATTAACAAGGACCTTCCTCTATGCCCTGCCTCCAGTCCACTTACCGATGTTCGAACAATAGAGCCTCATCAAAATTGCAACAAGCGATTCTGTGAAAATTGAATTAATTCAGAAGCCACTGCCAGATTTTTGGATTGTGCTGTGCTCAGAGTATCATTCCTTGGCATATCGCGCTGATAAGACCCTGATGCCCTTTGCAACCACGTACCTACGTCAGAGTGGATTCTCAGCCCTCACAAGCATGAAAACTAAATGCAGGCACAGACTGTGTGTGGAAAAGGATTTAAGACTGAGACTCTCTCCAATACAACCCAACATTGCAGAGTTATGTGCATCCTTACAAGCACACCCTTCTCATTAACCTGTGGTGAGTTATTCACAATTTTACATTAAAACAAATAAAGTTTTATATGTAAGATGGCTAAATAAAGAGCAACATGTTTGATTATTATTATATTATTATTTGTGCCTTGGTCCTATAAAAGCTCTTTGTCACTTCCCACGAGCCAGGTTGTGACAAAAACTCACACTCATTCTTATGTTTAGTAAATGTATTGTGTGGCAGGCTCACAATGATGGCAAAAAACAACATTTGAGAGTGCGCTGACCCTGGTGCTAGAGGGGGTACGCTGCAGGAGGTTGAATGTTTGAAGGGGTACGGGACAATAAAAAGTTTGGGAACCACTGTCTTAGAGCATTCACAGTCAGTCCACTTACAGCCCTATCACTCTCTACTTGAACAGAGCTATGCTCAATCATGAGGCATCAAAGCCAAGGGAACGGAATAATATTAAGAAATGCTATAGATAGAAGAAAAATAGTGTGGAAATCTACCAAAAAAATATTAGACAACAACAAATGCAATCCCTTCTAGAATATTTCCTGCAGTCTCAACGTCAACAGAAAAGAGGCGACTCCGGGATGCTGTGTCTGTGTTCTGTGTTCTTTTGCCCATCTTAATCTTTTATTTTTAATGGCCAGTATGAGATTGGCTTTTTCTTTGCAACATTGTCTAGAAGGCCAGCATCCCGGAGTCGCCGCTTCACTGTTGACTTTGAGACTGGTGTTTTGCGGGTACTATTTAATGAAGCTGCCAGTTGAGGACTTGTGAGGTTCTCAAACTAGACATCTAATATACTTGTCCTCTTGTTCAGTTGTGCACCGTGGCTTCTCACTCCTCTTTCTATTCTGGTTAGAGACAGTTTGCGCTGTTTTGTGAAGGGAGTAGTACAGTGTTTTACCAGATCGTCAGTTTCTTGGCAATTTCTCGCATGGAATAGCCTTCATTTCTCAGAACAACAATAGACTGATGAGTTTCAGAAGTAAGTTCTTTGTTTCGAGACATTTTGAGCCTGTAATCGAACCCACAAATGCTGATGCTCCAGATACTCATATAGTCTAAAGAAGGCCAGTTTTATTCCTGCTTTAATAGGCACAACAGTTTTCAGCTGTGCTAACATAATTGCAAAAGGGTTTTCTAATGATCAATTAGACTTTTAAAATGATAAACTTGGATTAGCTAACATAACATGCCATTGGAGCACAGGGGTGATGGTTGCTGATAATGGGCCTCTGTACACCTATGTAGATATTCCATAAAAAAATCTGCCGTTTCCATCTACAATAGTCATTTACAACATTAACATTGTCTACACTGCATTTCTGATCAATTTGATGTTATTTTAATGGACAAAAAATGTGTTTTTCTTTCAAAAACAAGGACAATTCTAAGTGACCCCAAACTTTTGTACGGTAGTGTACACTACGGAAAAAGAAGGAACAGCACGTGAGAAATCAGCTCAATTTTCTGGGAAAATTGGAAAACTCAAAACAAAGTTAAACCACTTCTCCAATCTTGTTGGCCCTATAACAAAGACCAAACAGTAAAAACATATACATGATCAAATACAAATCTTAGAATCAACTATTAAAAACTACCAGAATCCACTAGAGGACAAAATACAAACCTCCAACCCAAAAAGGCAGGTGGTGTTGATGGTATTCTCAATTAAATGATAAAATACAGACAACAAATTCCAATTGGCTATACTTACAGTGAGGGAAAAAAGTATTTGATCCCCTGCTGATTTTGTACGTTTGCCCACTGACAAAGAAATGATCAATCAATAATTTTAATGGTAGGTTTATTTGAACAGTGAGAGACAGAATAAATAAAAAGATCCAGAAAAATGCATGTGAAACATTTTAGAAATTGATTTGCATTTTAATGAGGGAAATAAGTATTTGACCCCCTCTCAATCAGAAAGATTTCTGGCTCCCAGGTGTCTTTTATACAGGTAACGAGCTGAGATTAGGAGCACACTCTTAAAGGGAGTGCTCCTAATCTCAGCGTGTTACCTGTATAAAAGACACCTGTCCACAGAAGCAATCAATCAATCAGATTCCAAACTCTCCACCATGGCCAAGACCAAAGAGCTCTCCAAGGATGTCAGGGACAAGATTGTAGACCTACACAAGGCTGGAATGGGCTACAAGACCATCGCCAAGCAGCTTGGTGAGAAGGTGACAAGTTGGTGCGATTATTCGCAAATGGAAGAAACACAAAAGAACTGTCAATCTCCCTCGGCCTGGGGCTCCATGCAAGATCTCACCTCGTGGAGTTGCAATGATCATGAGAACGGTGAGGAATCAGCCCAGAACTACACAGGAGGATCTTGTCAATGAGCTCAAGGCAGCTGGGACCATAGTCACCATGAAAACAATTGGTAACACACTACGCCGTGAAGGACTGAAATCCTGCATCGCCCGTAAGGTCCCCCTGCTCAAGAAAGCACATATACATGCCCGTCTGAAGTTCGCCAATGAACATCTGAATGATTCAGAGGACAACTGGGTGAAAGTGTTGTGCTCAGATGAGACCAAAATTGAGCTATTTGGCATCAACTCATCGTGTTTGGAGGAGGAGGAATGCTGCCTATGACCACAAGAACACCATCCCCACCATCAAACACGGAGGTGGAAACATTATGCTTTGGGGGTGTTTTTCTGCTAAGGGGACAGGACAACTTCACCGCATCAAAGGGACGATGGACGGGGCCATGTACCGTAAAATATTGGGTGAGAACCTCCTTCCCTCAGCCAGGGCATTGAAAAGGGGTCGTGGATGGGTATTCCAGCATGACAATGACCCCAAACACACGTTCAATGCAACAAAGGACAGGCTCAAGAAGAAGCACATTAAGGTCCTGGAGTGGCCTAGCCAGTCTCCAGACCTTAATCCCATAGAAAATCTGTGGGGGGAGCTGAAGGTTCGAGTTGCCAAATGTCAGCCTCGAAACCTTAATGACTTGGAGAAGATCTGCAAAGAGGAGTGGGACAAAATCCCTCCTGAGATGTGTGCCAACCTGGTGGCCAACTACAAGAAACGTCTGACCTCTGTGATTGCCAACAAGGGTTTTGCCACCAATTACTAAGTCATGTTTTGCAGAGGGGTCAAATACTTATTTCCCTCATTAAAATGCAAATCAATTTCTAGCATTTTTCACATGCGTTTTTCTGGATTTTTTTTTGTTATTCTGTCTCTCACTGTTCAAATAAACCTACCATTAAAATTATAGACTGATCATTTCTTTGTCAGTGGGCAAACGTACAAAATCAGCAGGGGATCAAATACTTTTTTCCCTCACTGTAAATTGTTTAACATCATCCTTAGCTCTGGCATCTTCCCCAATATTTGGAACAAAGGACTGATCACCCCAATCCACAAAAGTGGAGACAAATTTGACCCCAATAACTACCGTGGGATACGCGTCACCAGCAACCTTGGGAAAATCCATTAACAGCAGACTCATACATTTCCTCAGTGAAAACAATGTACTGAGCAAATGTCAAATTGACTTTTTACCAAATTACCGTACACCAGACCACGTATTCACCTTGCACACCTTAAATGATGAACAAACAAACCGAAACAAAGGCAAAGTCTTCTCACGCTTTCTGGATTTCAAAAAAAGTACTAATCAATTTGGCATGAGGATCTGCTATACAAATTGATGGAAAGTGGTGTACACAAACAATAAGTGTGCGGTTAAAATTGGCTAAAAACACACACATTTCTTTCCACGGGGCCGTGGGGTGAGACAAGGATGCAGCTTAAGCCCCACCCTCTTCAACATATATATCAACAAATTGGCGAGGGCACTAGAACAGTCTGCAGCACCCGGCCTCACCCTACTAGAATCTGAAGTCAAATGTCTACTGTTTGCTGATGATCTGGTGCTTCTGTCCCCAACTAAGGAGGGCCTACAGCAGAACCTAGATCTTCTGCACAGATTCTGCCAGACCTTGGCCCTGACAATAAATCTCAGTAAGACTAAAATAATGGTCTTCCAAAAACGTCCAGCCGCTAAGACCACAAATACAAATTCCATCTACACCCCTTTGCCCTAGAGCACACAAAAAAACTATACATACCTTGGCCTAAACATCAGCGCCACAGGTAACTTCTACAAAGCTGTGAACGAGCTGAGAGACAAAACACCAAATAACCCACGCAGAGTACAATTAGGCCGATACCCGCTAATGATCAAAATCCTGAAAAGAGCTGGAAAGAATTTACCTAAAAACTGAGCAAACTAGAATGCTACTTGGCCCTAAACAGAATACCTGACCACTGTGACTGACCCAAACTTAAGGAAAGCTTTGAGTATGTACAGACTCAGTGAGCATAGTCTTGCTATTGAGAAAGGCCGCCGTAGGCAGACCTGGCTCTTAAGAAAAGACAGGCTATGTTCACGCTGCCCACAAAATGTACTTCCCTTTTGTACTTTCACTATTTGCACATCATTACAACACTCTACATATACCTAATATGACATTTTATTGTTCATTTCACTTTTGTTTATTATCTACTTCACTTGCTTTGGCAATTTTAACATATGTTTTCCATGCCAATAAAGCCATTGAATTGGTTTGAGAAAGAGAGAGAGAGAAACAGGAAAAGGATGACAGACAGCAGAGGGAAAGAGGAGGACATGGAATAGGCAGAGAAACAAAATGGTGCAGTTTCAGGCCATGTGGAGAACAATAATGCAGGCACTAGGGATGGGGGTGTGAGCATGCAAGCCTGGGCAGAGGAGATCTAATCATTGTTTTTTGTTTGTATATGTATGTTTGAATTTGGTGTTGGGAAAAAAATAAAGAAAAAAGGAAAATGTAATATAATTTTTTAAAGGAAAGGGAAGAGAGGTGGGTGGGAGAAAGGGGGGGATAGAGGGAGGGAGAGAAGAAGGAAGGGAGGGATGGAGGGAGAGAGGAAGGAAGGGGAAGATTGTTCATTTGAAAGACAACACTGTATAATGAGAGTAGATCCAAGGAGAGCCGGGCTTAATGACACACACCCACCCACACACAACAACACTTCTCTGTGATCATAGCTGATTAGCCAGATAGAGAAAGAGGGAGAGAGAGAAAAAGAGAGTGAGAGAGAATATATAGCCTACCATTGTACCTTGTAGCTAATGCAAATTCAGTACAACACATCACATTAAATAAATAAATTAGTCTCATTCAGTTATCCTATCAGATACTTTCTGTAGTTAGTGTTACAATGGGTATAACATATTATCATATAACACCATGCATCAAAGACCACCATGCAGTGCACTCTACTATACACAGCTTAATGCTATGCGTGCACATGCATGCACACACACAAATACACACACACACACACACACACACACACACACACACACACACACACACACACACACACACACACACACACACACACACACAGAGAGAGAGAGAGTCATTACAGCTTCCATTAAAGGAGCCTCATCCTAACAGGAAATGATAGATTAAAGTTTTGTCAGGCGAGTGACATGTGATTGTGCAGACATGTACCAAGATATTACACAGGGATGGGAACATGGACGAGGTTATTGCTGCCTGATGATCTGCCTTAGTTCCACATAGGCAAAAGACATGAACTGTTTAATCGCTTCATTAGATGTGTGCCATGATGGCTAAATCAATATTACAGAACATGATTTTTTTGTTTTGTTTAAGTCTTGCAGAAAGCATGGCCTGGTTACTCAGAATTCCCAGAGTGCATTTCCAGCAGTGCCACTTTAGTGTTTAACGGTAATGTAACAGCTTGAGAGTGAGGAGAGAGGGGCAGAGGGCGGGGGTGGAGACTCGACCAATCTGGAGGGAGAGGTCAGCCCAGTCGAGCTGATCCAATTGAAATATGCAAATGTTATCATAAGGATGCATGGTGGTTAAAGAACAGGAGTAGGGAGACAATGAGGGAGAACAACAGGAAGAGTAGCGTGACACCTCGCCTAATGTAATTAACTATTGACTATTGTTTCATCACACGCTCCACAAATCAATTAAAGCATTTAGAGGAGAAGAGGGGACAATATGCACCGAGTGATTTCTTTTGTCAAGCCATAGGGGTTCACAGATCATCATATCCTGCACATTAAAACATGGCACAAACACATTCCGTATCAAGAGGGTGATTTATTCATATATAAAGCCCATAAGCCCAATGGCAGCATTAATGACTTGGAGAACCGAGACAAAGTCTGAGACACTTAACTGTATTTATACTAAGACTTAACCCATTTCTTCATCCATAGTGTCTGTGTGTATAGACGTATCTAAGGAAGCAGAAGGAGCCTATTTTAGCCCTTCTCTTCTGGTCAATGCATAGATATGAGCAACAAGAATGGCGTGAAAATTCTAATTTGTGGTATGAAAGCAATAGCCCGAATGTGTGTTTTTGTGTGTGTGAGTGTGTGTGCATCAGGGTTGTTGTGACCCCTTCCCAATCAGCAACAAAGAGACTGAACACTAATCCAAGCAGCTCATATCCGTCAAGGCAAATCATTCCTGAAATGAGTTCACTCAGGCGGAATCCTAGGACCTGTGTGTGTGTGTGCCTACAGTACATGTGTTTGTGCCTTCATGTGCAAAAGTGTGTGTGTGTTCGTGCCCATCCAATGGTCTCATTGTCTTCTGATTCATAGGTTTAGAGCCGGTCACCAGATTGAGGGAACAAAGCAACTAAGCACCCTGCTTTTAGAGCACACACACCCCAGAGAGGACTTAAAGCACCCCAAAGAGGATTTAAAGGGGTTACCATTTGCACTCTAAACAGCATAACGCCAACCTCTGGGGATTCACATAAACAACAACATAAACAGAGTTACTGTCTGGGGGGGTTATCCAACATGTAATGTCTGACAATGGTCTGTCTGTATGTGACCGAATAGGTTGCAGAAATGTTAGCGGAATCTGTTAAACTGTTCACCCAACTTGGTCAACAATATGACAATATTGATCAATCCTTGTTTTTAAATAACTTCATGGGGAATAACCAGAGTACAGATTTTCTTCCAAATGTTAAATTCTAACATAATTACCTGAGATGTGGCAGATACATTCACAATTAATTTCCTGAAATCATATGCAAATAGAGACAGTGGTGATGGTGGTGGAGATCAGATATTGACCGTCACAGGGACCCCTCTACCCCTGAGGGGAGGGAGGGAGATAAGGATGTATAGAGAGAGAGAGATAAAGAAAGAGAGAGGGAGAGAGGGTAGAGAAAGAGAAAAAGAGAAATAAAAAGAGAGAAAAATAAAGAGAGAGAGAATATGAATTTAAGAGAGGGGTGGAGGGCAGAGTGATTCTAACCCCCCGTTTGCCCTGTGTGTCCTTAGAACAAGCAACTTCTAAAACCTGTGTGACTGTCAGTAGATTCAAAAGGGTCTACCTGAAACCAAAAGGGTTCTACCTTCAGCAGCATAGGAGTGCACAGACACATACAGTGCCTTCGGAAAGTATTCAGAACCCCTGACTTTTTTCAAATTTTGTTACGTTACAGCTTTATTCTAAAATTGATTCTAGTTTTTGTTCCTCATCAACCTACACACAATACCCCATAATGACAAAGCAAAAACAGGTTTTTATACTAATTTATAAAAATAAAAAACAGAAATATCAGATTTCCATAAGTATTCAGAACCTTTGCTTAGTACTTTGTTGAAGCACCTTTGGCAGTGACTACCGTATTGAGTCTTCTTGGGTATGACGCTACAAGCATGGCGCACATGTATTTGGTGAGTTTCTCCCATCCTTCTCAAGCTCTCCCATGGAATTTATCGTAAGAGTAGGGGTGTTAACCCCGCTGTCCTGGCTAAATTCCCATTCTGGCCCTCATACCATCATGGCCACTTAATCATCCCCAGTTTCCAATTGGCTCATTCATCCCCCCTCCTCTCCCCTGTAACTGTTCCCCAGGTCGTTGCTATAAATGAGAACATGTTCTCAGTCAACTTATCTGGTAAAATAAGGGTTAAATAAAATAAATAATAAAACATTTGCATAAGTCGATGGGAAAACAGAAAATATTTGCTTTGCCCGAAAATGGAAGAAAAAATATTGTAAAATCATAAAAGCGCCATCCACACAGCATACAGTACGTCCACACCACAATGTGACGACATGCCCAGTTGCACACACTGATGCAGCTCCCCTCTCTAATTCCCCTTATCTTATCTCAGCACATGCTGCTGTTGATTGATTGATTTCTAAATTGCACAAACATCCCAGTGAAATTGGGCCCAACCTACCCCCTCCCATGGTCCCCCATCCCCCGGACCTCCACCTCCATCAGAGCCCTAATTCAATTCATTTCGACCAAATTAATACCGTTAGCTGGATGTTTTGCAACTAAACACATCGCTCCAGTGTCCGGTCTGATGGTGGGTCTCCAATTCCCAGTGGAATTTAGGGGGAGATGGGGGTAGATTCATACAGGGAGAGAGAGAGACAAACACACATTTAGGGCTAAGATGCTGACTCGTCAGGATCAAGGTGAAAGGGATCAGGCATGGCAAATCAACAGCTGTCACAGCCACTTTACCCTGGACTGACGAGATCCATTGATTGATTTCTTTGATACAGCTCTGCTTGAAAGGCTGGGTGAGGAGGTGAGGGGTTAAGAAAATAAGACACAATACAACATGCTTTGTTTTGTTGGATGTATCCTAAATTACTTTGTTCGACTGATGTATGTATAAAAAGTTGCTGTAGGTCATACTGGTCTCAGGTCTGTGGAAACACTCTCTGTATGTTTTTTAATGAGATGTGGTTATTTGTAGTGTTGGTGGTGTTACCAGGTGTGGTAATGAGATGTTGTTATTTGTAACATTGTTGGTGTTACCAGGTGTGGAAATGAGATGTGGTTATTTGTAGCGTTGGTGGTGTTACCAGGTGTGGAAATTAGATGTGGTTATTTGTAGCGTTGGTGGTGTTACCAGGTGTGGAAATGAGATGTGGTTATTTGTAGCGTTGGTGGTGTTACCAGGTGTGGTAATGAGATGTGGTTATTTGTAGCATTGGTGGTGTTACCAGGTGTGGAAATGAGATGTGGTTATTTGTAGCGTTGGTGGTGTTACCAGGTGTGGTAATGAGATTTGGTTATTTGAAGCGTTGGTGGTATTACCTGGTGTGGTAATGAGATGTTGTTATTTGTAGCATTGGTGGTGTTACCAGGTGTGGAAATTAGATGTGGTTATTTGTAGCATTGGTGGTGTTACCAGGTGTGGTAATGAGATGTGGTTATTTGTAGCGTTGGTGGTGTTACCAGGTGTGGAAATGAGATGTGGTTATTTGTAGCGTTGGTGGTGTTACCAGGTGTGGAAATTAGATGTGGTTATTTGTAGCGTTGGTGGTGTTACCAGGTGTGGTAATGAGATGTTGTTATTTGTAGCGTTGGCGGTGTTACTGGTAGTGATGGGGGTAAATAATTGATACAATCACATATCGTATTATTTTTTTATTATATCATATTGATACTTTAACTCCAAGTATCAATGCTTTTCACTAGGTAGTGTTAGCTAGAGCTAGTCGGCTGTACCTGCGCCAAAACTCCAGTACTTTTCGTCCTATAGCTTGTCCTCCATCTTTTTTAATAGGCCTAGTGAGCCAACATGTTTTCAGCAGTTTTATTTCCATGTCTGATCAAAAACAAATGTCATGCTCTCTCGTCACTCTGCAGTAGACATCCCAGTGGGAAAAACCTGGTTGAAAAGATGTCAGTATCATGTCTTTTTATGTCTTATTCTGTTTGCAAACTGGTTGAAAACATAATTTCTTTTACGTGTTTTTTACTGACCAAAATATGACAAATTTTTCTGACCACCATACGACTGTCACGACTTCCTCCGTAGTCGGTTCCTCTCCTTGTTCGGGCGGCGTTTGGCGGTCAACGTCACCGGTCTTCTAGCCATCCCCGATCCACTTTTCATTTTTCATTTGTTTTGTTTTGTTTTCCATCACACCTGATTTTAATTTGCCCTCATTACTGTTGTTTATTTAACCCTCTGGTTCCCCCATGCCTGTGTGGGGAATTGTTTGTTGGCATGCCGGTTTACGCCGGGTTTGTATGTTTTTCACCCGTGCTTTGTGGCAGCTGGTATTTGTACGTGTATTTTTGTACTTTGTGCTGCCTTACTTGGGTTTGGCCGGGGTTTTTTGTGACGCAGTTGCGTTCTGTATTTAACATTGCCTGAGTAAAGTACTTAGTCCACTCATCTCTGATCTCTTGCGCCTGACTTACCTACACCAGCTACACCCACCGCATGATAACGTCCAGCTGGTCATAATTCTGACCATTATATTCTGTGCTATATTATGTAGCCTACTGGTCATAGCTAAGACCTCATCATAACCTGGTAACCACCTGACTACAGCTTATTACCTACACTCCTAGAAAAAGGGTTCCTCCTAAGAGAACCCTTTTTGGTTCCAGGGAGAAGCCATTTTGGCTCCATGCAGAACCCGTTTGGTTTCATGTGTTAATAAGAGTCCTACTTAGAACCTAAAAGAGTTCTACCCAAAACCAAAAGGGTTCTACCTGGAACCAAAAAGGGTTCCTCAAAGGGTTCTCCTATGGGGACAGTCGAATAACCCAGAATAGCAAAAACAATTCAAATGGTTTACTTTAAAAGGTTTTGCAGAGGATACAGTTAGATATTAAAAACCTTGTTCATTGCTTTTATATTTGTTTCCATAGTCACCAATTAAAGTCAATCTGCAACATATTGGCAATGGCAATGGCAAAAATAAATCTACATCACAATTGTTCCCACATCTGTATACAGTAAATGTTTCATAATTCACCCACAGACATTACAAGCGTAGAAAGACTGGAACACAGAGTACATAAAGGCCCATTGTTTTATTTGACTCATGATTAATCAGATTAGTGTGATGGGGTAGATCCTCAACAGGGACATCTGAGCACAGACGGCGATCTGGAGCGTAGTGGCCCTTTTGAAGAGTCGTATGATGGGTCAGACGTGCAGTGAAGAGAATCAGCGCATTACAATTTTATCAACTAGAGAGTTTTAAAGAAAACTGGACAAGGACATCATTGAAGACACTTTGTTGACTCAGCTGGCTAAAAGTATTTCCATGGTACTAGTTGAATAATTGTGTTGCAGTTACAGATTAGAGATGTCTTCAAAAAGACCCCTTGACTTTTTCCACATTTTGTGTGTTACAGCCTTATTCTAAAACTGATTAAATAGTTTTTTTCCTCATCAATCTACACAATAAACCATAATGACAAAGCAAAAACAGGATTGTAGACATTTTTGAAAATATACTGTGTATATATAAAAAATATATATTTATATATCACATTTATATACGTATTCAGACTCATTACTCAGTACTTTGTTGAAGCACTTTTGGCAGTGATTACAGCATCGAGTCTTCTTGGGTATGAAGCTACAAGCTTGGCACACCTGTATTTGGGGAGTTTCTCCCATTCTTCTCTGCAGATCCTCTCAAGGTCTGTCAGGTAGAATGGGGAGCGTTGCTGCACAGCTATTCTTAGGTCTCTCCAGAGATGCTTGATCAGGTTTAAATCTGGGCTTTGGCTGGGCCACTCAAGGACATTCAAAGACTTGTCCTGAAGCCACTCCTGCATTGTTTTGGCTGTGTGCTTAGGGTTGTTGTCCTGTTGAAAGATGAATCTTCACCCCAGTCTGAGGTCCTGAGCGCTCTGGAGTAGGTTTTCATCAAGGAACTCTCTGTACTTTGCTCATTTCATCTTTCCCTCTGACCAAGGCTCTTCTCCCCTGCTTAGTCTGGCAAGGCGACCAGCTCTAGGAAGAGTCTTGGTGGTTCCAAACTTCTTCCATTTAAGAATGATGGAGGCCACTGTGGTCTTGGGGACCTTCAATGCTTCAGAAATCTTTTGGTACCCTTACCCAGATCTTTGTCTTGACACAATCCTGTCTCAGAGCTCTACGGACAATTCCTTCGACGTCATGGCTTGGTTTTTGCTCTGACGCACTGTCAACTGTGGGACCTTGTATACAGTTGAAGTCGGAAGTTTACATACACTTAGGTTGGAGTCAATAAAACTTGTTTTTCAACCACTCCACAAATGTCTTGCTAACAAACTATAGTTTTGGCTAGTCGGTTAGGACATCTACTTTGTGCTGGACTAAAGTCATTTTTCCAACAATAATTTACAGACAGATTATTTCACTTATAATTCACTGTATCACAATTCCAGTGGGTCAGAAGTTTACATACATTAAGTTGACTGTGCCTTTAAACAGCTTGGAAAAGTCCATGGCTTTAGAAGCGTCTGATGGGCTAATTGACATAATTTGAGTCAATTGGAGGTGTACCTGTGGATGTTTTTCAAGGCCTACTTTCAAACTCAGTGCCTCTTTGCTTGACATCATGGGAAAATCAAAAGAAATCCAAGACCTCAGAAAGAAATTGTAGACCTCTACACGTCTGGTTCATCCTTGGGAGCAATTTCCAAACACCTGAAGGTACCATGTTCGTCTGTACAAACAATAGTACGCAAATATATACACCATGGGACCACGCAGCCGTCATTCCGCTCAGGAAGGAGATGCGTTCTGTCTCCTAGAGATGAACGTACTTCGATGCGAAAAGTGCAAATCAATCCCAGAACAACAGCAAAGGATCTTGTGAAGATGCTGGAGGAAACAGGTACAAAAGTATTTATATCCACAGTAAAACGAGTCCTATATCGGCATAACCTAAAAGGCCGCTCAGCAAGGAAGAAGCCACTGCTCCAAAACCGCCATAAAAAAACTGACTACGCTTTGCAACTGCACATGGTGACAAAGATCGTACTTTTTGGAGAAATGTCCTCTGGTCTGATGAAACAAAAATAGAACTGTTTGGCTATAATGACCATCGTTATGTTTGGAGGAAAAAGGGTGAGGCTTGCAAGCCATTCTCTCTGCTAAATCATTCTCTCTGCTATTATTCTGACATTTCACATTCTTAAAATAAAGTGGTGATCCAAACTGACCTAAGACAGGGAATTTTTACTAGGATTAAATGTCAGGTATTGTGAAAAACTGAGTTTAAATGTACTTGGCTAAGGTGTATGTAAATTTCCGACTTCAACTGTAGACAGGTGTCTGCCTTTCCAAATCATGTCCAATCAATTGAATTTACCACAGGTGGACTCCAATCATGTTGTAGAAACATCTCAAGGATGATCAATGTAAACCGAATGTACCTGAGCTCAATTTCGAGACAGCAAGAAGGCGCCGACAGAGAGGGTCACCTCACTTCTAGTCCTCAGGAAACTATGCAGTATTTTTTTTTTTATGTATTATTTCTTACATTGTTAGCCCAGAAAATCTTAAGTGTTATTACATACAGCCGAGAATAACCTTTGGATATCAGAGCGACGTCAACTTACCAACATTACGACCAAGAATACTTTCCCGAAGCGGATCCTTTGTTTGCAGCACCAGGGCATTTGATCTGATTCCAAAGGCCGACCCAAAACAACGTAGGTACAGAAGGGGTAGACGGAGCGCCTTATGGTCAGACTTCGGAGGAATGCACACCACCCACTGCTTCCGAGTATATTACTCACCAATGTCCAGTCTCTGGATAACAAGGTTGACAAAATTAGGGCAAGGGTCGCTTCCGGAGAGACATCAGGGATTGTAACATACTCTGTTTCATGGAAACATGGCTGTCTCGGGATATTCTGTCAGAGTCGGTACAGCCACCGGGATCCTTTATGCGCTGTGCCGACAGAAATAAACATCTCTCTGGGAAGAAGAAGAAGGGGGTGTATGCTTCATGATTAACGACTCATGGTTTAATCATCACAACATACAGGAACTCAAGTCCTTTTGTTCACCTGACCTAGAATTCCTCACAATAAAATGCAGACCATATTATCTCCAAAGAGAATTCTTGTTGGTTATTTTCACAGCCTTGTATATCCCCCCCTCAAGCCGATACCACCACGGCCCTCAAGGAACTTCACTGGACTCTATGCAAACTGGAAACCGTATATCCTGAGGCTGCATTAATTGTATCTGGGGATTTTAACAAAGCAAATTTGAGAACAAGGCTACCTAAATTCTATCAGCATATTAATTGTAGCACTCGTGCGGGCAATACACTGGATGATTGCTATTCTAACTTCCGTGATGCATACAAGGCCCTCCCCCGCCCTCCCTTTGGCAAATCCTCTCATCCTATAGCCAGAAAATAAAGCAGGATTTACCCGTGACAAGAACTATTCAACACTGGTCTGACCAATCGCAATCCACGCTTCAAGATTGTTTGATCACGCGGACAGGGAAATGTTCCGGACAGCCTCAGAGAATAATATCGATTTATACGCTGTTTCGGTGAGTGAGTTTATAAGGAAGAGCATTGGAGATCTTGTACCCACTGTGACTTTTAAAGCCTACCCTAATCAGAAACCGTGGATAGATGGCAGCATTTGCACAAAACTGAAAGTGCGAACCACTGCAGTTAACCATGTGAAGATGACTGGGAATATGGCCGAATACAAACAGTGTAGTTTTTCCCTCCGCAAGGCAATCAAACAAGCGAAATGTCGGTAAAGGGACAAAGTGGAGTCGCAATTCAATGGCTCAGACAATCATGTATGTGGCAAGGTCTACTGACAATCACAGACTACAAAAAGAAAACCAACCACGTCACAGACACCAACGTCTAAACACCTTCTTTGCTCGCTTTGAGGATAACACAGTGCCACAGACGTGACCCGCTACCAAAGACTGCGGGCTCTCCCTCTCCTTCTCCGTGGCCGACGTGAGTTTGACATTTAAACGTATTAACCCTCGCAAGGCTTCCGGCCCAGACGTCATCCCTAGCGACGTCCTCAGAGCATGAGCAGACCAGCTGGCTGGTGTATTTACTGACAAATTCAATCTTTCCCTATCCCAGTCTGCTGTCCCCACATGTTTCAAGATGGCCACCATTGTTCCTGTTCTCAAGAAATCTAAGGTAACTGAGCTAAACTACTATTGCCCCGTAGCACTCACTTCCGTCATCATGAAGTGCGTTGAGAGACTAGTCAAGGATCACATCACCTCCACCCTACCCGACACCATAAACCCACTCCAATTTGCTTACCACCCCAATAGGTCCACAGACGACGCAATCACAATCACACTGCACACTGCCCTAACCCATCTGGACAAGAGGAATACCTATGTAAGAATGCTGTTCATCGATTACAGCTCAGAATTTAACACCATAGTACCCTCCAAACTCGCCATTAAGCTCGAGACCCTGGGTCTCGACCCCGCCCTGTGCAACTGGGTCCTGGACTTCCTGACGGGCCGGCCCCAGGTGGTGAGGGTAGGAAACAACATCTCCACCCCGCTGATCCTTAACACTGGGGCCCCACAAGGGTGCGTTCTCAGCACTCTCCTGTACTCCCTGTTCACCCATGACTGCGTGGCCATGCACGCCTCCAACTCAATCATCAAGTTTGCAGATGACACTACAGTGGTAGGCTTGATTACCAACAACGACGAGGCGGCCTACAGCGAGGAGGTGAGGGCCCTCGGAGTGTGGTGTCAGGAAAATAACCTCACACTCTACGTCAAACAAAACAAAGGAGATGATCGTGGACTTCAGGAAACAGCAGAGGGAGAACCCCCCCTATCCATTTAGACGGGATAGTAGTGGAGAATGTGGAAAGTTCCTCGGGGTACACATCACGGGCAAACTGAAATGGTCCACCCACACAGACAGTGTGGTGAAGAAGGCCCAACAGCGCCTTTTCACCCTCAGGAGGCTGAAGAAATTTGGCTTGTCACCAAAAACACTCACAAACTTTTACAGATGCACAATCAAGAGCATCCTGTCGGGCTGTATCACCCATGGTACGGCAACTGCTCCGCCCACAACCGTAAGGCTCTCCAGAGTGTAGTAAGGTCTGCACAACGCATCACCGGGGGTAAACTACCTGCCCTCCAGGACACCTGCACCACCCGATGTCACAGGAAGGCCAAAAAGATCATCAAGGACAACAACCACCTGAGCCACTGCCCATTCATCCAGACAGCGAGGTCAGTACAGGTGCATCAGAGCTGGGACCGAGAGACTGAAAAACAGCTTCTATCTCAAGGCCATCAGACTGTTAAACAGCCATCACTAACATTGAGTGGCTGCTGCCAACATACTGACTCAAAACTCTAGCCACTTTATTCAAAAAAGTATATGTAATAAATGTATCACTAGTCACTTAAACAATGCCACTTTATATAATGTTTACATACCCTACATTACTCATCTCATAGGTATATACTGTACTCTATACCATCTACTGCATCTTGCCTATGCAGTTCGCTCATCCATATATTTATATGTACATATTCTTATTCATTCCTTTACACGTGTGTGTATAAGGTAGTTGTTGTGAAATTGTTAGATTACTTGTTCAATATTACTAGAAGCACACGCATTTCGCTACACTCGCATTAACATCTGCTAACCTAATGTAAGTGACCAATAACATTTTATTTGATTTGATTTGAGATGCCCTCAATCTCACACAAATTATCAAGGAACCTACCAGGTACAACCCTAAATCCGTAACCATGGGCACCCTCTTAGATATCATCCTGACCAACTTGCCCTCTAAATATACCTCTGCTGTCTTCATCCAGGATTTCAGCGATCATTGCCTCATTGCCTGCGTGCGTAATGGGTCCGCTGTCAAACGACCACCCCTCATCACTGTCAAACACTTCAGCGAGCAGGCCTTTCTAATCAACCTGGCCCAGGTATCCTGGAAGGATATTGACCTCATCCCGTCAGTGGAGGAAGACCTAGTTGCTCTTTAAAAGTTCTTTCCTCTCCATCTTAAATAAGCATGCCCCATTCAAAAAATGGAGAACTAAGAACAGATATAGCCCTTGGTTCACCCCAGACTTGACTTCCCTTGACCAGCACCAAAACTTCCTGTAGCATTCTGCATTAGCATCGAATAGCCCACCAAAACTTTCAGGGAAATCAGGAACCAATACACTCAGTCAGTTAGGAAAGCTAAGGCTAGCTTTTTCATACAGAAATTAGCATCCTGTAGCACTAATTCCTAAAAGTTTTGGGACACTGTAAAGTCCATGGAGAATAAGAGCACCTCCTCCCAACTGCCCACTGCACTGAGGATAGGAAACATTGTCACCACTGATAAAACTACAATCATCGATCATTTCAATAAGCATTTTTCTACGGCTGGCCATGCTTTCCACCTGGCTACCCCTACCCCGGCCAACATCTCAGCACCCCAAAATCCAGTCAGCTGATGTTCTGAAAGAGCTGCAAAATCTGGATCCCTACAAATCAGCTTAGATAGACAATCTGGACCCTCTCTTTCTAAAATGATGGGCCGAAAATGTTGCAATCTCTTTTACTAGCCTATTCAACCTCTCTTTCGTATCGTCTGAGATCCCCAAAGATTGGAAAGCTGCTGCGGTCATCCCTCTTCAAAGTGGGAGACACTCTAGACCCAAACTGTTATCGACCTATTTCCATCATGCCCTGCCTTTCTAAAACCTTCGAAAGCCAAGTTAACAAACAGATCACGCTCAAACGCTCAAGGTCCTAAATGATATCATAACCACCATCGATATCATAACCACCATCGTCGTTTTCAAGGCTTTCCACTCTGACAATCACCGCATTCTTATCGGCAGACTCAATAGTCTTGGCTTCTCAAATGACTGCCTCACCTGGTTCACCAACTACTTCTCAGATAGAGTTCAGTGTGTCAAATCGGAGGGCCTGTTGTCCGGACCTCTGGCAGTCTCTATGGGGTGCCACAGGGTTCAATTCTCGGGCAGACACTTTTCTCTGTATATATCAATGATGTTGCTCTTGCTGCTGGTGATTCTCTGATCCACCTCTACACAGACGACAGCATTCTGTATACATCTGGCTCTTCTTTGGACACTGTGCTAACAAACCTCCAAACCTCTGATTGCTGCCCGCACCCTCCCACCCGACTAGCATCACTACTCTGGACAGTTCTGACTTAGAACTATGTGGACAACTATAAATACCTGGGTGTCTGGTTAGACTGTAAACTCTCCTTACAGACTCACATTAAGCATCTCCAATCCAAAATGAAATCTAGAATCTGCTTCCTATTTCGCAACAAAGCCTCCTTCACTCATGCTGCCAAACATACCCTCGTAAAACTGACTATCCTGACTATCCTACCGTTACTTGATTTCGACGATGTCATTTACAAAATAGCCTCCAACACTCTACTAAGCAAATTGGATGTAGTCTATCACAGTGCCATCCGTTTTGTCACCAAAGCCCCATATACTACCACCACCCTGACCTGTATGCTCTCGTTGCCTGGCCCTCACTACATATTCGTCGCCAAACCCACTGGCTCCAGGTAATCTATAAGTCTATGCTAGGTAAAGCCCCGCCTTATCTCAGCACACTGGTCACCATAGCAACACCCACCTGTAGAACACGCTCCAGCAGGTATATTTCACTGGTCATCCCCAAAGCCAACACTTCCTTTGGCTGCCTTTCCTTCCAGTTCTCTGCTGCCAATGACTGGAACGAATTGCAAAAATCAACTTAAAGCATCAGCTGTCAGAGCAGCTTACAGATCACTGCACCTGTACACAGCCAATCTGTAAATAGCACACCCAACTACCTCATCCCCATATTGTTACTTATCCTCTTGCTCTTTTGCAACCCAGTATCTCTATTCTCTACTTGCAAGTCAACATGTGTAACTCTGTGTTGTTGTTTGTGTCGCACTGCTTTGCTTTATCTTGGCCAGGTCGCAGTTGTAAATGAGAACTTGTTCTCAACTAGCCTACCTGGTTAAAAAAAAAAAGGTAAAAAAAAAAAAAAAAACATTTAAAAATCATCTGCACATCTGTCATTCCAGTGTTAATGCTAAATTGTAATTATTTCGCTTCCATGGCCTATTTATTGCCTTACCTCCCTACTCTTCTACATTTGCACACACTGCACATACATTTTTCTATTGTGTTATTGACTGTGCGTTTGTTTTGTGTAACTCTGTGTTGTTGTTTTGTCATACTGCTTTGCTTTATCTTGGCCAGATCGCAGTTGTAAATGAGAACTTGTTCCCAACTGGCCTACCTGGTTAAATAAAGGTGAAATATTTTTTTTTTTAAATAATGGTGTTTCAACAACTCTTCCCAATTAGACTAGGTCAAATATTGTTTTATGTGTCAAAAATCAAGCTTGTTTCAGACTTAGAGGGAGTTCCTTCCAAGTCCTACGAGACCAAAGTGACAGAAGTAAAATAAAACCATTGCAAGTCTTTTCCTTTAATTATGCCTAAAAGGATAACGAAGGAGGAAGGATGGGATGAACGAACGAGAGAACGAGAGAAGCACGTGGAGGAAAATGCATTTTTTGCATCTAACTCACACTACCCCCCACACACACACACATACACCCCGCAACCCCAGAAATCTTCAGCGCAGCACTCCAAGCCGGGGTGTGTGTGTGTGCTCTATGTTTCACATTCCTTCCCGGAGACAGTGGAACCTCCCGGTCGGCTACATAGGAACCCTTTATCATTCTGCTCTGCCAGTCACGCAGCTTAACACCAATCATATGCTGCTACCCCAGTGCATTCCGCATCACAGACCTCCTATTTGGCAAAGCAATATGGGGCTTTTCAGGGTTTAGTTAGTTACTACCCACAGGCATGACGAATGCCTTAGCCTGGTGAAGGAAAGGCAAAGCAAGCCATGCTCAATTACAGCACAGACAAATGAATAATGTGAATTACGTGTGTTACATTCCAGCTCATGATTCTGAGCATTGTTCTTGTCTTTCTTGGGGTAAAGTAGAGCGGGGTGGGGGTTGATTGGGATTGGGAATGCCAGTTCCTTGTGGTTCCTTGTCAGACATATCAGGATATTGAGCCTTGAGTGTCTGCCCAAGGACTCTTCTGATCAATACCGTTGAGCTCATCGTTAGCTCATGTTATATCTCCGCCTGCTATGGCACACACACACACACACGCATGCACGCAAACACACACATCTTGCTTGGCCTGCAATGGAAACTAGGCCTAGGTGTCATATCAGGGTGCATTGAAGCCTCATGACATAGAACATTAAAGAAACAAAAGTGTCTGTATATGAGGGGAAACCAGCTAAACACCATTCAGTATCAACAGAACAATATACCATCTGTGTGGAAAGGAGATTATTTTTCATTATATTTATAGCTTTTATTCAATTCAATCAAAAAAATTATGTTTGAGTGTTGAGGGGAAATCATCTCCTGATGGAAATGATGTGAGCTGAGGGGTTTAGATTAGGTTGTGGATTCATATGACATATTTCAGATACAGTATGTATTTGGAGAAGTTTAAAAGCCACAACAATGACATTAATAGGGAAAGTGAATCACAACAGATACAGCTGGTCGTCTCTGCAGGGCTGTAACGTACAGTGCATCATTAAAGTTATTAAGACTGCGTCCAAAATCATACCATTTATATTCCCTTTATATTCCATTTATGCACCTTTATTATTCCCTCTTTCCCTTTACACTCCCTCTTTCCCTTTACACTATAAGAAGAAAAGGAATAGGGTGTCCCGCAGGGGTGTTCACATTAGTGGGGCGGCAGGTAGCCTAGTGGTTAGAGCGTTGGACTTGAACTTGTAACCGGAGGGTTGCAAGTTCGAATCCCTGAGCTGACAAGGTAAAAATCTGTTGTTCTGCCCCTGAACAAGGCAGTTAACCCACTGTTCCCTGGGTGCTGAAGATGTGGATGTTGATTAAGGCAGCCCCCCGCACCTATCTGATTCAGAGGAGTTGGGTTAAATGTGGAAGACACATTTCAGTTGAAGGCATTTGGTTGTACAACTGACTAATAATGGTGACTTTGACTTTGATTAACAATACTGACTTGTCTGTAAAAAATTGTCACCTGCACTTATGCAAAGAAATGCTGATGATACTGTTGTGTATGCTATTGCTCCCCACGGTTGGCCAGGCTCTCTCTGAACTACAGTTGGCCTTCATTGTGTTACAGAAAAACCTGATTGACCTGAAATTAGTATTGAATGCAGGTAAACTAAGGATATGTTTTTTCTCTAGAGTGCATAAAAATAACTCTGAGGATTTAAGCATATGTCATTTGGATGGTGTCCATGTTGATTGTGTCCCTGCTTACAAATATCTGGGGATTTGAATAAATGAAAAGTTGTCTTTTAGAAAGCATATTGATGAGTTAGTTAAGACGCTGAGAATTTTATTTTGCTTCTTCTATAGAAATAGGTTCTGCCTCTCTTTAGATAATACTGATTATTCAGTCAACTATCCTATCGGTCCTAGACTATGGCGGCATCATCTGTATGAATGCAGCTGCCACTTCATTTAAGTCGTTAGATGCTATGCTTTATTACAGGCGACAATTTTAGTACTCATCACTGCATTCTCTACCAGATAGTTGGTTGGCCCACTTTGACACCCTTTTACAAAAAGTCCCACTGTACCTAATATCTTTACTAAACTTTAGACATACGAGTTGCCACACCCAGTCATGACTAACTCTGGAAATTCCTTTGCTGTCTACTGAGTTATGTAAATCAGCTATTCGTTTTCTTGCACCTTTTTTATCGAACAACCTCCAAAATGTTCTTAAATTAGATGTTGTTGTGCCTCTAGGACAATTCAGAAAGCTGATTGAGGACCTTACTACAGATTAATAAAAAAATGTATGACTCAGTTTTTCTTTCTGCTTGCATTTTGTATTCATATTTTGATGTGTGTATTTTCTGTAATGTATGTAATTCAGGGCTCATCTGTAAAAGAGACCTTGGTCTCAGTATGACTCCCTGACAAAATAAAGGTTCAGTAAAATGTGGGACACAGCCTAAGGGATGTCTCTGAACACATTTGCCAACATATCAGTTCGTACAATATGGGTTTCCTATGGGGGTTTATCGTTTCATTCCTATGGCCTTTCACAGCAACAGCCTAGGAGCCTATAACCAGGTCAGGGAAAGGTGAGAACAGCAGTACTTCCTCTTCTTTCAGATCAACTCAGCCACATCAGAAATCCATGATATAGATGTAAACAGAAAGGCCAACTCATTTGAAACCAGATCCCCTGACAAGTAGGTGAGCAACATTGTTTTTGTCTCTCTTCCGACGTGTACCCTTTCCATTTCTTTGATTCAAGCAACGTGAAAAGGTGAAATCGATTGTATCCTAGCTGCATTCAAAGACAAAAGGAAGCAGTTATCTCTAAGAATGTCGCCTCACACCTCCTCGGTCAGGCAGGGACGTACTGTACCGTACTGTTAGGCTCGCGATTCCCACATCAAAATTACATCTCAATCTTCACCAAGAGGTGTCTGGTTAATAGAAGTGTTCCGCCAGCCGAGGGAACACAGCAAGGTTAATTGGAGCCCCTTGTTTCACTGTGGCGACACACACAAACCACACACACACAGGTAATTGATGTCCACAGGCGCGCCGGCCTGCCTGTTGGATCGGAAACGTTGCTCTCTTAACCAGCTCAGCTCACCGTGACAATCAGAGACGTCTACTGCTGAGCTACAGAAGAAAGGAGGGAAATAAAATGGGGAAGAAAAGATGGATGTTTAAGAGCAGGAAAGAGAAGTTTTAAAGAGGGGGAAGATTGCTGGGGCTTGATAGACAGATAAGAAAAGAAAAGCCAACAAGTATTAAGCTTTATTACCTATTATAAGCATTTATGAGCCTTTCTAATGTCTTATTATGATCTCATTCCTAGCCTGCCTCTGAAATGTTCTGAGAGCCAGGACAGCCCATCTGTACAGTCGTGGCCAAAGGTTTTGAGAATGAAACAAATATTAATTTTCACAAAGTCTGCTGCCTCAGTTTGTATGATGGCAATTTGCATATACTCCAGAATGTCATGAAGAGTGATCAGATGAATTGCAATTAATTGCAAAGTCCCTCTTTGCCATGCAAATGAACTGAATCCCCAAAAAACATTTACACTGCATTTCAGCCCTGCCACAAAAGGACCAGCTGACATCATGTCAGTGATTCTCTCGTTAACACAGGTGTGAGTGTTGACGAGGACAAGGCTGGAGATCACTCTGTCATGCTGATTGACTGGAAGCTGGACTGGAAGCTTCAAAAGGAGGGTGGTGCTTGGAATCATTGTTCTTCCTCTGTCAACCATGGTTACCTTTAAGGAAACACGGGCCGTCATCATTGCTTTGTACAAAAAGGGCTTCAAAGGCAAGGATATTGCTGCCAGTAAGATTGCACCTAAATCAACCATTTATTGGATCATCAAGAACTTCAATGAGAACAATTCAATTGTTGTGAAGAAGGCTTCAGGGCGCCCAAGAAAGTCCAGCAAGCGCCAGGACGTCTCCTAAAGTTGATTCAGCTGCGGGATCGGGGCACCACCAGTACAGAGCTTCCTCAGGAATGGCAGCAGGCAGGTGTGAGTGCATCTGCATGCACAGTGAGGCGAAGACTTTTGGAGGATGGCCTGGTGTCAAGAAGGGCAGCAAAGAAGCCACTTCTCTCCAGGAAAAACATCAGGGACAGTATGATATTATGTGAAAGGTACAGGGATTGGACTGCTGAGGACTGGGGTAAAGTCATTTTCTCTGATGAATCCCCTTTCCGATTGTTTGGGGCATCCGGAAAAAAGCTTGTCCGGAGAAGACAAGGTGAGCGCTATCATCAGTCCTGTGTCACGCCAACAGTAAAGCATCCTGAGACCATTCATGTGTGGGGTTGCTTCTCAGCCAAGGGAGTGGGCTCACTCCCAATTTTGCCTAAGAACACAGCCATGAATAAAGAATGGTACCAACACATCCTCCGAGAGCAACTTCTCCCAACCATCCAGGAACAGTTTGGTGACTAACAAGGCCTTTTCTAGCATGATGGAGCACCTTGCCATGAAGCAAAAGTGATAACTAAGTGGCTCGGGGAACAAAACATCAATATTTTGGGTCCATGGTCAGGAAATTCCCAGACCTTAATCCCATTGAGAACTTGTGGTCAATCCTCAAGAGGTGGGTGGACAAACAAAAACCCACAAATTCAGACAAACTCCAAGCATTGATTGTGCAAGAATGGGCTGCCATCAGTCAGGATGTGGCCTAGAAGTTAATTGACAGCATGCCAGGGTGTATTGCAGAGGTCTTGAAAAAGAAGGGTCAACACTGCAAATATTGACTCTTTGCATCAACTTCATGTAATTGTCAATAAAAGCCATTGACACTTATGAAATGCTTGTAATTATACTTGGCGCTCCGGGTACCACTTTCCGTGTGGTAGCAGAGAGATCAGTCTATGACTAGGGTGGCAGGAATCTTTGACATTTTTTGGGCCCTCCTCTGACACCGCCTGATATCGAGGTCCCGAATGGCATGAAGCTTGGCCCCAGTGATGTACTGGGCCGTTTGCACTACCCTCTGCAGTGCCTTGCAGTCGGAGGCCGAGCAGTTGTCATACCAGTCAGGATTCTCTTGATGGTGCAGCTGTAGAACCTTTTGAGGATCTGAGGACCCATGCCAAATGGTCTCCTGAGGGGGAATAGGCTTTTATCGTGCCCTCTTCACAACTTAGGGTGTTTGGACCATGATAGTTTGTTGGTGATGTGGACACCAAGGAACTTGAAGCTCTCAACCTTTTCCACTATAGCCCCGTCGATGAGAATGGGGGCGTGCTCGGCCCTCCTTTTCCTTTAGACCACAATCATCTCCTTTGTCTTGATCACGATGAGGGAGAGGTTGTTGTACCACACAACCAGGTCTCTGACCTCCTCCCTATAGGCTGTTTCATCATTATCGGTGATCAGGTCTACCACTGTTGTGTCATTGGCAGACTTGATGATGGTGTTGGAGTCATGCCTGGCCATGTAGTCATAAGTGAACAAGGAGTACAGGAGGGGACTGAGCACGCACCCCTGAGGGGTGCCCGTGTTGAGGATCAGCGCGGCGGATGTGTTGTTCCCTACCCTTACCACCTGGGGGCGGCCCGTCAGGAAGTCCAGGATCCAGTTGCTGAGGGAGATTTTTAGTCCCCAGGTCCTTAGCTTGGTGATGAGCTTTGAGGGCACTATGGTGTTGACCGCTGAGCAGTAGTCAATGAATAGCATTCTCACATGGGTGTTCCTTTTGTCCAGGTGGGAAAGGGCAGTGTTGATCTGTTGGGGCGGTATGCAAATTGGTGTGGGTCTAGGGTTTCTAGGATAATGCTGTTGATGTGAGCCATGACCAGCCTTTCAAAGCATTTTATGGCTACAGACGTGAGTGCTATGGGTCGGTAGTCATTTAGGTAGGTTACCTTGGTGTTCTTGGGCACAGGGACTATGGTGGTCTGCTTAAAACATGTTGGTATTACACACTCAGCAAGGAGAGGTTGAAAATGTCAGTGAACAGTGAAGACACTTGCCAATTGGTTAGCGCATGCTCGGAATACACGTCCTGGTAATCCGTCTGGCCCTACGGCCTTGTGAATGTTGACCTGTTTAAAGGTCTTACTCACATCGGCTACGGAGGGGATGAACACACAGTCGTCCGGGACAGCTGGTGCTCTCATGCATTTTTTTTGTTACTTGCCTTGAAGAGAGCATAGAAGTAATCCTTGAAGAGAGCATAGAAGTAATTTAGCTCGTTTGGTAGGTTCGTGTCACTGGGCAGCTTGTGGCTGTGCTTCCCTTTGTGTGGAAATGAATCATGTCCTGAAAAGTAATCAGATTGACTGTGCAGGGACACACTCACATAGACACAACACAGGGACATAATGATTAGATGCACTGTAAACAGAGAACAGTAGAACGGTGCAGAATATCTCGCCTACAGTACATACACTGTCACAGTGCAGTTAGGTCACACTTGACACAGGGACATAGTGGAGGGTGTACAGGACAAGCTGAGAGAGAGAGAGGCCTGTGGTCTGTGATTAAGGGATAATCTGCCATCCAGCCACCTCACGACACAAACCTGCTGATCTGGGAGGGGCCTGGCTGGCGTGAGAAAAAACAATTACACAGACATGAAAATAAACATTGTGGCATACCAGTAGAGGTATATCAGACCTTTCTTGATGTACTCAAAGATCCATTATTAGCATGTTTTAATTACTCCTATAAAAATTATGAAACATCAAAGATACCAGGCCTGGTCTTCATTTGAAAAGGCGTTTGATAAAGTATGACTAGAATTTATACATACAGTAAATGCCTGGATTAAATTAATTTTGGTGAATCTCTTATACAATGGGTATCAGGAATCAAGGCAAAACCTAGATGCAGACTGTCGAAGTAACAATGTTAATTGTGGAGACATGGGCAGGCAAAGACAGGTCAAGGCAGGCAGGGGCAAAAATCCAGGGTAAGGCAAAGGTACAGGACGGCAGGCGGACTCAGGGTCAGGGACAGGCAGAGTTCAGTAATCCAGAGGTGGAGCAAAGGTGCAGGACGGCAGGCAGGCTCAGGGTCAGGCAGAGGGGTCAGGCGGGCGGGTACAGGGTCAGAACAGGCAAAGGTCAAAAATCAGGAGGACGAGGAAAGAGAGGCTGGGAAACAATAGGAGCTGACAGGAAAAATGCTGGTTAGCTTGATCAAACAAGACGAACTGGCAACAAACAGACAGAGAACACAGGTATAAATACACAGGGGATAATAGGGAAGATGGGCGACACCTGGAGGGGGGTGGAGACAAGCACAAGGACAGGTGAACCAGATCAGGGCGTGACAGTGGCTTAAAGTTATGTACATCAATCCCAGGTGTAAAATAGTAAACAATTGTAACTTCTCAGTATTGAGCTTTTAACTTCTTAGGGAGCGGCTGCAGAGGTGACGGTTTTGGAGAGTCTGGCGTGCCCAAAGTAAAATGCCTGCCACTCCGGCCCAGAAAATAAGATATGCACATAATTAGTACCATTGGATAGGAAACACTCTGAAGTTTCTAAAAGCGTTAACATAATGTCTGTGCGTATAACAGAACTGATATAGCAGGCAAAAACCAGAGGAAAATCCATCCGGAATTGCAGTTTTTTGTGACCTTTGCTCTGTTTGAGACTCTCCCCATTGACTTCAATGCAATCCAGCTCCAAGATTGCAGTACCTATGGCTTCCACTAGATGTCAACAGTCTTTATACAAAGCCTGGAAGCTGTAGCAGTGAGCAGAACGGATAGGAAGAGGAAATGGTCAAGGGAGCTCAGATGTCAACAACAAAGGTTGAGCGCCCCACTTTATTTTACTTATATAACGTTTAGGTGACCATCCGAGTGAAATATTATCGCTAATATTCATAAAAGGATAGCTAAGGATGCATTATAACTGGTATTTAATTTGTTTAGGAAAAGTTTATAGGTATATTTGAACGCGTTCTCTTCACGTTTCAATGGGCGATTCGACGTTGGATTTTCTGAACATAACGCGCCAACAAAACGGAGATATATGGATATAATAAATGACTTTTTCTAACAAAAGAACCATTGGATGTCTTCGTTGGACACTTGGGAAGCCCTCAGCAGAAGTTCTTCGAAATTTGTTTTAGCTGTGATATGGGTTTTGTGTGACCCGCACTGGTTTATGAATTTATGCTAATGCATAAATATTAGAGGTGCTATCCTCAAACAATCAAATGTTGTGCTTTCGCCATAAAGCCTTTTTGAAATGTGACAACGCTGTGATATTGCCAAGAAGCAGAGCTTTTGATGGCTATGCAACACTTGTATATTGATGAATGTTTAATAATTCAACTTTTGGATTTTGAATTTGGCGCCTTACATTTCACCGGGTAGTGTCGGGAGTGGCTCTCTAGCGCGCCGGTGCTCCCTAAGTAGTTTTTAAGAAGATTAAAACAAGGCTGTCCGTTGTCTCTGTATCTATTTATTTTGGCCATCGAAATGCTAGCTATCAAAATTTGATCCAACAAGAACATCAAGGGGTTAGAAACAAAAGTGTCAATGTAAGCCCACAATTTGTTTCCTTGCACAATCAATCAATGAATAAAATGTATTTATAAATCCCTTTTTACACCAGCAGATGTCACAAAGTGCTATGCAGAAACACAGCCTAAAATCCCAAACAGCAAGCAAAGCAGATGTAGAAGCATGGTGGCTAGGAAAAACTCCCTTGAATGGCAGGAACCTGGGAAAAAACATAGAGAGGAACAAGGCTATGTGGGGTAGCCAGTCCTTATCTGGCTGCGCCAGGTGGAGATAAGAGTACATGGCCATTAAAGCCAGACTGTTCTTCAAGATGTTCAAACATTCATAGATGACCATCAGGGTCAAATAATAATCACAGTGGTTGTAGAGGGTGCAACAGGTAAGTACCTCAGGAGTAAATGTCAGCTGGCTTTTCATAGCTAAGCATTCAGAGGTTGAGACAGCAGGTGTGGTAGAGAGAGATTCGAAAACAGCAGGTCGGAGACAAGGTAGCACGTCCGGTGAACAGGTCAGGGTTCCCTAGCCGAAGGCGGAACAGTTGACACTGGAGCAGCAGCACAACCAGGTGGACTGGGGACAGCCAGGAGTCATCAGGCCAGGTAGTCCTGAGGCATGGTCCTAGGGCTCAGGTCCTCCGGGAGGGGAGGGAGAGAGGGAGAATTGCCTTTTTTCCTTTATATAGATTACAACTTCTCATTTCTGACTAATTGAAAATGACATTTTGTTTAAAGTATCACCCTTTCTTAAACAAGCCATACAAAGCTGTTTACAATTTCAGTTTTATCCTGCAGAAAAGATAGAACAAATATTATGGTTCAACTCAATTATACTGATTCATTTTTTAAAAAGCATGCTTAATGGAAAAAAAGTTTTTTAAATATTATTTATTAATGTTATTATGAACTGTTACGTACGCCTCTTGGAGGAGGGAACGCAACTCCCTGCTGCTCTAAATTCCCCGTGGAGTGAAAGAGGTATGGGACTGTAGGTGCGAGTAAGGATGACAAAAGCAGTAAGCGGTACCGTTAAAAAGGAATTTATTCCGTCACACGGTAATTTTTGGGAAAAGGGGCTGAACGGAACCAAAGCAAAGAAAGTAAAAGTCAAAGCCCCCCTCTCCTATTTTACCTGCCTACCCACAACTTACCTAACTTAGCACCACCTGGTGCACTAACCAAAATACAGGGGGTGGTCCGTCCAGGTCTTACCTAGTGTGCATAGACAGTAAATACTACGGGTTATGTATGCCCGCAGGCCTCTTGCCTAAGCACTCCCTAGGTGCCTTCCCCTTCCCCCCTGGGAACAAACACAGGAAAATACAAACAATTTCAAATAATCAATACGGACCTTTTGATAGATCTCTCTCTTTTAGCAAAAATCACTAACACAGAACATAACAATCAGTAACAGCTAACATACCACAATCTCTGAACAACTTTAAATTCAGGATGCACTTCACCCTCAGTCATCAGCCTCATCTATCAGCCTCATCTATCCGCCTCCTCTCTCAGCCTTCTCTCTTCTGAGCAACAGAACACTGGCTTATATAGCTGGAGAAGGTGTCTAATGGGATACAGCTGTATCCTGACAAGGGGCCGGGGTCAGCTCCAATTAGTAATGGGGATAATTCAGGAAGCCATCCTGAAACACACACACATACAAGCAAAAGCACAACACAGAAACTGGGGAACGTAACATGAACATAAATGGTGGAGTTATGTTGCATATGCAGCTCTCAAAAATATATGGGAATGTCTGCTCAATCCAAACATACAACCAACTGATTGAGAGGCAAGTGGCAGAGGGAGAAGGCAGGGAACTTGTTTGTCTGCCATATATTTAAGATACAAATTGGCTGAAAAGGATTGGCATGAATAAAATAATATACCAGTTTCGTTTGAGGACAAAAATATGGACATGTCACGATCTCCGTGAGGTACAGACCAAGGCACAGCGAGGTATCCAGTATACATGCTTTATTTAATACACGTAACTGGGACAAACCAACACGAAGATCGTAACAATAACATAGACTGACACACAAAGCTATGCTCAAACAATAACCCACAAACCCCTATTGCAAACTACAAACATATATATGGTTCCCAATTAGAGGTAACGATACTCAGCTGCCTCTAATTGGGAACCATTACCCCAACATAGAAACAGAGAACCTAGAACAGAAAAAACCCTACACCAAAACAAAACTAAACACGCCAGCCTGTCTTCTCAGGCCTGGACGTGACAGGACAGCTGGCCATACACGTTGAAAAATAAATGGTTAGAGATTTTCGATTTACCGATTCCATGGCACATGGTATATGAACAAATACAAAAAAAACTTGATTCAACACTTCTAACTTTTCTATTTAAATGATTATACAAAATTATTTTCACCGACAGAATGCCATATATGTGGGGTGTACAACAATCTCAGCTCCATAGATTTTTTCTCCAAAGAAATAGAATCAATAGATAATTTATTATGGTATTGCTCCTAAGTAGCTTGTTTCTGGTCACAGGTTCAGGAATGGTTACAAAATCACAACATTCATAGAAATGTTACCTTACAAATATCAGTGTGGGCGATTTGGAAAGCCATAGTTAATTAATCAATAATATAATAATATTTGTAGGAAAGGTTTTCATCTTTAGATCACAATCTGTGGATACTATGCTATTAGAAATGTATGTAAAACATCACAGCACAATTGAATATATGGCACATGGAAACCCAACAAGAGTTGTATTATTGTAATGTATTATTGTTATGTGATTGCTGTGTATAAAAGTACCATGTATGTCAAATGTATATGTAAAATGTGTATTTAAAATGTATATGTAAAATTTGTATTTAAAATGTATATGTAAAATGTGTATGTAAAATGTATATGTAAAATGTGTACATAAAATGTATATGTAAAATGTGCAGCGGCAACCCGTCATTCAGGGCAGGTGGAGCAGAGTTTTGAGCCCCACCTGTTAAGCTAAAATTAAAAGGGGGCCTGTTTTGCATGTTATTTTGGCATTAATGCGTGTCACATGTCAGTTTGCAAATTATGTAAAAAAATATATATCTAATTGAGTTAATAAAGCCACATACGAACGTGGTCTTTTTTTTGTTTTCTTGCCCTTATATGGGCATTTTCATAATGGAGGGGTTCCAAATGAGGCAATGTGTCAAAACCACTTTTTCCAGGACAGAAATTCCTCGGGTTTTTGCCTGCCATATCCGTTCTGTTATACTCACAGACACAATGTTAACACTCGTAGAAACTTCAGAGTGTTCCTATCCAATGATACTAAATATGTGCATATCCCATTTTCTGGGCCTGAATGGGAGGCATTTTACTTTGGGCACGCCAGGCTATCCAAAACGGTCACCTCGTGCGCTGCTCCCAAAGAAGTTAAGTACTGCAGTGCATCTCCTCCTCATGGACTGCACCAGATTTGCCAGTTCTTGCTATGAGATGTTACCCCAATCTTCCACCAAGGCACCTGCAAGTTCCCAGACATTTCTGGGGGGAATGGCCCTAGCCCTCACCCTCCGATCCAACAGGTCCCAGACGTGCTCAATGGGATTGAGATCCGGGCTCTTCACTGGCCATGGCCGAACACTGACATTCCTGTCTTGCAGGATATCACACACAGAATGAGTAGTATGGCTGGTGGCATTGTCATGCTGGAGGGTCATGTCAGGATGAGCCTGCAGGAAGGGTACCACATGAGGGAGGAGAATATCTTCCCTGTAATGCACAGCAATGAGATTACCTGAAATGACAACAAGCTCAGTCCGATGATGCTGCCCCAGACCATGATGGACACTCCACCTCCAAATCGGTCCCGCTCCAGAGTACAGGCCTTGGTGTAATGATCATTCCTTCGACGATAAACGCGAATCCGACGATCACCCCTGGTGAGACAAAACCGTGACTCGAAAGTGAAGAGCACTTTTTGCCAGTCCTATCTGGTCCAGCGACGGTGGGTTTGTGCCCATAGGCGATGTTGTTGCCGGTGAAGTCTGGTGAGGACCTGCCTTACAACAGGCCTACCAGCCCTCAGTCCAGCCTCTCTCAGCCTATTGCGGACAGTCTGAGCACTGGTGGAGGGATTGTGCATTCCTGGTGTAACTCAGGCAGTTGTTGTTGCCATCCTGTACCTGTCACGCAGGTGTGATGTTCGGATGTACCGATCCTGTGCATGTGTTGTTACAAATAAAATAAAATTTTATTTGTCACATACACATGGTTAGCAGATGTTAATGTGAGTGTAGCGAAATGCTTGTGCTTCTAGTTCCGACCATGCAGTAGTATCTAACAAGTAATCTAACAATTTCACAACTACCTTATACACACAAGTGTAAAGGAATGAATGTGAATATTTACATATAAATATATGGATGGCCGAACAGCATAGGCAAGATGCAGTAGATGGTATAGACGTGGTTGTCCGTCAGCTGTCCGTCCTGTCTCCCTGTAGAGCTGTCTTTGGCGTCTCACAGCACGGACATTGCAATTTATTGCCCTGGCCACATCTGCAGTCCTCATGCCTCCTTGCAGTATGCCTAAGGCACGCTGGGCATCTTTCTTTTTGGTGTTTTTCAGAGTTAGTATAAAGGTCTCTTTAGTGTCCTAAGTTTTCATAACTGTGACCTTAATTTCCTACCGTCTGTAAGCTGTTAGTGTCTTAACGACCGTTCCACAAGTGCATGTTCATTAATTGTTTATGGTTTATTGAACAAGCATGGGAAGCAGTGTTTAAACCCTTTACAATTAAGATCTGTGAAGTTATTTTGATTTTTACGAATTATCTTTGAAAGACAGGGTCCTGAAAAAGGGACGTTTCTTTTTTTGCTGAGTTTATGTGCTAACAATGTTTGGATCAACTTACACCTGCGAGTCCTCCTTTTCCTCTATAAACGCAATCACTCACGACAGGAAGCAGCTTTCACATAAGTCAATTGAGGACTGCCTGCGCATCAAAATCACATCCATCTGACCCGACATCCACAAGATCGTGTCCGAGGGGAAATGCAACTTTTCCTATTGAGTAAATAACTTAGTGGCCTATATGATTGTATTTAGAAAATACTAACATTATTGTGAGTGCTTATCCAGGTCTATTTTGGTCTCAAGCTGACAGTATTTTCCAGTTGCAATTGTAAGTAGGCCTAATAAAAAATGTAAAACACTTCTGTTAGGCCATATATTTTTTTCTTGCGAAAGACGCTGTTAAGCGTCCTAGCCTACCTCAGCCAGTTAAGTTATTTTATATGGGCCTTAGCTCGGAAGAAATATAATCCAATTAAGCCCTATTGTTGTTTGTGTAACCAGTGTGAAATGGCTAGTTAGCTAGCGGGGTGCGCGCTAACAGCGTTTCAATCGGTGACGTCACTCGCTCTGAGACCTTGAAGTAGTTGTTCCCCCTTGCTCTGCAAGGGCCGAGGCTTTTGTGTAGCAATGGGTAGCGATGCTTTGCGGGAGGCTGCTGTCGATGTGTGCAGAGGGTCCCTGGTTCGAGCCCAGGTAGGGGCGAGGAGAGGGACGGAAGCTATACTGTTACATTTGTAAAGTCAAATTATAATGAAGATTACTGTTGAAATGAATTACTTGACTGGTGTAGTTGTTCTCCATCTGTTGCTGTGCGCCACTTGTATAACAAGTTTGCTATATGTTCACCTCTTATTGATTGCACTACGGTTGCAGCTTTACGTTTCAGCACCACAAAATGGTCCACTGCCTGCTTTATTAGTTGACTGTCTCTTGCATTCAGGACCGAGTTTGGGAAACCCTGTGTTAGAGCACTCACCCTGGTTCGGTGGTTCAAGTCCTGATCTAGCGGGTCCCCATAAATCATTATAATAGAGATTAGCTGCAGCCATCTCTCTCTCTCTTTCTCTGTTCTCCATCAGGGATGTATTTAACAAGAAAGTGACTGCACAGAAGGGAGGAGACCTCTGCTGAATGTTTGTTCAGATATAGCACTTACAGTAAGATATCAGTACACCATGTTCTAACCGTAGATGTGTCTAATCTAATACTAGTAATTATTTGGAGAGATATATAATTGAGGCTTAAGGTAAGTGTGGGTAACTGATGGTATTTTTACTGTGAAAGTAACTTAATCCATTTAATCCCATCAGTCACAATAGTGTGAAAAAAGTGATACTTATCAACAAATAGGTTATATAGTGTATTCTGCATTATTAAGGTGGCTAGTATGATTCAGAGAAGTTTAATATGATTTCTCTAAATGGTCAGAAGACCAAAAGCATAAATCTCCACGGTGTACATTTACAGACAAATTTGACACCAGAAGTCCGCATTCAACTGCTTAAAAAACAAATGCATTGTTGAAATAAAATATCGGTTGAATAAAGAGAAAACAATAGCTTAAAAAAATCCATAAATATAATTATTGTGCAATTTATATCTATAGGCTACATTGAGGTTTTTCTTTCATTAAAGACTGGCATCAATGCGTAATTGGATTACTTGTTAGGGTCACAATATTTGCATAGTGGCATGTCTGGGAAAAAGTGGGAACAAATGGGTTAACAGAGGTGGCTTAGGTGCTAGGCTTTAGCTCAGCAGGCTAACACAGTCTTACGCAGGAGGAGCAGGTTTAAACCCACACATTTGACTTTAAGACACAGTAAGGAGCAGAGAGGAAAAAGGGACTTCTGAGAATGTAGCCACTCACCATAGAGGGAAATTGATTGTGTTCAGTCTAATGGCACGGAGAGAGTGCCCAAGACAACTTATGGAAATTACTTTGGGTCCAGATAGATAGCAGCAATCTGATCAATTGAAATGTAAAATGAGGTCCTCCCGGTCAGAGGTGGGGGCTGATGCTAATTAGATTTACATCACATTTGGAACCTTGGAGTAATTTTTGACAGGACCACATTAACATTATACAACTGCATTAGACAACCACAACCTTTGGGGGGTCATGGTTTTCATGTGACGTGTATTTTGCAGGGAATTGTGGGTAGCGGGGTGCCCATTTCCCATGTGACCCGTGGTGCTGGTGGGATAGACGGTGAACAGCCTCTCAATTATTAAAACCACATTATTCCCATGAGCCTTTGCAGGTCGTTCATTGTCATCTATGATGTCATCTTCCTAAAGAAACAAACAAGATGTTATGGAGAGTGTATGTTGCCAACTGTCCTGTTAAGTACAATGCATTCGGAAAGTATTCAGACCCCTTGACTTTTTCAACATTTTGTTATGCTACAGTCTTATTCTAAAATTGATTAAATTGTTTTTTTCCTCATCAATCTACACACAATACCCCATAATGACTAAGCAAAAACAGGTTTGTAGAATGTTTTTAAATGTATAAAAAAAATATTAAACATCACATTTACGAAAGTATTCAGATCCTTTACTCTGTACTTTGTTGAAGTGCCTTTGGCAGTGATTACAGCCTTGAGTCTTATTGATTACAACGCTACAAGCTTGGCTCACCTGAATTTCCCGAGAAACCCGAGTTTCTCCCATTCTTCTCTGCAGACCCTCACCAGCGCTGTCAGGTTTTCAGGTCACTCAAGAGATGTTCGATCAGGATCAAGTCTGGGCTCTGGCTGGACCACTCAACGACATTCAGAGACTTTTCCCATAGTCACTCCTGCATTGTCTTGGCTGTGAAATAAAATAACATACACATGGTTAGCAGATGTTAATGCGAGTGTAGTGAAATGCTTGTGCTTCTAGTTACAACCGTGCATTAATATCTAACAAGTAATCTAACAATTTCACAACAACTACCTCATACACACAAGTGTAAAGGAATGATTAAGAATATGTACATATATAAATCTATGGATGAGCGATGGCCGAACGGCATAGGCAAGACGCAGTAGATGGTATAGAGTACAGTATATACATATGAGATGAGTAATGTAGGGTATGTAAACATTATATAAAGTGGCATTGTTTAAGTGACTAGTGATACATTTATTACATCCAATAATTAATTATTAAAGTGGCTAGAGATTGAGTCTGTATGTTGGCAGCAGCCACTCATTGTTAGTGATGGCTGTTTAACAGTCTGATGGCCTTGAGATAGAAGCTGTTTTTCAGTCTCTCGGTCCCAGCTCTGATGCACCTGTACTGACCTCGCCGTCTGGATAATAGTGGGGTGAACAGGCAGTAGCTCGGGTGGTTGTTGTCCTTGATGATCTTTTTGGCCTTCCTGTGACATCGGGTGGTGTAGGTGTCCTGGAGGGCAGGTAGTTTGCCCCCGGCGATGCGTTGTGCAGACCTTAATACACTCTGGAGAGCTTTACGGTTGTGGGCGGAGCAGTTGCCGTACCAGGCAGTGATACAGCCCGACAGGATGCTCTCGATTGTGCATCTGTAAAAGTTTGTGAGTGTTTTTGGTGACAAGCCAAATTTCTTCAGCCTCCTGAGGGTGAAGAGGCGCTGTTGGGCCTTCTTCACCACACTGTCTGTGTGGGTGGACCATTTCAGTTTGCCCGTGATGTGTACCCCGAGGAACTTAAAACTTTCCACATTCTCCACTACTGTCCCGTCTAAATGGATAGGGGGTTCTCCCTCTGCTGTTTCCTGAAGACAACCATCATCTCCTTTGTTTTGTTTGACGTAGAGTGTGAGGTTATTTTCCTGACACCACACTCCGAGGGCTCTCACCTCCTCGCTGTAGGCCGTCTCGTCGTTGTTGGTAATCAAGCCTACCACTGTAGTGTCGTCTGCAAATTTGATGATTGAGTTGGAGGCGTGCATGGCCACGCAGTCATGGGTGAACAGGGAGTACAGGAGAGGGCTGAGAACGCACCCTTGTGGGGCCCCAGTGTTAAGGATCAGCGGGGGTGCAGATGTTGTTTCCTACCCTCACCACCTGGGGCCGACCCGTCAGAAAGTCCAGGACCCAGTTGCACAGGGCGGGGTCGAGACCCAGGGTCTCGAGCTTAATGACGAGTTTGGAGGGTACTATGGTGTTAAATTCTGAGCTGTAATCGATTAACAGCATTCTTACATAGGTATTCCTCTTGTCCTAATGGGTTAGGCCAGTGTGCAGTGTGATTCCGGCGCCGACAGAGATGGCAGCCTCGCTTCACGTTCTCAGGAAACCATGCAGTATTTAGTTTTTTTATGTATTACTTCTTACATTGTTACCCCGGGAAATATTAAGTTTTATTACATACAACCGGGAGGAACTATTGGATATAAGAGCAACGTCAACTTACCAACATTACGACCAGGAATACGACTTTCCCAAAGAGGATTCTCGGTTTGTTACCCCAGCCAGGACAATAGAATGGATAGCACCCGGCGACTCAAAACGGCGGCGCCGGAGAAGAGGGAAACGGGCCGGTCTTTTGGTCAAGCTACGTCGACGGGCGCATCGTGCACCTCTCCCGAGTATTTTAATCGCCAATGTACAGTCTCTTGACAACAAAGTAGACGAAATCAGATCAAGGGTTGCCTTTCAGAGAGACATCCGAGACTGCAACGTTCTTTGCTTCACGGAAACATGGCTCACTCAGGACACGTTATCTGAGTCGGTACAGCCACCTGGTTTCTCCACGCATCGCGCCGACAGAAACAAACATCTCTCTGGTAAGAAGAAGGGTGGGGGTGTGTGTCTTATGATTAACGAGACGTGGTGTGATCATAACAACATACAGGAACTCAAGTCCTTTTGTTCACCTGACATAGAATTCATTACAATCAAATGCAGACCGCATTATCTACCAAGAGAATTCTCCTCGATTATAATCACAGCCGTGTACATCCCCCCTCAAGCTGATACATCGACGGCACTGAAAGAAATTCATCGGACTCTATGTAAACTGGAAACCACATATCCTGAGGCTGCATTTATTGTGGCTGGGGATTTTTATAAGGCTAATTTAAGAACAAGGCTCCCGAAATTTTACCAGCATATCGAATGTGCCACCCGGGCTGGTAAAATCCTGGACCACTGTTATTCCAACTTCCGTGATGCATACAAGGCTATTCTCCGCCCTCCTTTCGGCAAGTCTGACCATGACTCCATTTTGTTGCTCCCAGCCTACAAACAGAAACTAAAACAGGAAACACCCGTTCTCAGGTCTGTTCAACGCTGGTCCGAACAATCTGATTCCATGCTGCAAGATTGCTTCGAGCACGTGGACTGGGATATGTTCCAGATAGCATCTGACAACAACATTGATGTATACGCTGATTCGGTGAGCGAGTTTATTAGCAAGTGCATTGGTGATGTTGTACCCATAGCAAATATTAAAACCTTCCCCAACGAGAAACCGTGGATTGATGGCAGCATTCGCACAAAACTGAAAGCGCGAACCACTGCTTTTAACCAGGGTAAGGCCGGAAACATGACTGAATACAAACAGTGCAGCTATTCGCTTCGCAAGGCAATCAAACAAGCTAAGCATCAATATAGAGACAAAGTAGAGTCACAATTCAACGGCTCAGACACAAGAGGAATGTGGCAGGGTCTACAGTCAATCACGGACTACAAAAGAAAACCAGCCCCGTCGCGGACCATGACGTCCTGCTCCCAGACAAACTAAACAACTTCTTTGCTCGCTTTGAGGACAATACAGTGCCACCGACACGGCCCGCTACCAAAACCTGCGGGCTCACCTTCACCGCTCACCGTTAACATTTAAATGTGTTAACCCTCGCAAGGCTGCCGCCCCAGATGGCATCCCTGGCCGTGTCCTCAGAGCATGCGCAGACCAGCTGGCTGGTGTGTTTACGGTGGTGTGTGTTTACATATTCAATCAGTCCCTATCCCAGTCTGCTGTTCCCACATGCTTCAAGAGGGCCACCATTGTTCCTGTTCCCAAGAAAGCTAAGGTGACTGAGCTAAATGACTATCGCCCCGTAGCACTCACTTCCGTCATCATGAAGTGCTTTGAGAGATTAGTCAAGGATCATATCACCTCCATCCTGCCAGACACCCTGGACCCACTCCAATTTGCTTACCGTCCCAATAGGTCCACAGACGACGCAATCGCAATCACACTGCATACTGCCCTAACCCATCTGGACAAGAGGAATACCTATGTAAGAATGCTGTTCATCGACTACAGCTCAGAATTTAACACCATAGTTCCCTCCAAGCTCGTCATTAAGCTCGAGACCCTGGGTCTCGACCACAGCATGATGCTGTCACCACCATTCTTCAACGTAGGGATGGTGCCAGGTTTCCTCCAGACTTGATGCTTGTCATCTAGGTTTTATCAGACCAGAGAATCTTGTTTCTCATGGTCTGAGAGTCCTTAAGGCGCCTTGTAGAAGTTGTAGAAACATCTCAAGGATGATCAATGAAACAGGATGCACCTGAGCTCAATTTCGAGTCATAGCAAAGGGTCTGAATATTTATGTAAATAAGGTATTTATGTTTTTTATTATGGGGTATTGTGTATAGAATAAGGCTGTAATTTTAGAATAAGGCTGTAACGTAACAGAATGTGGAAAAGGGAATGCGTCTGAGTACTTTCAGAATGAACTGTGAAACATAATTTGTAATATCCGAACGTATAATTCCCATGAAATGCACTAGACGTGTTGGGTTTAGTCTTTTGTTTAACAATGTCATCAATTGATCCAAAATCATCAGCTTGAAAAGCCATAAAATTATTAAAACTGTATTACACATTCTCCCTTTGTAACAGTGTGATATGAGGGTTAATGGAAAAAGTATGTGGGATAATGAATTCTTTCTCTCTCCTTCACTACTTTCTCTGTCGCTCCTTTTTCTCTTTTTCTTTATCTGGTCTAATAAGGTGGAAGAAAAGAATCTACTGCTCCTTGCTGGTTCTCCACAAAATCATATTCGGGAGATTCCATGCCAGGACAGCCCAAATATTTGGGGGGTATCTCAGATTGTTCTAGGAATTTTCACATGTAAACTTGGGATGAAGGATGTTTGACATGCTTTTTACATTTGGGAAAATCATGATGAAAAGGGCCATTTGAGGTCCTTTTTGACCTGTAGATGCCTTCTGTAAGACCCTAACCTGCATGATACAGACAACGTCTTGGTTTCATTATACTCCTTATAGTGTGCTCTTAACATCGAGAGCATCCTGACTGGTTGTATCACTGCCTGGTACGGCAATTACTCGGCCTCTGACCGTAAGACACTACAGAGGGTAGTGCGTACGGCCCAGTACATCACTGGGGCTAAGCTGCCTGCCATCCAGGACCTCTACACCAGGCGGTGTCAGAGGAAGGCCCTAAAAATTGTCAAAGACCCCAGCCACCCCAGTCATAGATTGTTCTGCATGGCAAGCGGTACCGGAGTGCCAAGTCTAGGACAAAAAGGCTTCTCAACAGTTTTTACCCCCAAGCCATAAGACTCCTGAACAGGTAATCAAATGGCTACCCAGACTATTTGCATTGTGTGCCCCCCCAACCCCTCTTTTACACTGCTGCTACTCTCTGTTCATCATATATGCATAGTCACTTTAACCATAGCTACATGTACATACTACCACCTCAATCAGCCTGACTAACCGGTGTCCGTATGTAGCCTCGCTACTTTCATAGCCTCTCTACTGTATATAGCCTCGCTACTGTATATAGCCTGTCTTTTTACTTTTTACTGTTGTTTCATTTCTTTACTTACCTATTGTTCACCTAATACCTTTTTTGCACTATTGGTTAGAGCCTGTAAGTAAGCATTTCACTGTAAGGTCTACACCTGTTGTATTCGGCGCACGTGACAAATAAACTTTGATTTGATTTGGAAAATAAAATAGGGAGTTTGTCTAGATTTTTTTACATTAATTTATTCCGAATTAAAAAATATGTGATTTTGTTCATTTTGTTAAAAAATAAATCCTAAACTTGTCACTTATCATGACATTCTCAAAAACTGTTTGAAAAAAATGTCAAACATCCGTCCTACCAATTAAGTTTATATTTGAGACTTGCCAGAACAATATGAGATACCCTAAATATTTTCGGGCTGTCCTGGAGTGGAATTGCCCATTCTTCCTTTCTTCTTCTTCTCTTTCCCTTATTCCTTTCTTCAGTTTTTCAGTTGGCCCTGTCAGGAGAGAGAGAGCCTGGCCTTTTCAGATCAGTTCATGTTAGTCTAAATTTAACACGTTAAAGCACAGCGATTATTCATCCGGACAGGGTCGATCTGTGCAGTTATTTCATTTTTATTTCAATTCCAACTGAAAAAATTATCTTATCAGCATATCCCGATGACTCTCTGATTGGCTATAAGGTATGGCTAATACGGTTCTGAGCGGTGTCCTTGATAACCCACAGTTCCAGGGTGATTTGGCTTGGGGCATAAATCATTCTGAGACATTCAGATAAATGTTTTCTGTCATTTCTGATTTAATAGAGGGAAAAGCAGTGAGTGAGATAACCTACTCTTCACTATGTCCATCTTCAAATAGGTTTTTCTGTTTTGATATTCATTCTCATAACAAATCATGGGCCTTATCTCAAAAGCAATGGCATGTGTACGTATATGTGTCTGTGTCTTTATCAGCTTCTGTCTGCCTTTGTGTCTGTCTCCTTCATGACCTTTGTTGATGAGAGAAACAACCGGAGTCTCTCTGGTGATGTCATTATGGCCTGCCATACAATGGCATCCTGGTCTCTTCTTTCCCTCTATTAGTCCCTCTATTACTGCACATCCAGAAGGAAGTAGATAACAAAAGCATGTCATTCTCTGCCACCATGGCAACCATTTTACTCACAGCGGCATGGCACACGCACGAGCACACGCACGCACACACACACACACACACACTCTGGTGGAGCATGACATAGAGAGAGAAGGGCTGAATCATTAACCTCAGCCAGCTGCTAATTACAACACAACCCCTATATAGTCATTATAGGAGGAGGGGAGAAGAGGACAAGAGGAGAAGAGAAGAGGAGGAGAGGAGAGGAGAAGAGAAGAGGAGAAGAGTAGAAGAGGGGAGGGGAGAAGAGGGGAGAAGAGGAGAGGAGAGAAGAAGGGGAGAAGAGGAGAAGAGGTGAGGAAGGGAGAAGAGGGGAGAAGAGGAGAGGAGAGGAGAGGAGAAGGGGAGAAGAGGAGAAGAGGTGTAGTCAGACAAAGAAGAACTGAGAGATTGGGTAGGTAGATAGCCTCCCTTCCCCTCCTGAGCTCAAAAAGCACAGCTTACACAAACAGAGACACAAACATAGTGTACGCGTTTATACACTCGAGCACAATGACACAAACACACGGTGAGACATGCACACTCACAGACACACGGGCACACCTCCCTCTGCCTCTCTCCCTTCCCCCACCCCACCATGGGAAGGGTCATTGTGTCCCTCTCCTCTAGCTTTGTGAAGGTGAGAAAATATCTGCTGCCGTGCGCACTTTCGTGTCCGGTCCCCCGCATGCTCTCCAAGGTACTGATTGTACCAACCTACTCCGTCTTTACACGATCACTGCAGTTTATACAGGGAACAGCAACATCATTATACAACATTGTTAACTCCATCTTAAGCCAATACACAGCCACCATAGTTTTGTAAGGGGTCTGTTTGTTATTTGTCTAAGGCCAATTCAATTGATGTGTTCATTAGTTGTAATCAGTTGGACCCACCCGTCAGCCTCTGATTGGAACTCTTCAGAATCACTTTTCAGTAGAAATAGCCTAGCACATCCTTCATGACATCATGGTGTCTTGCGGTCAAACAGAGAACAGAGCACATAGCTTTTCATGGGTTGTGACCAAGGATGTAGCGGTAATCTACCTACTATTATTATTACTACTACGCTAAATTGATGTCCTCCCTGCATTGTCACTGCTGCACCATGTCACGGTAGGACACAAATCACACAGACCCGCTGGCACATAAGCCTACACACACACACAAACACACACACACACACCCCAATCTGGGGGATTAGTGATTAGACTGTTCTTATCTCCCCTGGCCTCGTCTGACCGCTGGTGGACACACACACACACATACACTTCAACAGTGTCATAACAGAGAGAAACAGAATGAGCTTTGGGAACAACCCAGCAAACACAGAATCAACTGCTGGACAGGACTCCATCAACTGCTGGACAGGACTCCATCAACTGCTGGACAGGTCTCCATCAACTGCTGGACAGGACTCCATCAACTGCTGGACAGGACTCCATCAACTGCTGGACAGGACTCCATCAACTGCTGGACAGGTCTCCATCAACTGCTGGACAGGACTCCATCAACTGCTGGACAGGACTCCATCAACTGCTGGACAGGACTCCATCAACTGCTGGACAGGACTCCATCAACTGCTGGACAGGACTCCTTTTCACTCCCCTATCAGGGCTCCAGAGTAGCTGTACGACCTGGTATTTCATTTAGGAGCACCAGTTTGCCTAGAAAAATCACCCAGATGATAATTGTTGCAATGATTACTTCGCTGTATCACAGCCCCTGAGAGCCAAGAAGAATACACTGAGCGCAGATTCATGATCGTCATGCTTACACCCTTACTACAAAGAAAACGTCTTGTTACCGCAACTATTTTTTTGCTGCTATATTTCTTTGTGTGCTCTTAAAAATGTTCACCTTAGGCGCACACTTGCTCCTTGTAAAAAAGGTCAGCGTAGAGCCCTGCCTATCTCACTACTGCACATGGAGAATAACTGATCCAAGTAAACTTTGTCTTGACGAAGCAAAAAACTAGGCCAGACAAGGGTTCAGAGAGAAGGACCTTGAACATGTTAGAAACCCAGCAAATGTCATGTGGAACATTAGCTTCAGCCCGGTTCACTTTATGGTTCACGGTTCCCTACACTACTGTGCAATATCAGCTATGGTCTGCTACTGTAGGCTAGACACACAGTCGATGATGCAGACCCTAGCCTGCGTCAGCTGACTTTTCATCCCCTGACAAGTGCCAAGTGTGTGTATGTTATATGATAGCTCACTGTGGTGGAGGAGGTCGTACCCTTCGTGTTTATTTGATAAGGAGTGAGTCGTCCTGTCACATATCGGAGTGGGACATATGACAGCTTTTTTTACTACAGAGCATGAAACACACACAGTGAATATAAAATACACCTCTCTGCTTGACGCTCTGATTTAGGGGGAACCATCCAGTGACAACATGGTGCTCATTCCAAACTGCATCCAAACTGAGAGAGAGAGAGAGAGAGAGAGAGAGAGAGAGAGAGAGAGAGAGAGAGGAAGAGTACAGTAGCTTATATTTCTATGGTACAGTAGCTTGCATCCCTTTATCTATTCATGCATCACACTGTCCAGTGGCCTGATTATAGGGCCATAAACAGGCCTTCTCTATTCTCTTCACAGGGCCTTCAGCTTTTTTAAGCATTCTCTATAAGATCACTGTACGTTGTGTAAACCACATTGCCATGAACCGTCTGTGGAGAGAGCTCTGGGCTTGGCCAAAGGGTACATCCATGCCATAGAAATATAATCTATGGTCCATACCATCAGATTTGACCTTAGGGGTCAGACCAAGGCCCTGATGGACTATAAGCTACTAATGAGCCTCTAACACACAGCTGAGTCACTCTCCTCATTAAGAATAGGCAGGCTGTCCTGCAGAAGACCAGGGCCTTTGGGTTAGACTAGAGCAGCAGTAGGGCCTGGCATGGAGCAGAACTAAAGAACCACCTCAAACATAAACCATTTCAAATATGGATCTGACATTTTATGGTTTGGTCTGCATTTCTTTAATCATTACAGATAGTCACACCAGTACCACACATCAGCCATATACATATTTATGAGCTCCAAAAGGTTGTGCCATCACTTTGACTTGATCGTAATTACAGATTGATGTAAACTGTTTCCCCTCTGTAACGGGAAATGTAATTTAATATTTCATAGTAGTTACGTACTAAGTATTCACGATATAGGCAATAATAATGGGTGTTTTGTATGTTCAATTAAAGGCTTTGTTTAGTATTTTGACATAAATTAAATCCTTTCTTTAAAGCCGAGCTCAAGGATATCTATAGCCACCGTATAAATATTTAACCTTGTTTTTGTTTCTGAAATATTACATGCTTTATTACATGCTATGTGAAAGACTGGAAATGCTAAGTATAGTTTGCAGGACAGGACCCACATAAAAGCAGGACAGGACCAAGATAGAAGCAGGATAGGACCCACATAAAAGCAGGACAGGACCCACATAAAAGCAGGACAGGACCAAGATAGAAGCAGGACAGTACCCACATAAAAGCAGGACAGCACCCACATAAAAGCATGATAGGACCCACATAAAAGCAGGATAGGACCCACATAAAACAACGTCAAATTAGTTTAAAGAAACCAGGATTGAATATCTTGTCAAATTCTCCTTGTATCATCTCAGTAATGGATAATAAAGCCGTTAACATGATGTTATATAAAAAGAGAGAAAACAAGGACAGGGAGGATAAACATAACATAAAAAAATGCAACATGACAAACTGACAACAGATACACTGCTGTTCCTAATGAATAGGATGGAAGAGAGCAAGAGAGAGAGCAAGAGAGAGAGAGAAAGCGAGAGAGAGAGAGAGAGAGAGAGAGAGAGAGAGAGAGAGAGAGAGAGAGAGAGAGAGAGAGAGAGAGAGAGAGAGAGAGATAGAAGATCATGATGAAAGTGTGCCACTGAACTGAGCTCAGCCCCATCACAGCACACGCACACAACAAAGACCCATCTATTGGTGGTGGGAGTGGGACAAATGAGGGCAGAGATGGGGAAATTGTAATATTGTGATCCAACACACACTGTTATTAGCATGGCCATTAAAACCTCTAACTGGTGCATAATTGCATGTCAACTGATTGAATGTGGTGTGTATAGTGCACTGCACCATAACACATAGCGGCATTTAGCAACACAGATTATTTTACATACACTAGTGTTGCTCCCAATTGTATTGGGTTGCACAAAAATAGTCTGTGGGAAGACAGAAGTTAAATACAATTCCATTTCAATTTACAGGCGGTTGGTCATGATGGGGGGAATTAGAGACAAAATGTCTAAAGGATATTATTATACAGACTTTCCAAACGTGGGTCTGTTGTAGACCCACATCCTCTCTGCTTACCTCACTCCTATGAGGAATACAGACATTATTACTATGCAGTATTACTAAACAAATGATGTGTCTCATTTGACAACTATACAGCATTAAACTTGATTTGATGTATAGGTGTGGCGGGTGGTATGGTAATCAAAGCTGTACTATCTGGGTGATATCCAGCTGATAACAGAGGAATGAGGCTGGGTAAATATTGATATAACAGGGATTAATAGCCACATGTTTTCAGAAGATGTGCGCCAATAAGCAGAGTCAAAACACAGATCACAGTAAGTACGTTAGTATGTTCTGAGTTGGTTGGTGGATTTCAAACACTAAATGTTACTGCCATCATGTGGATAGAAACAAAACGGCAGCTCATGAATTCATACAGATTTTGTTTGCAAGAATATGAACATTTCAAATGAGTAGGCCTACAACTGTAGCGATGAAATGAGTAGGCCTACAACTGTAGCGATGAAATGAGTAGGCCTACAACTGTAGCGATAATTGAAGATCATTTGCTCATGGTTTGGAGGCCACGTCCAAGTCTTAGAAGTGCTTGAAATAGCTTAGTACTGCTTTTTTTTACATTCTTACTTCCAAAAAACATGTCTTGCAAGGACGTGAAGAAGTACTCTGTTTTGTTTTGCTATGTTTTCAACCTAGCACGCAGAGTTGGGGGATTTGGATTCTCTTCTTATTCTTCTGTGAGGTTTAACGGCGGGTAGAATGGAAGAGGTTCAGGAAGGGAAATGGCGGTGAGTAGTGCAGACGAAATGGAGGAAATTTAGAAAAAGTTAGTGAAGCAACAGCTGTGCTGGAATGCCAACAATATGGGAGATAATTTGAGAACACAAACTCTCACATCTTTCACAGCAAAGAGCGAGGGAGTCCGGAGGATGACTGGAGGAGCAATGGCGGAAGCGGAAGTATTGTGCGATTCTCTTGGCGCGAGTACAGTTGGTGAGAATGAGTGGACGATGGTAAAGAAGAGTGGAGTGAAAAGGGCTAAAGTTGGAAGTTAACAGCAGTTTATGGTTGGAGTGCGATTCACGAGCAAGGATGTTTTTTGGGGGGACCCGTTTGCAGTCTCAAAGATGGTGAAGGACGAATTGGGTAAATTGGCATCGGTTCAAGCAACCAGGAGCGGTATGATGCTGATTTCGTGTGTGTCAACAGCACAAAAAGAGAAAGCTCTGTGGCTCAACAAAATGTCGAGGTATGATGTGGAAACCAATGATTTTCAGAATAGGGCACCGGTGTCATCTCTGGTGTCATCTCTGGTGTCATCTCTGGTGTCATCTCTGGTGTTTCGTTGGACATAGAGGCAGTGTGGTTTAGGGATGACATTCCAGGAGTGGTAGACGCACATCGATTGAATTGAAGGAAGGAAGGAAGGAAGGAAGGAAGGAAAGAAGGAAGGAAGGAAGGAAGGAAGGAAGGAAGGAAGGAAGGAAGGAAGGAAGGAAGGAAGGAAGGAAGGAAGGAAGGAAGGAAGGAAGGAAGGAAGGAAGGAAGGAAGGGAAGGAAGGAAGGAAGGAAGGAAGGAAGGAAGGAAGGAAGGAAGGAAGGAAGGAAGGAAGGAAGGAAGGAAGGAAGGAAGGAAGGAAGGAAGGAAGGAAGGAAGGAAGGAAGGAGCAAAGCCTATCGGTTCTCCCAACTTATGTCAAACACGGGAATGTGAGATATGCGGTGAGACCGTATCTACAGAAGCCGTTGCAGTTTGGTCACGTGGAAAGTGTTTGTAAAAGGAATAAATATGTAGTAATTGAAGAGTCAGATGAAGCATGTTGTTGTAAATCAAATTTAAATCAAATCAAATTTTATTGGTCACATACACATCTTTAACTGATGTTATTGCAGGTGTTGCGAAATGTTTGTTATTGTGATGGGAATCATGTTCCCGAGTTTCCGGGGTGCCCTGTACGGATGAAGGAGGTCGCAGTAGCTAGGATCAGGGGCATCCAGCAGGTCTCCTATGTGGAGGAAGTGAAAATAGCTGAAGGAGTGAGCAGAGATGATATGGTAGTGGATGTCTGCAGTGAATGCCATGCAGGAGAAAGATCCCTACATAGTAATAGTGAAGAAGGTGGACTTTGTTGCGTTTATAGTGCAAGTGATAAATTGCAATAGTCAAACTAATAAAAAATCAAAGCAGCTTGACATCATTGTGAAGGCAGCAAATAGATTTCTGGATCTCCAGAACTTTATAGCCTAAAGAGGTTCACCCCTCCCAATTTCCTGAGCCTGTGTAGGGATCTGAATAGTACAGTTTTTGTTTGAAATTCAGCGTAGTGGCGTGAATTTTGTTTGTGTTTATTTTTTACATTTTTGGTAATTAGTATGATTTGTTCATCCAAAACGTTTATTGGGGGGGATGAATTTTATTTTACTACCCCATACAGTAGGTGGCGGTAATACACCTTATGAGTGTAGTCTGCCAAAAACCTCAGAGAAGAAGAAGAAGCAGCAGGTTTAAAGGTGGTTGGCATCCAATACAGTATATCCTAACATTACTTTGTCAGGTAAAGACTCAGAATCAAAGATCGAAAGAAAAGACTGTGTCACCTCTGTTTCACCATGGTCCCCACCGGGTCTGCGTCGCACCAAACAGTGGGCGTCACAAACACCAGCAATCTTCAACTTAAATTGCTTCACCTCCACACTTAATGCTACCCCAATCTTTTCAACTTCCTCTCTCTTTCCCTCCAATCCTCCTCCCTTAAACAATTACCCGACTAATTCTGAAAATATTTAACTTTTCCAAGTCTAAATCTATTTTTTGCCTCCTTGACGGACATGCTAAGCCCTGTACTCCCTCCCTTGTCAGTTTCAAACTTGCAAGAGGTGCAAGTCCTATATTCCTTCATCACCATTTAGCTTACAGTGGTTTGTCCTTGTAAATAAGAATTTGTTCTTAACTGACTTGCCTAGTTAAATAAAGGTTACACTAAGAGCATCCCCGAGCTGACAAGGTACAAATCTGTCGTTCTGCCCCTGAACAGGCAGTTAACCCACTGTTCCTAGGCTGTCATTGAAAATAAGAATTTGTTCTTAACTGACTTGCCTAGTAAAATAAAGGTAAAATAAATAAAAAATAACATTTCTACACCCTACTTGTATAATTGTAGTCTAACCAATACCCAAATGGAGATTCAGTGGAGAAAAAAAATCACATTGATTTATCAAGACCAGTCCCCATGCTTGTCTCGGAGCAGCGTGAAACAGAGCTAAAATAGTTGTAGGCAATTGCTTCAAATCCTATTGCTTTTAACTTCAATATGCTCATAAAATAAATAAGACCTACACCACTTTTAACAGCACATTACTCAACACTAGTGAGACTCATGTCGCCTACGGTAGGCATACAATATATAGAAAAATATGATGTGTCTCTCCGCCAATAATTACATATAGAGGATTGGAGGATTCTAAATTAAAACCAAAAGCCGCCTCAATGGTCTCTACGTGGCGGCCGGCAGGGGTATCGAACCTGCATCTGTAGCAACGCATTTTGCACTGCGGGAGCCGCCATCCACAAAGTATCAAAATACAGAGAGGGGTTGGTAAAGGTATTTTGTCCTGCTAATAGCCCACAATACTGTACATGGTGTCCAGGTCAGGATAACCAAAACATGTATTTATTAAAGACTATCCAAAAGAATGTTGGTACTTGTTTATTTTGATCCAAAGCCATGAATGAGTGAGTCACTCAGCTTTATGTAGGTGCCGCTATATGACAGTGCCATCAACTTGATAATATATAACGATATTTTGGAGGTTCTTGTGTTTTCAAAAAAACAAAAGTAAGCGATTGTAATCTGAATAAAGGCCAAAATAATATTTGTAAAGGCCAAAACATTTATTTGTGTATTTAGTGGGAGAGAAACGCTGGGCTAATTGTGCGCCGCCCATAAAGGCCAAAATATTGCCCTTCTAATAGCCATAAGGCGCGGTACAACATGACCGTGTGTGTTTGAAAGAGTATTTTCCAGTAAGTAACAATTTGTTTACCTTCATTAGAAGGTATTTCTGTAATTCAGTGATATTTATTCCCATGGTAATTCGTTATGGATCCATAACTAAATAAACATTGGCATTTGGAAAGTATCTTTATCGTTATTTTATTAACGAAAGCATAAAGATGCTGATGAAGAAATACAGTACTGTACAGTATATGCTTTTACATTTGGATAACAAAATTGTAAGTATTTTGAAGATGTAAGCCACCTTTATTTGTTTATTAGGCTTTAGCAGAAAAAATATTAACTGTCTGGACGGCCCTTGCTGTGCCTGGTGAGCAGTTGGTCAAGTTCTGTTGTCAGAAGAGGAATGGAAATGTCAGGGTGAACCGAAGACCTGATGAACCCGCCAGGTATGTTGACTCTACCTGTCGGAGGTGGAGTTCCAGAGCTTACAGGTGTGCCTGGCATGGATTGCGACTCCATCTCGTTCCTCGCCCTCTTCAACGCGTCATTCTCCGCCTGACTCTCCGCCAATGCCGCCTGACTCTGCACCAATACCACCTGGCTCTGGACCACTCAATTCTTCATTGCTGTGACTTGCTTGCTAGTTGAGATTTCTGATCACGTTAGGCTGCATTTCATTTAATTTTTATGTTGGTTTTATCGCGGGGGCACTAGTAACGCATTCCGCGTTCACGTGAAGCGGGGAGGGTGATGAATTCTGGCAGGGGAGATTTTCGGCACAACACCGGAAAGACACATCAGTTGTTTTGTTATTTTTGTTTTACTCTGCCTGCAAACACGCTGGATGATTCAGAATCCATTGAAGAGCTTGAACGATTCACTTACGAGCTCAAAGAAACATGTCGCTGGTTTCGGAGGATTCAAGCACTGTTAAGGACAACAAACCAAATCAACAAAACAAACCAAGTTGGCCAAGCGGTATCAACGATTTCACCAAACCATCCCCAAGCAAGAGGGCGCGCGTGGGGAGAGGTTTACTGATATGGATGTTGACTTGTTAAAATCCATGAATGAAAGGCTTGACAAAATTGATATCTTGGATATATTACAAGAGGACATCAATCCATTATGTGCCAGTCAGATTGATGATCTAAGGAAAGAGAACACGGAGCTGAAAGGTACTATAGACTCTATTCATGTCAAGGTGGAGGTGGTGCAAAGGGAGAATAAACAACTTAAAGAAACCTTGCTTGATGTACAGTGACAGATCAATGCGGGACAATCTAATATTTTCAGGAATACCGGAGAATGACAACTGTATACTTTATGTAAACTCAACTGAAACTGCCCACTGATGTTGTGCTTAATGTCACTCCATCGAATGGGTAAGGCCTCTGGAAATAGGCCACAGGCTATTATTGCATGTTTTGAACATTTTAAGCAAAAGGAAATGGTGAAGAGCAGGGGTAGAGAACTCAGAATCACTGATTTTGGAATGAATGATCACTTCCCCACCAAGATCAATGAAAGGAGAAAAAAACTGTATCCCATCATGAAGGAAAAGCGTTGCCTGAATCAACAAGTCTCCATGGTGATGGACGAACATATCAAGACTGTTTCAAGGACAGCTTTTTTCCAACTATGTAACATTGCAAAAATCAGAAACTTTCTGTCCAAAAATGAATCTGAAAAATGTATCCATGCTTTTGTCACTTCTAGGTTAGACTACTGCAATGCTCTACTTTCCGGCTACCTGGATAAAGCACTAAATAAGCTTCAGTTATTGCTAAACATGGCTGCTAGAATCTTGACTAGAACCAAAAACTTTGATCCTATTACTCCAGTGCTAGCCTCTCTACACTGGCTTCCTGATAAGGCAAGGGCTGATTTCAAGGTTTTACTGCTAACCTACAAAGCATCACATGGGCTTGCTCCTACCTATCTTTCCGATTTGGTCCTACGGTACATACCTACACGTACATATCTACACGTACGTGCTGCTGCTCCAGTTTCAACTGTTCTTCCTGCGGCTATGGAACCCTGATCTGTTCACCGGACGTGCTACCTGTCCCATACCTGCTGTTTTAAACTCTCCAGAGACAGCAGGAGCGGTGGAGATACTCTGAATGAACGGCTATGAAAAGCCAACTGACATTTACTCCTGAGGTGCTGACCTGTTGTACCCTGTACAACCACTGTGATTATTATTATTTGACCCTGCTGGTCATCTATGAACATTTAAACATCTTGGCCATGTTCTGTTATAATCTCCACCCGGCACAGCCAGAAGAGGACTGGCCACCCCTCATAGCCTGGTTCCTCTCTAGGTTTCTTCCTAGATTCTGGCCTTTCTATGGAGTTTTTCCTAGCCACCATCCTTCTACACCTGCATTGCTTGCTGTTTGGGGGTTTAGGCTGGGTTTCTGTACAGAACCTTGTGACATCAGCTGATGTAAGAAGGGCTTTATAAATACATTTGATTGAAATTTGATTGATAAACTTTACATCAACGGGCAACTGAATAGGGACTCTAGAGAAACTCCCTGGCTATTTTAATCCAATGTTCAAATCTGAGTTTGTGTGTTCTAGTGTATCATGACAACTTCAACTATAACAAATACATGCTCCATTGATCTCCACTTGACAAGGAAAGGGTTGCATATATCTCAGGTTAATGTATGTAGCCTTCCTAACTTGGTCAACATAAATAATATTCCTATTTTGGCTTTGACCGAAACACATTTAGATGCATCTGTAAATGATGGGCAAATGAACATTCAAGCATATAGTCTACTTAGAAGGGATAAGAATGGTGGGGGTGTAGCACTGTACATTCAGAATAATATACCTTTTAAGTGGAGGGATGTCAAATAGAGGCACTATGGGCTGAAGTACATCTGCTTCACCAGGCACCCATATTGTTAGGATGTGTGTATAGACCTCCTAGCTCTAAGGTGTCCTATCTGGATGACTTATGCACTGGGTTTGACCAGGCCACAGATAGTAACAGAGATGTATTTATCTTGGGTGATTTTAATATAAATTGGAAGGATCATAATAATTCAAATAGAACTAAATTGATGAGATATGCAGAGAACTGTGGTTTGAAACAAATGGTTAACGATACTACTAGATCATCAACTAAGTTGGGTCACCGTTTGGACACATGCATTGATCTGATCTTCTGTAATATACCATTGCAATGCTTCAAAGCCAGATCAATGGCAGTGGGCCGGACAGACCATAATATTGTGACCATAACCATGAACACCAATGTTCCAAAGAAACCCCTAAGGATTGTGGTCAAGAGACATTTAAAAAATATTTAATCATGAGCTATTTCAAAATGATTTGGCTGCTGTACCCTGGGAGCTGATTTATCTAGAGGATGAACTAAATCACGCTACAGAATGTTTTATTGATTTGCTCACTGAGGTAACGGACCATCATTCCCCAGTAAGAAAGAGTCCAGTTGGGGCTCGTCCATCTCCATGGATTGATGATGAACTGGGTGAAGCTTTTTCTCAAAGAAATATGGCAAAAGTCTTAGCAGCCAAATCTAAACTAGACATTGATGAGCAGAATTATAGAACATTACCCAATTATGCAGTTAAATTGAATTGTAAGAAAAAAATGTTATTTTACAAAAATGCTTTTATTGATTTGTAAAAATGATTCTAAAAAGGTTTGGAATACAGTTAAGGGCTTACTGGGTACATCTATCTCATCATGCCCATAGAGTGTGGAGGTTGGCGGGAGAACAATAACAAAACCAGCTGATATTGCCAATCATTTTGAATACTTTTTTATGAAGAAAATGTATTTACTGAGCGATAACGTAAACACCCATTCTTCCAAACAAGCTATTGTCCAATGGTTTTAAAGAGGTAGCATTGAATTGGGTACAGTCATATCTAACTGTCAGGAAACAGTCCACCTACATCAGTGGTTCATTTTCTTCCCCTCATGCTTTAAACTGTGGAATTCCGCAGGGCAGCTGCCTTGGGCCACTTCTTTACTCAATATATACCAACGACCTTCCTTATGCCTTATCTGAAACTCAAGCTACCATATTTGCAGATGATACTACAATTTATACAGCAAGACAATCGGTTCAACAGGTACAGCAAGCTCTACAAGTAGATTTGGAAAATATCAGGGAGTGGGTTTGCCGGAACAAACTTGTTTTAAACACCAAGAAAACCAAAGTTATGTTGGTCTGTTCCACCAGGAAAAGGCCAACACAGCATGGGATACAATTAAGTATGGGAGGAGTACAAATTGAGGAAGTGGCAGAAACTAAACTACTGGGAGTGCAGCTAGACAACTGCTTATCATGGTCGTCTCAAATAGCTAATACATGTAAAAAATATATATAAAAAAAAAACATGTAAACTGCATGCATGATCAGAAGGATAGCTAAATATTTACCAGTAACGATTCTTAAGCAAATAACAGAAGCATTAATTGAGAGTCAGATGAACTACTGTTCTGTGGTCTGGGGAAATGCATCAGCAAGTGATAATAGGAGGCTGCAGATTGAACAGAGCAAAGCAGGAAGGATTGTTTTAAGGTGAGGATTTGGTTCTTCTGTTGTAGTCATGTGCAATGCTCTTGGTTGGTCATCAATCAACAAGATCATTGAAAAAAACATGCTTATTTTATTTCATAATATACACCATTTTAAAACGGCCAAGCTATATTCACAACAGTATTCAGTTGATAAGAGACAGACATTCAGTAAATGCTAGGAATTAGTTGTCCACCATCTATGTGTTATCCAGACAGAAAAAAGAAATAGGCAAAATAACATTTCAATTTAGAGCAGTAAAGAAATTGAATAATTTAACTGAGCAAACCAGAAACCTTTCAATATATACATTTAAACAATACTTTAAAACCATTTAAATAGAATACATAGGAAAGTTGTGCTGGACTATGATAGATGAAGAATCAATCTTTATTTTTAGACTGTTAGAGTATTTATCTGGTCAATATGTTCGTGTATTATGTCTGTTTGTTATATGTGAAAATGTGATCGTACTATAAATTGTATTTTAATGTTTAAGGACTCTTGGAAGATTATTCCAAATGAGGACTCAAAGAGATCCTAATCAAATCAAATCAGATGAGCAGAATGGTACCGCCCTGAGCCCCCGTCGATTACAGTGGCCTATGATAGAAATGGTAGATCAATTAAGAATTAAAAGTGACTCCAACACACATGCTGTGTACACATTTTCAGAATGTAGCAAAACTATCTGCTTTCTTGGCAACCATGCACAGCCCATTGTCCAGACGTTTGTCCACTGATCTCTACGGATGATTGTCGGCATTTTGTATTCTCTGCAAAAACACATTCACGTTTTTAGTGCACAATAATTTTTATTTTACATTTTTTTTATTTAACCTTTATTTAATTATCGATTTCACTACACAGTATGCCTACACATTGATAAGCTATATACATTTTTAAAGAAAATGCACTGAAACCAAAATACCTTTAGTTTTGGTGATCCTCTCAGCTCCGGCTCATTTTCAAGTCCTCTCGTGGTTACGGTCCTAACCCTGGAACGGGTAGCACCATAGAAAGAAGCTGGTTTGATGAAAACAATGTCAATTTCGTCTGTTCTCTTTGGTCGCAATGTCATTTTTGGCAGGTAGGGGGGGGGATGTTCACACCTACAATAGTGTTTGAAAACCTGTTTTGAAAATGCCACCAGCTGTCCATCACTACTGTAAATAAAAACACAGCTTCTTGTTTACATTCTTTATTGTAACCACAATGTCACAAATAATCTGTATCTACATCTCCAATTACTTTCAGAGTTTGGGATTTACAAATGTGTGCTTTTCATGTCATTTTTCGTTAAATCCAGTTCGGATTTAAGTATAACTTTTGATTGACGCCTTTAGTGAGAGGTCTAATACTCTAACATTTCTTATGTGCCCTCCGAATTCATATTTAAGGGGTGTTTTTCACACCATTATTAGTTACATTGTTTTAGTTTGAACGTGCAGACTGGCACTAAGAACAGCGGGAACGTTTCCCTAGTCAGCGCCATTATTAGTGCAATGCCCCTTAAAGTGTTGCTCTGTGCTACCCAGTGGGCTGGGGTGGGACATTGTTACTAACTTGTAAATAAAGCCAGTTTGTTATTTCGAATGATTTATTTCTGTTTTTAGAGGGAGAGAAACCATGGGTCTCTCAGTAGAGGCCAGCACAGGTATTGAACCAGCATCTGTAGCAACACAGCTTGCACTGCTATGCAGTGTCTTAGACCGTCGTGCCACTCAGGCACTGTACAATGTGGCTGGTTGGGAGTGGGCTACAGTAAGAGCAAAATAAAATTATTAAAACCTTAGTGTAACAACAGTTTTAGTAAGTAGTACTGAAGTCGTGCACAATTATCAGTTTCTATTTAGGTTTATGTCGCCCATTCATTGTTAGTTAGAGATACAGTAGGACCCAAAAGCATAATCAGTGCTCTAACTCCCCCTTGCGCTGGTCTGGAGCAATGATGTGGTGGTGCATGGTACCGTACTAAACCACAAAATACCTCCCACAGCATAATCGCAAAACTTTTAGTGGAGCAGGTGGAAAAGTTACTCGTGTAACCTTTAAACTGGAATAAAGACTATTTTACATTGACCAAGGACTCACTGTAGGCGTTGACCGAGGTGATAAATTATTATTATTATTATGAATTTGCTTATTTTTGTTATTACAACTTTTTTCTGACCACTCCTCAGCTGACAGCTGATAGTTACGTCGAAAAAGCAGTACATCAAGACGAAGCAGCTGCTTTACAAGTGGGATGCACTGTTGAGCGCTACATCCCCAGGGGTTCGTGCTGATTGTACAGAGATTGTGACAGCAGGTTAAATGGCGTCCCTTGACAAGGCGAGAACAAGATGTATGTCAGGAGAAATGCAGTAATATCATAAGGAGAGTTATACTTGGAATGTGGAGGAGGAATGGAGGGAAAAAGAGAGGCTGGGGAGGTATAAGAGAGAGAGAGGGTGAGCTTGAGTTGGTTAAAAATGGCAGAAAAAAGGGAGATGGTTTGTTAAAGAAGAACGGTAGAAAGTGTAAGCAGAGTGATCTGAAGACAGAAAGAGAAATGGAAGTGAATGAGGGCTTAGTATCGGAGATCGTAGGTTTGTTGAAGTTCTCAGAGCCCAAGGCTTGCACCGAGGGTCAGGATAAAGATGAGTCTGTGACAGTAGGAGTTTAGTTTTTGGAAAAAGTGGACCCTTGCCTTTTGGCTGATCCATTTGTGGTTTCAGGGTGGGTGAAACAGAGTTGGGTGCTGTGGAATCAGTGAGGGTAACCAGAAGTGGTCTTGTGATAACTGTTTGTGTTTCTGCTGGTAAGAGGAAGCAGGCGCTCCATGTTGAACGAATCGGGGCAAGAGATGTGAATTGTTTTGATCTCAAGAAAAGACCGCCATTGAAAGGAGTAATTACTGGGGGAGCTGTAAATGTGAAAGTTGACCAACTGAAGGGGATGATTCCTGGTGTTTGTGATGCTCTTCATTTGGTGCGACGCAGCCAGTGTGGTGTAAGTGGGGAAACAGGAGAGTCATTGTCTGTTCTTTTGAGTTTTGATGTTCAGTCTTTGCCTGACAAAGTAATGTTAGGATATATACAGTGGGGCAAAAAAGTATTTAGTCAGCCACCAATTGTGCAAGTTCTCCAACTTAAAAAGATGAGAGAGGCCTGTAATTTATCATCATAGGTACACTTCAACTATGACAGACGAAATGAGAAAAAGAAATCCAGAAAATCACATTGTAGGATTTTTAATTTATTTGCAAATTATGGTGGAAAATAAGTATTTGGTCAATAACAAAAGTTTCTCAATACTTTGTTATATACCCTTTGTTGGCAATGACAGAGGTCAAACATTTTCTGTAAGTCTTCACAAGGTTCACACACTGTTGCTGGTATTTTGGCCCATTCCTCCATGCAGATCTCCTCTAGAGCAGTGATGTTTTGGGGCTGTCGCTGGGGAACACAGACTTTCAACTCCCTCCAAAGGTTTTCTATGGGGTTGAGATCTGGAGACTGGCTAGGCCACTCCAGGACCTTGAAATGCTTCTTACGAAGCCACTCCTTCGTTGCCCGGGCGGTGTGTTTGGGATCATTGTCATGCTGAAAGACCCAGCCACGTTCAATGCCCTTGCTGATGGAAGGAGGTTTTCACTCAAAATCTCACGATACATGGCCCCATTCATTCTTTCCTTTACACGGATCAGTCGTACTGGTCCCTTTGCAGAAAAACAGCCCCAAAGCATGATGTTTCCACCCCCATGCTTCACAGTAGGTATGGTGTTCTTTGGATGCAACTCAGCATTCTTTGACCTCCAAACACGACGAGTTGAGTTTTTACCAAAAAGTTCTATTTTGCTTTCATCTGACCATATGACAGTCTCCCAATCCTCATCTGGATCATCCAAATGCTCTCTAGCAAACTTCAGACGGGCCTGAACATGTACTGGCTTAAGCAGGGGGACACGTCTGGCACTGCAGGATTTGAGTCCCTGGCGGCGAGTGTGTTACTGATGGTAGGCTTTGTTACTTTGGTCCCAGCTCTCTGCAGGTCATTCACTAGGTCCCCGTGTGGTTCTGGGATTTTGCTCAACGTTCTTGTGATCATTTTGACCCCACGGGTGAGATCTTGCGTGGAGCCCCAGATCGAGGAAGATTATCAGTGGTCTTGTATGTCTTCCATTTCCTAATAATTGCTCCCACAGTTGATTTCTTCAAACCAAGCTGCTTACGTATTGCAGATTCAGTCTTCCCAACCTGGTGCAGGTCTACAATTTTGTTTCTGGTGTCCTTTGACAGCTCTTTGGTCTTGGCCATAGTGGAGTTTGGAGTGTGACTGTTTGAGGTTGTGGACAGGTGTCTTTTATACTGATAACAAGTTCAAACAGGTGCCATTAATACAGGTAACGAGTGGAGGACAGAGGAGCCTCTTAAAGAAGAAGTTACAGGTCTGTGAGAGCCAGAAATCTTGCTTGTTTGTATGTGACCAAATACTTATTTTCCACCATAATTTGCAAATAAATTCATTAAAAATCCTACAATGTGATTTTCTGGATTTTTTTTTTCCTCATTTTGTCTGTCATAGTTGAAGTGTACCTATGATGAAAATTACAGGCCTCTCTCATCGTTTTAAGTGAGAGAACTTGCACAATTGGTGGCTGACTAAATACTTTTTTGCCCCACTGTAAGTTATCCCGTACGAGCTTTTGTGCCGATTACATTCCGTTGCTACAGGTGTCAAGCTTATGGGCATGTGGCAGCAGTGTGTAGGAAGGATATTCCTAGGTGTGAGAAGTGTGCAGAAGGGCATGAGACAAAGGAATGTGTAGCATTGGGGAAAGTGATATGTTTCAGTAAGATTGGATTTTTAGCCTTTATAGCAATGGTTATCAACTGTACTGTAGGGATGGAATGCAAGTCGCTGAAAATTAATTTGAGGTTGTGGTGGCAGCTGCAGAGGGGTTATATGGGTATGCAGGACTTGACATCAGAAGAGTTACAGGGTGTGTTAAGTGGTGGTGTCACATACTTTCAGGCTGTTGGCCTGAATTAGGACTAAGTAGATTTAAATATTGGAGTAGGGTGGTTTTATTTATTATTATTTCATTTTTATTTTAAAAAAAAAATCGTCAGAGTTGTGGTAGATAGTAGGGTATTTTCTTTTTTAAACAAAGTATGAGGGAGTTGTACTCCAGTCTAGTAGGTGGCGGTAATGCAACATTTGTTGGATGCCAACCGCCATTAAACCTCATCTAAGAAAAAGGCAGTTACGTCATCATCTGGAACACACTGCGCATGTCAGTTCGTTTGATAGATAAACAAGAACTGCATAACCTTAAACGATTGCAAGGAAAAACATAACTCGTATTCTGGTAAGATGGACAATAGTAATGTACCCTTGTGAATAGTATGCAGTTAAATATATGTTGTGACGTTATGTGTCATTTTATTCCAGTGCAAATCAAACAGCACTGGCCTGCTGCTGCTAATATCGTTAGCTAACGTTATCCTGTTGCTGCCATTTTCACTATCTATCTAACGTTAGCCAGCTTATGTTATGATAGTGTATTCACTAACTAGCTAGTTCACAAACCAGCTAGCTAGTTTACAAACCAGTCGACAGTCAAATGACTCTTGCTAACCGAATGAGGAAACTCAATTGAGCTTAATTGGCTAACGTTATTTAGCAAATCACCCAAATCCAGACAGCTGATGTCCAGAAAGAGCTGCAGAATCTGGATCCCTACAAATCAGCTGGGCTAGACAAGCTGGACCCTCTCTTCCTAAAATTATCCGCCGCCATTGTTGCAACCCCTATTACTAGTCTGTTCAACCTCTCTTTCGTATCGTCTGAGATAGTCTAAGCTTCGGTGCCATACAACACTCCTTCCGTGGCCTCCAACTGCTCTTAAACGCTAGTAAAACTAAATGCATGCTTTCAACCGTTCGCTGCCTGCACCCGCCCGACAAGCATCACTACCCTGGACGGTTCTGATATGTGGACAACTATAAATACCCAGGTGTCTGTTTAGACTAAACTCTCCTTCCAGACTCATATTAAACATCTCCAGTCCAAAATTAAATCTTAGAATCTGCTTCCTATTTCGCAACAATGCGTCCTTCACTCATGCTGCCAAACATACCCTCGTAAAACTGACTATCCTGCCGATCCTTGACTTCGGCGATGTAATTTACAAAATAGACTCCAACACTCTGCTCAGCAAATTGGATGCAGTCTATCACAGTGCCATCCGTTTTGTGACCAAAGCCCCATGTACTACTGCGACCTGTATGCTCTCGTTGGCTGGTCTTCGCTACATATTCGTCGCCAAACCCACTGGCTTCAGGTCATCTATTTGCTAGGTAAAGCTCTGCCTTATCTCAGCTCACTGGTCACCATAGCAGCACCCACCCGTAGCACTTGCTCCAGCAGGTATATTTCACTGGTCATCCCCAAAGCCAACACCTCCTTTGGCCGCGTTTCCTTCCAGTTCTCTGCTGCCAATAACTGGAACGAATTGCAAAAGTCGCTGAAGTTGGAGACTTATACCTCTCTCACTAACTTCACGCGTCGGCTGTCAGAGCAGTTTACTGACAGCCCATCTGTAAATAGCCCATCCAACTACCTAAAGCATCCCCAATTTTATTTGGTTTTTTTTCTGCTCTTTTGCACACCAGTATTTCTACTTGCACATCCTCATCTGCACATCTATCACTCCAGTGTTAATTGCTAAATTGTAATTACTTCGCCACTATGGCCTATTTATTGCCTAACCTCCTTACTTCATTTGCACACACTGTATACATATTTTTCTATTGTGTTATTGACTGTATGTTTGTTTATCCCATGTGTAACTGTGTTGTTTTTGTCGCACTGCTTTGCTTTATTTTGGCCAGGTCGCAGTTGTAAATGAGAACTTGTTCTCAACTGGCCTACCTGGTTAAATAAATGTGAGATAAAATTAAGCGCAAACAGCATGATGTCGAGTGTAACGTTAGTGGAACAGTGAATTAAACAAATTACTTTTCCTGTGTGTTAGCTAAAGCCCATTATGTTAGCTATCTTATCTAGCTAGGTTCCCTTGATATAATTGTATTGAACCTGTAGCTAGCTATAGAACTTGTTGTTTGGCAATTTCTTGTTGACTTGAAGAAGCCAGCCTGCCAATGTTACTTAATCAATGTCTAGCTAACGTTAGCTAGCTTCTATTTGTCTGTCAAATCCTGATTGATGTGTAGCTACAAGTACTGCATTGGTTGGCCAACCTTCCTCCTGGAGAGCTACTGGCTGAGTGTACAGTACAGGATTTTTCTCCAGCGCTGCTCTAACAGGCAACCAGTAAGAAAACGTAGGGGTTGATGGCCATCATTTTATTAAATGAAAAGTGTATAAACATTTGTGGGACTTATAGTGCCTTGCAAATGTATTCATTCCTCTTGGCGTTTTTCCTATTTTGTTGTGTTACAACCTGTAATTTAAATAGATTTTTATTTGGATTTCATGTAATGGTCATACACCAAATAGTCCAAATTGGTGAAGTGAAATGAAAAAACTACTTGTTTAAAAAACCAGAAAAGTGGTGTGTGCATATTTATTCACCCCATTTGCTATGAAGCCCCTAAATAAGATCTTGTGCAACCAATTACCTTCAGAAGTCACACAATTTGTTAAAGTCCACCTGTGTGCAATCATCTGTGTCACATGATCTCTCTGTGTGTGTGTGTGTGTGTGTGTGTGTGTGTATCTGTCCTGTCCTGTTCTGAAAGGCCCCAGAGTCTGCAACACCACTAAGCAAGGGTCAGCACCATGAAGACCAAGGAGCTCTCCAAACAGGTCAGGGACAAGGTTGTTGAAGTACAGATTTAGGGTTGGGTTATAAAAAAATATTAAAAACCTTGAACATCCCACGGAGCACCATTAAATCCATTATTAAAAAATGTGGCACCACAACAAACCTGCCAAGAGAGGGCCGCCCACCAAAACGCACGGACCAGGCAAGGAGGGCATTAATCAGAAAGGCAACAAAGAGACCAAAGATAACCCTGAAGGAGCTGCAAAGCTCCACAGTGGAGATTGGAGTATCTGTCCATAGGACCACTTTAAGCTGTACACTCCACAGAGCTGGGCTTTACGGAAGAGTGGCCAGAAAAAAAGCCATTGCTTAAAGAAAAACATAAGCAAACACGTTTGCTGTTCACCAAAAGGCATGTGGGAGACTCCCAAAAAATATGGAAGGTACTCTGGTCAGATGAGACTAAAATTTATATTTTTGGAAATCAAGGTAAACGCTGTGTCTGGCTTAAACCCAACACCTCTCATCACCCCGAGAACACCATCCCAACAGTGAAGCATGGTGGTGGCAGCATCACCATGCTTCATCATGCATGCGCTAAATACAGGGAAATTATTGAGGGAAACATGTTTCTGTCTTCCAGAGATTTGAGACTGGGACGGAGGCTCACCTTCCAGCAGGACAATGACCCTAAGCATACTGCTAAAGCAACACTCGAGTGGTTTAAGGGGAAACATTTAAATGTCTTGGAATGGCATAGTCAAAGCCCAGACCTCAATCCAATTGAGAATCTGTTGTATGACTTAGATATTGCTGTACACCAGCAGAACCCATCCAACTTGAAGGAGCTGGAGCAGTTTTGCCTTGAAGAATGGTCAAAAATCCCAGTGGATAGATGTGCCAAGCTTATAGAGACATACCCCAAGAGACTTGCAGCTGTAATTGCTGCAAAAGGTGGCTCTACAAAGTATTGACTTTGGGGGGGTGAATAGTTATGCACGCTCAAGTTTTTTTTTTTTTTTTGTCTTATTTGTTGTTTGCTTCACAATAACTATTTTGCATCTTTAAAGTGGTAGGTATGTTATGTAAATCACATGATACAACCTCTCTCTCAAATCCATTTTAATTCCAGGTTGTAACGCAACAAAATAGGAAAAATGCCAAGGGGGGTGAATAATTTCGCAAGCCACTGTAGTTCTTCCATCAAGATACTCAGAAGGATAAAACAGAAGGATAAAAGCCATTATTTAAAATGCCTTGATTGTCTTAGCATTTCAATATAAATATATATTTTTTAAAAACATGTCAAACGCCAACTAGTAACCTTTGACCCCCTCCTCTCTCCTCCAGGTGTGACCATGGGGAAGGCCCTCTCCCTCTTGCCCAAGCAGGCATGCTACGATGACTCCCTGACCACCACACAGGAGGATGATGGGAAGAGAGAGGACGTGTCCCAGTTCCCCTACGTAGAGTTCACAGGTCGGGACAGTGTCACATGTCCCAGCTGCCAGGGCACTGGGAGGATACCTAGAGGTGAGCACCACACACACATACTTATGTAGAGTTCACTGGCAGGGACAGCGTCACTTGTCCCAGCTGTCAGGGTACAGGCAGGATACCTAGAGGTAAACAGGAGGAGTAGAGTACTAGTAGCCTGGTCTCAGATAACTTAGTTAAGCTGCTATACCATTTGAATGAATATGACTCTGTAAGAGTTTTGCTCAGCTCAGGATCATAGTCAGACTGCAGTTGAAGTGCTGATGTGTATGGAAAACACATGGGTGCTCGCTTGTGGATAATGAATAGTGTGAGGGAATGAGACCAATGACTGAATTTGGCATATGAAGGACACATGCTATGCCTGTAGATTCACTATAATCAAAGCTGTGTTATTTGTAGTTTATGATTTTATCCCCAGAGCCTGGTGAATTTCCCCTTTGAGGGATAATAATGTACAGTAATGATTAGTGATGTGAATCTCTCCTTTCAAGCATGATTCGATACCCATCTATCCATTTGATTATTTCACGATTGAATGAAACAAATCTTATGGATAATAAACTATTTTCCTAAGAGTTTTTCCGTGAGGCGGCGGCATATGTGTCAATAGTATCGGAGAAGTTCTGAGGGCCAGCACCAATCCACAACTAGGAACACCACATGATTGAACACGCACTAACGCACACACCCAAACTCACGCACAGATTCTGACACGACATGAACACAAACATGCATGCACAGTCAAATAATAACCCCTGTTTTTCATGGGAAAAACACTAGCTGTGCAGTCACTCCTTCATGGCTCTGACAAATAACCAGACTTTTTTCCTTAGTTTTTCCCTAGGCCACACAGTAGTCTTAGTTTTGGCACACAAAACCGAAAAGTATTTGAATTCTGGAACTAGATGTTCATACACTTGTTTGAGGACGTTACATCCTGTCATCACACCCTCCAGTGGTGAGATGCTGCTATAGTTGTTTTACCACATCCTTTGTGCCCATGTTGGTTTTAGGTGGTGCTACTTCACAGCTCTGTTTGCTTCCCTGAAGCACATGTATTTGGAACCAGGATAGCACTGAGAGAGCTTTTGCTGAGAAAGTGACTTCCAGCTATTGTTTGAGCCTCCTAACATAATTATAACATTTTAAGATATATATTTGCCTTTTTCATCCTATTTATCGAATATCTGTGGAATTATTGTCAAATCGGTAAAATACCAAATATTGGCCAATGAAATTGGTGAAATTTATTTATCGGTCAGGCTCTAGCTATAACACATCCAGTTAATATAGCACAGTTTTAAATTTCACCCATCTCAAAAGTGAATGGTTTTGACCGTTTGACCATAGGCCTACAGAGCAGCTCACCAAATTGATTGTTGTTCACCCTGTTCATGTAAAAATGACCAAATGCACTGACAGTTTAAATCTAAACTACTAAAACTACAGTACCAGTCAAAAGTTTAGACACCTACAAATGTTTCTTTATTTTACTTTTTTCTACATTGTAGAATAATAGTGAAGACATCAGAACTATGAAATGACACATCATACATTAACGGAAAAAGGTAGTGATGCACCGGAATTATATTTTTGGCCGATACCGATATCCGATATTTTCCTTGCCAAAAACCCTGATACCGATATTTAATATTTTAGCGGCCTTTTAAACATTCTAATAGTTAACACACACACTCACACACATCAAATGTATTACATCAGCTGATGTCACAGAGTGCTGTACAGACACCCAGACTAAAACCCCAAACAGCAAGCAATGCAGGTGTAAAAGCACGGTGGTTAGGAAAAACTCCCTAGAAAGGCCAAAACCTAGAGAGGAACCAGGCTGTGAGGGGTGGCCAGTCCTCTTCTGGCTGTGCCGGGTGCAGATTATAACAGAACATGGACAAGATTTCAAAATATTAATAAAACTGGCAGAACAGTTAACTGGAGAAGCAGCACGGCCAAGTGGACTGGGGACATCAAGGAGTCATCAGGCCAGGTAGGCCTTGAGGAACGGTCCTAATGCTAAGGTCCTCCGAGAGAGAGATAATTAGACAGAGCATACTTAAATTCACACAGGACACCGGATAAGAGAGGAGAAATACTCCAGATATAACAGACGGACCCCAGCCCCCCCCACACATAAACTACTGCTGCATAAATACTGGAGGCTGAGACAGGAGGGGTCGGGAGACACTGGCCCCGTCCGACGATACCCCCGGACAGGGCCAAACAGGTAGGATATAACCCCACCCACTCTGCTGAAGTACAGCCCCCACACCACTAGAGGGATATCTCCAACCACCAACTTACCATCCTGAGACGAGGCTGAGTATAGCCCATAAGATCTCCGCCACGGCACAACCCAAGGGGAGGGAAACCCGGACAGGAAGATCACGTCAGTGACTCAACCCACTCAAGCGACGCACCCAGGGACGGCATGGAAGAGCACCAGTAAGCCAGTGACTCAGCCCATGTAATAGGGTTAGAGGCAGAGAATCCCAGTGGACAGGGGAACCGGCCAGGCAGAGACAGCAAGGGTGGTTCGTTGCTCCAGTGCCTTTCCGTTCACTTTCACACTCCTGGGCCAGACTACACTCAATCATAGGACCTACTGAAGAGATGAGTCTTCAATAAAGACTAAGGTTGAGACAGAGTCTGTCTCTCTCACATGGATAGGCAGACCATTCCATAAAAATGGAGCTCTATAGGAGAAAGCCCTGCCTCCAGCTATTTGCTTAGAAATTCTTGGGACAGTAAGGAGGCCTGCGTCTTGTGACCGTAGCGTACGTGTAGGTATGTACGGCAGGACCAAAACGGAAAGATAGGTAGGAGCAAGCCCATGTAATGCTTTGTAGGTTAGCAGTAAAACCTTGAAAAGTAGAGCATTGCAGTAGTCCAACCTAGAAGTGACAAAAGCATGGTAACATTTTTCTGCATCATTTTTGGACAGAAAGTTTCTGATTTTTACAATGTTACGTAGATGGAAAAAAGCTGTCCTTGAAACTGTTTTGATATGTTCGTCAAAAGAGAGATCAGGGTCCAGAGTAAAGCCGAGGTCCATCAGTTTTATTTGAGACGACTGTACAACAATATCAAGATTAATTGTCAGATTCAACAGAAGATCTCTTTGTTTCTTGGGACCTAGATCAAACATCTCTGTTTTGTCCGAGTTTAAAAGTAGAACATTTGTCGACATTCCTTCCTTATGCCTGAAACACAGGCTTCCAGGGAGGGCAATTTTGGGGCTTCACCATGTTTCATCGAAATGTACAGCTGTGTGTCATCCGCATAGCAGTGAAAGTTAACATGTTTCCGAATGACATCACCAATTGGTAAAATATGTAGTGAAAACAATAGTGGTCCTAAAACAGAGCCTTGAGGAACACTGAAGTTTACAGTTGATTTGTCAGAGGCCAAACTGATATCTTTCCGACAGATAAGATCTAAAGCAGCACTAAGGTCTAGAAGCACGAGGACAGTTGCAGAGCCTCGGTCTGACACCATTAAAAGGTAATTTACCACCTTCACAAGTGCAGTCTCAGTGCTATGATGGGGTCTAAAACCAGACTGAAGCGTGAGTTGCTGCGCAACAGCTTTTTCTAAAATTTTTGAAAGGAATGGAAGATTCTATATAGGCCAATCGTTTTTTATATTTTCTGGGTCAATGTTTGGCTTTTTCAAGAGAGGCTTTATTACTGCCACTTTTAGTGAGTTTGGTACACATCCGGTGGCTAGAGAGCCGTTTATTATGTTCAACATAGGAGGGCCAAGCACAGGAAGTAGCTCCTTCAGTAGTTTAGTTGGAATAGGGTCCAGTATGCAGCTTGAAGGTTTAGAGGCCATGATTATTGTCATCAATGTGGCAAGAGATACAGTGGGGCAAAAAAGTATTTAGTCAGCCACCAATTGCGCAAGTTCTCCAACTTAAAAAGATGAGAGAGGCCTGTAATTTTCATCATAGGTACACTTCAACTATGACAGACGAAATGAGAAAAAGAAATTCAGAAAATCACATTGTAGGATTTTTAATTTATTTATTTGCAAATTATGGTGGAAAATAAGTATTTGGTCAATAACAAAAGTTTATCTCAATGCTTTGTTATATACCCTTTGTTGGCAATGACAGAGGTCAAACGTTTCCTGTAAGTCTTCACAAGGTTTTCACACACTGTTGCTGGTATTTTGGCCCATTCCTCCATGCAGATCTCCTCTAGAGCAGTGATGTTTTGGGGCTGTCGCTGGGCAACACGGACTTTCAACTCCCTCCAAAGATTTTCTATGGGGTTGAGATCTGGAGACTGGCTAGGCCACTCCAGAACCTTGAAATGCTTCTTACGAAGCCACTCCTTCGTTGCCCGGGCGGTGTGTTTGGGATCATTGTCATGCTGAAATTGCGCAAGGTTACATTGAGTTCCTCAGTTAGGTGGTTAACAGATTTGTGTACTCTGACGTCCTTGGGTAGGCGGAGTGATTCAGGAAGGGCATCTAGGAATCTTTGGGTTGTCACATGGTCGCAGCGGTCTAGGGCACTGCATCTCAGTGCAAGAGGCATCACCACAGTCCCTGGTTCGAATCCAGGCTGTATCACATCCGGCCGTGATTGGGAGTCCCATAGGGCGACACACAATTGGGCCAGCGTCGTCCGGGTTTGGCGGGGGTAGGCTGTCATTGTAAATAAGAATTTGTTCTTAACTTCTTAGGGCTCGGGGGCAGTGTTTTGAAGTTCGGATGAAAAACGTGCTCAAAGTAAACTGCCTGTTACTCAGGCTAGGATATGCATATAATTAGTAGCTTTGAATAGAAAACACTCTGAAGTTTCTAAAACTGTTAAAATAATGTCTGTGAGTATAACAGAACTGATATGGCAGGAAAAAACCTGAGCAAAATCCTTCCGGGATGTCTGAATCAGTCATGTCACACTGTTTTCAATTGGCATGCTATTCAAAGCAGGGTATTTTAGCTCCCAGATTGCAGTTCCTATGGCTTCCACTAGATGTCAAGTCTTTAGAAAAGGTTGGAATCTTCAATCATGAAAATCAAGGGAGTAAGACCACTTGTTCCAGAGTTCACGTCAAGTGTCCTGTTTTGGATTTTGCACGTAACAGGGAATGCGCGCGCTCAGTTCTTTTTCTCTTCTATTCAGCAGGTTATATTCCGTCTGAAATATTATAGTGTATATTCATTTTAGGGTATCTGAGTATTGATTACAAATGCTGTTTGACTTTTTTCGACGAACTTTACTGGTACTTTTGGGATATCATTTGTCTGCATGGATGAAAGCCTTTGGGCAGGTGGATTACTGAACAAAACGCGCCAACCAAACGGAGCAACTTTTTATTGTGTAACCTGGACGCTTTGATATGCTGGTTATGTTATTATGCTAATGGAGTTTTTGAGTAGGGCGCTGTCCTCAGAAAATCAAATGTTCTGCTTTCACCGTAAAGCCTTTTTGAAATCTGACAATGCTGTTAGATTAACAAGAGTCTAAGCTTTTGAAGGGTGTGCAGCATTTGTATTTTCATGAATGTTTGAAATTTGTATTTTTGTCATTTGAATTTGGCGCTCTGCATCTCACCGGATGTTGTCAAAATCGATCCCAATCACAGGATTGGATCCCTAAGGGATCCCTAAGAGGTTAACTGACTTGCCTAGTTAAATAAAGGTTACACAAACACACACACCACCCTGACCGTTCATCTATTTGATGCTATACATAATAAGGATTAGCCACAACAGTGGAATTTGCGGTTAGCCTTCAAAATAAAAGTGTGGCATAATTCTACTATCTGTATACATTTGCATCACTGTCAATGACATACTTTTATTTTGAAGGCAAACCGCAAATTCCACTATTGTGCCTAATCCTTATTGTGGCTAGCTTCACAACACAACCCGGTTTGGTAGAGCCTCACTAGCCAGATGAAGCTAGCTGGCTGCTTAGCTTTAGGCAACAGGGTTAAGTAGCTGGCTAGCTATTTATTTTCATGAACTGAAGTTCAATTTCAATAGGCGAACAACATGTGGCTACCTAGATAATATTCCTAAATCATGGCTAAGAATAATGAAAATGACTGCAGTTTCTACTGGTCATTGTTTTCCGGCTGGTTGTATTAGTGCTAGCTAGGTCCCGAGCTAAAACTAGCTACCCCAGAAGTTGCGGTCGAACAAATTATGCTTTATTACCAACGCGGTATTGAAAACACATCGTTCGTGGCCGGTGTTTTCAGACTTTTTTTTACAGATTTGACAGTGCTACTGTATCTTTTTTGACACGCAAAGACCCAAACGGCGTTCCATAGTATGTATGTATGTATGTATGTCGTGAAGCCAATAGCGGTGACGCTATTACAGTGTAACTCCCGGTAGGGCAACATCAGAAAAATAGCGCACTTAGTGATGTGTACCGGTGCTCGGCCAGTCGGCGAAAGCCAACATCACCCACGACAGAGAACGGTTGATTATCAAGGGCAATGAATTCCATTATCTTGGCTTTAATGGATTTCACAAGTTGTCTCGCTGAAATGTTTTTACTCTTTCAATGACTGCTTGACTTGTTGACTGCTAGATCCGTACAGCAGACATTGTGGGCTAAGTTAGGAATGCTGTGTTGCACGTGTAGCGCAAAGTTTTACGTGGTGTCATTACGTCATGTACCTACGTTATATAGGTATGCACGTCAGCTTTGACATTGGTTTTGCACATCGGCGTTAAACTAGACATTGGCCAATACCAATGTTGGCATTTTTATCTAATATCAGCCGATTCTGATATGTTCACCGATATACCATGCATCCCTACAAAAAAATTATAAATGTGACTCTTCAAAGTAGCCACCCTTTGCCTTGATGACAGCTTTGCACTCTCTTGGAATTCTCTCAACCAGCTTTATGAGGAATGCGTTTGACAGGAGTTCCCACATATGCTGAGCACTTGTTTGCTGCTTTTCCATCATTCTGCGGTCCAGCTCATCCCAAACCATCTCAATTGGGTTGAGTTCGGGTGATTGTGGAGGCCAGGTCATCTGAAGCAGCACTCCATCACTCTCCTTCTTGGTAAAATAGTCCTTACACAGCCTGGAGGTGTGTTTTGGGTCATTGTCCTGTTGAAAAACAAATGATAGTCCCACTAAGCGCAAACCAGGTGTATTGCTGCAGAATGCTGTGGTAGCCATGCTGGTTAAGTGTGCCTTGAAATCTAAATACATCAGTGACTGTGTCACCAGCAAAGCACCCCCACATGATCACACCACCTCCATGCTTCATGGTAGGAACTACACATGCACAGATCATCCGTTTACCTACGTTGCATCTCACAAAGACAAGGTGGTTGGAACAAAAAATCTCAAATTTGGACTCATCAGACCAAAGGACAAATTTCCACTGGTCTAATGCCCAAGCAAGTCTCTTCTTATAATTGGTGTCCTTTAGTAGTGGTTTCTTTGCAGCAATTCGACACAATCTCATCTGAACAGTTGAGATGTGTCCGTTACTTGAATTCTGTGAAGCATTTATTTGGGCTTCCAGGTGATTACCTCATGAAGCTGATTGAGAGAATGCCAAAGTGTGCAAAGCTGTCATCAAGGCAAAGTGTGACTACTTTGAAGAATCTGAAATATAAATATATTTTGATTTGTTTAACACTTTTTTGGTTACTACATGATTCCATATGTGTTATTTCATAGTTTTGATGTCTTCACTATTATTCTACAATGTAGAAAATAGTAAAAATAAAGAAAAACCCTTGAATAAGTAAGGTTGTCAACTTTTGACTGGTACAGTACATCTTATGGTGAACCTGGCAATTGAAAAGCCCTAATTAGCATTAAGATGTTCAATCAGCAAGATGTGAGTCATGTCCACTCCTGTAGCCTTCACTCTGCCGGTAAAACACCATACAGCGCATTTGTTAACAATGACCCAAATTGCATTTGTCACCTAACTAATAAAGCCTATGATTTGACATTGCGAAAGCCATTTTACAATTGTTTAAGTGCTGAAGGTGCCACGCAGATATACAAATATTAGATCAGGGATAGGCTCTCGTTGCCGTGAGTTAAAGCGCTCTGTGTGCACAGTTGTTATCTGACTTGGAGATCAATGATAGGCTGCTGAAGGAGAGGAAGCATAATTTCAGTCACAAGATTTAGAGGTATTTTTGGATGGGGTGGCATAAAATGAGTTAAAAAAAAACCTTAGTGAACCGGCGGTCTGCACATAGTTTTTTTTTTAATCGATATTCTGACCGATTCATGCCATATTTGGGTCGGTGTGAGCTCCCACGAATCGATGCACTCAAATCTTAAACAGTTGAACCAGGGACTGATGCCTGTTGGTGAATTGTTACATTCGTAGCATTGCTGTAATGTTGTAGTTATGTCAGATGATTAGTGTTTTTTTTTTTATATTTCCTTGCATTACACAGGCCAAGAGAACCAGCTGGTGGCATTGATCCCATACAGTGACCAGAGACTCAGGCCCAGGAGAACGTAAGTGGAATGTTGTTGTTGGGTTGGTAGCTATAGGCTAAACGTCACTAATGTTTTCCCATGTGACTGCAACTTTCCCACGTGACTGCAACTTGCAAGTTACTTCCCTGTCTTGTAATATTCTTTGTATCCTGCTACTTCTGAGCCTGCCTTTGGCTCTCTCTTTCACAGAAAGCTGTATGTGACGGCCTCAGTGGCTGTGTGTCTGCTGCTGTCCAGCCTGGCTGTCTTCTTCCTGTTCCCTCGTACCATAGACGTCTCTTACGTGGGCGTCAAGTCGGTCTATGTCACCTATGACGAGGATAAGAGGATTGTCTATCTCAACGTGACGGTAAGCCTCTCCTGTGGTCTAACCACACCATTATGATTTGGATCAAGTAGGACAGTCACAGGAGGAGACTGCTTTTCTTTATCAACCGGTTCTTTGCTCCAAAGTTTGCCCATGTTCGGGCAGATGAGTTGGGTCACAAATATAGTGGGATTCTAGGTATCCTGCCATCCCCGGTGATTGAGCCCTTGAGCAAGGCACTTAACTCCTAAACTGCACCAGGGTTGCCGCACTGGCTAACTGGTTTCCTGTGTGTTTGTGTGAGAAGACGAATTTCTGTGATCATAAAATTACTAAATATTCCTTTTCATTCCAGAACACTCTGAACATCACCAATAACAACTACTACAGTGTAGAGGTGTCCAACATCACAGCCCAGGTCCAGTTTTCCAAGACGGTGATCGGGAAGTCCCGCATCAATAACAGCACCGCTATCAGTCCTCTGGGCTTGCAGCAGGTACACAACTCTGTAATAACACAGTAACAACTCTGTAATAACCAGGGGAGTGCAGAGTCCAGGCAAAATAAATAGTGGGGGTACATGAGCCTATCACAATAATTCTAACAAAATGTCAAGACAATTGTAGGCTATTACACCACTTTTTATCATTACTGCATGTCAGAGGCATGAAAACAGGTGACATAGCCTATGCCGCAAAATGTGATGTGGTTCGAGGCAGAGATCAGTGGCCATCACCGAGACACGCGCAGGCAGCAGTGGATGCATACATTTTGGCCTAAATGTCATTACACTGTAACAGATTGTTGCCAGTGGATGATATGTTGCCAGTGGATGAATGTGGGCGGGTAGCTAGTATAGGAGCCCTTTGAAGTGATTGTTTGACAATCGAATGAAAACATGACTGTTTGTGTTTATGCTACAGTAATAGGTAATACATTTTACAAGTTAAATGACATCTTTACGACGAGGCACACTGAGATCCTATTCAATTAATAGGGATTCTATGTGTAATTCTATGATTAGGCCCTTAAAATTCTACTTTCACCACTGGTAATAAAATGGTAACTGGACTGTAATAGTGTGGTTATTACACAACGATCATTATTGGACATGCAGCAGAAACTCCAGTTTCACTAAATTCAAGATCCAACAACCCCTAGCCGTTTTTTTTTTGTACTAGATTCAGACACCTCTTCCTTGTCCTGCATCTCTTGTCACAGTGAGGATTTCAGGTTAATTTCCTCTTTTGGTTCTCTTTCCCCATGTCACCTTTTTGATCATAACCCTGTGTGTTGTGTTGTTCCCAGGTTGACTACATGGTTCCAACTATTATAGCAGACGAGATGAGCTACATGTAGTAAGTACAGCACAACCCAGTACAGCGCGTCACAGTACTAGTATTATGAGAACACTGGGAGCCTAATGGTCGAGACGTTGTTTAAAATAAATCCTATGGGAGTACAGATTGCAGTGTGGAACCCTCTTTCAGTTCTTGCTTAACCTCGTCCCCAGGCTCATTTGTTACCGCATATAGAGCCTGGAAACCACGTGACACAAAAGTGGGACTTGAAAGGGGCACATGTTAAAGGCTGGAGAGGGACCGAGAGCCTGCCACAGCTGTATTAGTTGGGACTTTGAAAAATCTGCAATAAATAGCAATGTTAGATCACACCAACCCATATTATTTTTTGGAAGCCTGATTGATTCTGATCTCGGGCAGATAACGTTTATGTGAAGACCTGTTTTTAGATCTAGGGTATTCAACTGGGGGTTCGCGGAGATACTGCAGAGGGTATCATTTTTGTATGTATCGCTAGCAACACATTTAAATTTATTATTACATACCTACAATAGAAAAGAGGATAATGTCTTCTAATGATGTGAACTTTATTTCATAAACCTTATATTGAGCCTGTTACACTAAATGGAATATCTGACATAGGCTTTAAAAAAGCACCTGTGAAAAGTGCTACCGGTAAGCTTTCTTGACTTGGACATACATATTTGAAACACATGGCTAACCTTTCTATTAAACAGCTGGTCTTAGATAACATGTGTTTGCAGTTACTTTTCTACCTAATAGACAGAGTTTACACTTCCTCTTCCAATTATAATGTGGGCAAGTCAAAATAAATATTTGGGGTCACCGGTTTTCCTGGGATGGGAAAAAGGTTGAAGACCCCTGTCTTAGATTCATACTTTCTGATTTCCTTTAGCCTATCACTTGCGCTGCTCCTGCTTTGAAGTCCACAACTTAGAGGGGTTTGTTCAAGGGTTATGCTGATGGACTGAAAGATCAGCAAATAGGCTCCGTTCAAGTCCTTTTCTGAAACTGTGAAACCAGACTGTTTGACAGAGAAAGAGCCAGCAGCTGGACAATATATTTGTTTCTCATCACATGAAACAGCCAATCTGACTGAAGTGTCTGTTCTTCTATTTCCCAGTGATTACTGCACCCTACAGACCATAAAGGTGCACAACATTGTGGTTATGATGCAGTAAGTACTGTCTGCACATCTCTCTTTAATCATTCACACAGGACCACAGAAACCTGGTTCCCATTCTCCCATGTAATACTTGTTAATAATATATTGAATAATCCTGTTTCCAGGGTGACGGTGACCACAACGTACTTTGGCCACATGGAGCAGGTCACTCAGGAGATGTACCAGTATGTAGACTGTGGAGGTAACACCACCACTGTGAGGGGGGCGCAGCCCAAGGTGTCTAATGCCCCAATACCCCCAGAGTAACCCCCATACTGCCCCCCTGCCCTACCTGACCTGAGCCCGGTCCTGGTGAGGGTCCTTGGATGCTAGTCTTAGATCAGGGATCTGGGAAAGCTGCCAAATCTGGGGAGCTACTGGGTGTGTAGGCTTTTGTTCCAGCCCTTCTCTAACTCAGCTGAATATGGAACGTTAGAGCAGGGATAAACGTGTCCACCCAGTAGCTCTCTAGGAGGACGGTTGGCCACCCCAGCCGAAGATGGTTCACTGTTTCTCATTCCTCTTCACCATCCATCTACTGATGAAGACCCCACTGTCATGTATTTCTGTGTTAGCTTACCATTTTGTTGGGAGTATATGCCAAATGTGCAGTTGAGGGGGAAAATGAGACTACTGACAAAAATAATTGTTTTAATGTATAAAAAACACTAAAGTACTACAATATTTCAGTACCAAACCATTATGCACTTTATTAATGCATTTCAAATTCAACCTGTCACTGTGACAATGTAACATTTCACGATGCCACTCCAGACTCCTCCAAACCACTTTGAACTGTAAATGTATATGAAGTAATAACACTTTCCTCTGTCTATGGATGAGGATAACCTCCGAAAGAGTTCTCTCAGTAATCTGATCTCAAATCATTATTATAGTCAGAAGTTGAACCAACAGATCTGGGACCAGTCTACTATTCTCAAAATTAGACCTGTTGTAACACAATAGTGTGTATTATTATGACATTAATCTAGTCCATTTAAATCTGCTGAAAAATCACAATCACAATCCCCTATATAGCACTACTAGGGCTCTGTCCAAAGGTAGGCCCCTGTCCAAAGGTAGGCCCCTTCAAACTCAACTCTGGACCTCAAAGCCAGTTCCACTGCATTATTTCATTGTTCCCCTCTAATCATGGACTGATTTAGACCTGGGACAACAGGTGGGTGCAATTAATTATCAGGTAGAACAGAAAACCAGCAGGCTCCGGACCTCGTAGGGTAAGAGTTGAATACCCCCTGATATAGGGAATAGGGTGCCATTTGGGATGAAGCCAGAATGTGGCGTTTCCACTATTTCTCAGCTTGTAATGACCGGGCTCTCCTATAGAGGGCTCTCTGTACAATCTGTGAATTTGGACCAGTTTACTATTACCCTCCATTGGGTGGTTCAGTTGAAGAGTTTGTAGAACTACCTAGATTTAATGAAAACCTGTTTTAATACCACTTTTGTAATATGATTCCTACCTACATTGTGGAGAACCTTTTTGAAATATGAACTCTAATATAAACTACCCTCTTTCATAGATATAAATATATCTTGAATTATACAACTCAAATTAATAGAAACTACCCTCTTTCATAGATAGAAATATACCTTGAATTTCTTAATGAATAATCAAACTGTAGTTTGCCGTTGATGTAATTAGCAGTTTCCTAGGTTATCGTAGAGCACAACATTTAATGTGTACAGTCATTTGTTCCTAATCAAGCACCTTAATCGTGTATGGAAGAGTGGTTCAGCTTTTGATTGAATGTTAGGATCGAGTGAAGACTTGAAGTACTATTGGTTCATCAAGAAGAAGTGGTTTGATGATCTGACGAGGTTGTTCTTTCCGAATGTCTACTTCTGTGGGGTAGATACATTATTTTGATTAGCAACTGTATTTGACTAGATGTAAATACAAGCTGTTTTTAAAGAGTGTAAATGTAGGTTTTATTTGTGTGATTTGCTTTTCATCATTATATGTTAAAGGATTTGTCCTACCTAGGTATGTTGTCATGCTTTCGGGAAGAAATGTAATAGCATGAATAAAGTTGTCACCGCATTTGTCTGTTATCTTGTATTTTCTTCAGTCTTTTCTCATACCAGTTCCTCTGTGGTTTGTTATTTAAAAAGGTAAGAAATGGAACACTCACATGCTTTAGCACATGAATCAGTGTGACATCACAATTCACTCACAATGAGTTCATGAACCAGAATTGGAATCATACTGGTAATTCTGATTCGATGGATGTTTGCCAAACGGTTGTCTCCTGAGCAAAACTGAACTCGCGCAATGTTGCCATGTGGATATTTGACAGCCAGTGGGAACAGTTTTTACACCATAAACATAAATACCTGTCTGCATAAAAAGCCCCTTTCAGTGGCATTTGGCACATTATTTCATTTCCTTAGGTGGCTGAAGGTACATTGGTAACCATGCACTTTCAGGCCATTTTGAAAGGTGGTCTTCCTTTTGCCTTACAGCAAAATAATGGTAAGTTGATATTACTGATGACATGTTGATGCAAACTTGTATGCTTAATGACTTGTCAGATGAGACTTACTTAATGTGGTTGTAGCCTCAAAGTTGTTTGGCTTGACAATGAAGCAAGAGCACCAATAGATCCTGGAACAGGCTAGTAACCAAAGTTTGAATCCCAGGAAGGACAGGGAAATCTGGAGGAAGTTGCAGCCGGAGAGTTGCTGGCTTCAATTTCTATACCCAGTACAATTGTGCCCTTGGGCAAAGCACTTACCGCCAGCTGACCCTGTGCTGCTCCCAGCCTGTAGTGTGTCAGGTTGGGTCCATAGCTTTGACAGCAAATATGAAAAGAATGTCTCCACGAATAGTATAGTATATTACACATATTGTATAACTTGTTTATTTTTGCATGTTGTGTATGCAGGACCAGCAGTGACATTACTTGTGAACAATGCTGCCCCTAACAGTGCAGGTGGGGTATACCAGGTGTACCACGCAGCACCATCGACATCCTGGAACGGTCTTCCTGTGTACCATGGTTCTCCACCTCACAAGTTGGCCTTGACCACTTCAGATATACAAGGGGGCACTGTTCCAGTGGTGTAAAGTACTTAGGTAAAAATACTTTTAAGTACTAATTAAGTACTTTTTTGGGGTAGCTGTACTTTACTATTTATATTTTTGATAACTTTTACTCCACTACATTCTTAAAGAAAATAATGTACTTTTTACATTTTCCCTGACACCCAAAAGTACTCGTTGCATTTTCAATGCTTAGCAGGACAGGACAATTGTCTAATTTACGCACTTATCAAGAGAACATCCCCTGGTCATCCCTACGGCCTCTGATCTGGCAGACTCACTAAACACAAATGTTTAGTTTGTAAATTATGTCTGAGTGTTGAACTGTGCCCGTGGCTATCCGTAAAATTTAAAAAACAAGAAAATCATGTCTGGTTTGCTCAATAAAATGAATTTTAAATGATTTATACTTTTACTTTTGATACTTAAGTACATTTAAAACCAAATACTTTTAGACTTTTACTCAAGTAGTATTTTACTAGGTGACTTTTACTTGAGTAATTTTCATTTAAGGTATCTTTACTTTTAGTAAGAAAATTGGGTACATATTCCACCACTGCACTGTTCCCATGAGCCCTGTTGAAACACCTGAGACAAGCCAGCATCAGGAGGTTTCTGACTGGAGCCACGGGGGGTTCTGACTGGAGCCAGAGTTCGGAGTCTTCTGAGCCACCCAAAAAGAAGCGAAAGAAGAAGCAACAGTGAAAAGTAGGAGCTGAAACCAGGCTAACCGACTAAACCGAGACAATGGAGACTTTCAGCAATCTGACATATCCTCATCTCTGCTAGACACAGACCGATGGACCAGAACTGGAGCGTTTATTCTACCTAGCAGCAGAAGGCAATGACGAGGCGGATCAGCTCTCAGAAGTGTTGGATGGGCTCACGGTGGTTCCAAGATACCCGGACTTCTCCGAGGACGCTTTGAGCAACATGATCCTTTCACAATATGCCACTCTCATGAACATGTTCCCCGATCCGCAGCGTCCTCCCTTACCCGTACCCTCCTCCCTCCCTCTCTAACCTCACCTCGGCCCAGTCTATGGAGAGACTCCAGACCTACTCACACCATCTACCCACAGTGACTGGGTCACCCATGACAACCCCAGTGATGCCGACTACACCAATACAGCTGGCCATTTTGAGGACCAGTATCCTGCCTCCCGAGAACTCCAGCAGCCAGGTGATGCCGACTACACCAATTCCTACAGCCATTTCGGGGACCCATTAGCTATAACTCCAGAGCCCATGCAGCCAGATGACTGCACCAATTCAGGCAACCACTTGGAGGAACAATACGTTGCCTTACCTGACAATATGGTCAGACATTTTTGGGGCTATAATTCTACTGAGCCTGCCTCCTCCCCAGAGACAAGGTGCTATGTTTTTCTCAGCACTTGTTTTCTGCTGTTGAACTGTGGCTGTCGTTCGAAGCAGTTGTCTGATTTTAAGGGCTGTGTGTGTAGGCCTTATCCTCTCAAGCCTGAGCGCCCCCAAGGACACAACAGAACAGGGCAAGACTTCTGTTCACATGGAGACCCAATATGAAGACATAATATCTGACCCATTCAAGCAGATAATTCATCTTGTGAAACATGCTGACCCAGAAGAAAGCACTCAGTGAAAAATTGCCTTAATGAAATTGACTACACTGCTGTGTAGAGGCAGACAGATTGAAATATTGTCTGTGCTTGTGTTATGACAGTTTGCTACGGGAGTCAGTTAATACATTGATACAGTTCATGCTACATCATAGCTAGTTATGTAGTGCTATCACTGCTTGACTTGGACTGAAATAGGTTCCGGTACTCATTTTGGGTGTCGGTATTGTTTTTATTTAGGTGCAGGAGCTCCACAATACTTTTGAGCTAATATTCTATAAGAGGAACAGGGGCTCAAGCAGTAGAAAATGTGAGGTGCCGGTACTCGGCTCCGGTAAGATCCTGGCTGCCCAAGTCAAGCACTGAGTGTTATGCCTATTCAATGGGCCAGATTCAGTATGGTGATATTTGGAATTTAACTGGTATTTATTACATCATAGCTGTTCTTTACGAATAATGAATTAAACCTCTCAAAGATTAAATTCCCAGCAGATGGTCCCTTTTAACTTTGAAACAGTGTCAACTAGAAGTTGTTGAATTCCAGTAAACTATTGATTTAATTATGAGCCATGTAATAGACTTGTAATCGATGACACATGACAGAACTTGTTTGCTTAACTGCATGCAACCACTTACTGGTGAAGAGGTCACAGCCTGTCTTTGAATCTAACACACACTTTTACTGCACCAATTTCAAATACACTTCCTGTAGAATTCCCCTAAATGGCCTATCTTACCATAAAATGTTTGGCCTACCTCACCATTGTAAAGAAAATACTATAAGAAAATAACACAGCCAATGTAAAGCTGAACTTAGTCATTTTAAGTGACGCTAAAGTTTGGGTGTGTATTGCAGATAGAGTAACAAGGGAATTGACACCCATAGCTTTCACTTTAATATCAGATCCACACCAAAAACAGGATATCACATGACACTGTGTTTTGATATGTTTACAGTGCTAAGCAACAGCACTGTTTTGCTCCATATCATTTCTGACATGGATTATCTGTTTTCCCTGTCCATCTTTCATATGCCCATAGACGATATTATGTTCAACAATATACTGAAAAATTACCCAAATCAAAAAATGTATATTAAAAAAATGTATGTACATTTATTTCTACATTAATATATGTATGTATGTAAATTGTTATTGAAATGAAAATACCACTCATATTTCAGATCAAGCGGTAAAGCTTCATTTGACGCCAGTTTTTGCTTTGTAGCACCTATGAAATATTATGGAGTCTTAAAGGAGGTCTGGGTAAGTCCCAAATGTCATAAATATGCCAACTTTGATTATTTCTCAATTATGCTTTTAGATACAAATGTCAAATATATGTCAACAATCCTTCCTCCAAAGGACCATTCTATTTATTAAATGTCGTGAAATTCCCGAAATCCTGGTCTTTTTTGTCCTGGTTTCGTGAGGAATCACCATTATAAAGCTTCCATCACTGGTCTGGTTCCTCCTCTTCTATTGCTCACATTAACTGACACTAAGTGGAAACTGGTCACTGGCGTCACCAACTTTAAAATAACCTTATTTTTGAGGGAAAAAAACTCTACAGTACTCAAAACAGATTAGTTGCACAACATTAGCAGATTGGTCTTGTAAAAAAACACTTATGTAATAGTTAGTAGTAAGTAGTTGTACTACAGACTGTCATTGTATTTCAAGACTTATGACATTCAAGGCTTGACATTTTCCAAAGAATTGTCCCCAAGCTGTGCAATGTGTTGGAATTGAGCAGGTACGGCTGGTAAATCTACAAGTTTTGAATACCATCGCAAAGACCTTGGACTAGGACTCACCCCTAAGCCATAACCTTTAGAGACCAGTCTAATACGAAACAAGAAGTAGGGAACTTGAAAGGGAACCATTCTGTAATGTCTGGTTTATATTTAGGTTCTCGGTCAAATGGTAATATTTTTTTAAACCAGAGTAGAGATCAATTCTGAAATAATGCAATTGTGGGGATTGTTTTCTGGTTCTCTGTTTATACGTGCAGAGACAAATAACCACACACTGATATCATGGTCCAAACACACCAAAACAGTCGTGATGAGGGCTTGACAACACCTTTTCCCCCTCTGGAGACTGAAAAGATTTGGAATGGGTCCCCAGATCCTAAAAGTTCTACAACTGCACCATCGAGAGCATCCTGACCAGTTGCATCCCTGCCGTGTATGGCAACTGCCTGGCATCCGACCGTAAGGCACTACAGAGGGTAATGCGTATGGCCCAATACATCACTAGGGCCAAGCTTCCTGCCATCCAGGATCTATATACTAGGCGGTGTCCTAGGAAGGCCCCAAAAATTGCGCATGTGATAAATATAATTTGATTTGATTTGCTGAGCTCTGTTGAAACTACAAGATAAACATCTCTATTGACCTGATCTGAACGCAAGTTATTTGAAGCCTAAAATTATGATGTAATAAAGTTATTATAGCAGAACCTTTACTCTGAGTTCTTTTCCAAGGGAATCTTGGAAATGTTGAGCATGGATAGAGACAGTAATATGTAGGTGTAGTAAAAACGTGTGTGTGTGTGTGTATGTGTGTGTATGTGCACGCGTGCATTGTGTGTGTACCTTGGCAGCCTCTAAGACACACCCACCCCCTCTCAGCCTCAACCTCAGCCTTAGAGCCCTGCACACTGCTGCTATTGACTCACTCCTCCCCTGGACCAGACAGAGAACAGAGCAGCAGTCTGTGCCTTGCTCTCACACCATACTCTTCTCACCACACCTGGGATCCACATCCAGCCGTCGCCCTTCTGCCACCAGACATTCAGAGGAACCATGGTGCTCTACCACAGGGAGTTTGACAAGGCAGGCAGGGAAGCCGGTCTCCAGATATGGAGGATAGAGAAGATTGAGCTGGTCCCTGTGCCTGAGAACCTGCACGGGAACTTCTATGTTGGAGACGCGTACGTGGTCCTTCACACCGTCAAACAGCGGGATAGCTGCTTCTACGACCTGCACTACTGGCTGGGTGAGTTGGAGTGAATAAGCAAGTGTGTTTCCTCAGGCTCTTCCCACAACATGTGACAAGCTGGATGATTTGTTCAGTGACGGAGGGTTATGAATCCTTGGAGACTAACGTGAATACATTTGGGGAGTGCTTCATAGACGTTCAAGTTTTATAGCTACAGGCTGAAATCCATGGCATAATATTCTCAGAACCTTCTCATTAACATTAATAAATACATTGGCAATAGCTAAAATAACTTATCAAAGGACATCATATACTAACAGTGTTATAACACATTCCCTTCATCATAGGATCATATCTGAGCAGATGTATTCATATAGGAGAATAACAGTTTGTACATACAAGACAGAACAAGATAGATGGTTTGGCTTGACACCACAAACGCAGATATGAGATGCTGATAACGTTGAGAAAGATAGTTTAGAAATGGATTTAATAATCACTATTATTTGGCATTGCTGGCCTGCTCCTCCCCTAAAGACCCCATGTCAGCCTAATAGTAGAATGCATCTGCTCTTTGTGTATGATCGTGTGTGAGCAGGGATGGAACATAGGGATTTTGGGCAGTGGACAGCCAGGCTAGCCGTCTAAAAATTCACAAGGCACTCTTTGTTGCAGGTGCATGGTAACAATTGAATAACATGAGAAAAAAAAGTAGAAACCTGCATGCTTTTCTTGCTAGTATAACTACTCTTTATTAAGCTTTACGTATAGGCCTCAAGGCCTTCGTCAGAGCCCGGGTCTAAAATCTGTGCCATGCGATATTTGAAAGACAAAAAATAGCCGGGTAGCTAGTTGGGCACATTTTCTACTAGCCCTGTCTGAAAAGTACTGGCAACGGGTTAGTGGGCTAGCTTAATTTCCATCCCTGTGTGTGAGTGACGTTTCATAACGTTTCACAACTGTGTGGTCTCGAGGTGCTGTTGTCTTAGTGTACAGAGAAGTAAAGCAGAAGCAAGTCAGCCAATCTTGTCATCAGCTGAGCTGAATACAGTTTTTTTGCCTGAAGTAATAAAGGAAAGTTACTATCTGGGTGGGGTGATTGACTATCATGACGCTTCCTAGATAAGATAAGGTCATTCTCAGCAGAGGTCGTAAACTATATCAGTCCTCGTTCCACACGTAATTGGACAGTGATGTTTTCCCTTCCTATCAGGACTATAGCCACTCTGGAAAACCATCAATTATTTTCATTAACCTTTGAGTAACTACTCTGTTCAGCTGTCTCAGAGTACACACATTGTACCTGAAAGTACTGTCAGTGTTGTGGTGGAACTATGGAACCATGCAAGTCAAGGCTACTGATATGTAACTCCAGCTTCCTTCCTTGACACGTAATAATATAATGTTATGTCTCTCTCTCCCACCCTCTCTCTCTCTCACTCTCCCACTTTCTCTCTCTCCCACCTTTCCTTTTTCCTCTCCCCCCATTAATCATTCATCATTAACCATTAAACACGCTAATGGACCTCCAAAGGGTTTCCTTCACATTATGCTTGCTGCTATGGGCTTTAATTTTTCCCTCAGTTCCATCATTCAGTCACTCAATAAATTAGAATGGCAACATGTTATAGACTGGTAGCTAGTGTTTAACTACGTTAGTCACACCAAAATAGCAGGTATGACTTGGACTGTTTACCTACCTCATCAGGCCTACAAGGTACCACTTACAGGGTTCCAGCTCCTCAAATCAAATCAAATGTTATTGGTCACATACACATGGTTAGCAGATGTTATTGCGAGTGTAGCGAAATGCTTGTGCTTCTAGTTCCGACAGTGCAGCAATATCTAACATGTAATCTAACAATTCCACAACAACTACCTAAAACACACAAATCTAAGTAAAGGAATAAGAATATATACATATAAATATATGGATGAGCAATGACAGAGCAGCATAGGCAAGATGCAATAGATGGTACAAAATATAGTATAAACATATGAGATGAGTAATGCAAGATATGTAAACATTATTCAAGTGGCATTATGAAAGTGGCTAGTGATCCATTTATTCAAGTGGCCAATGATTTCAAGTCTGTATGTAGGCAGCAGCCTCTCTGTGTTAGTGATGGCTGTTTAACAGTCTGATGGCCTCTGATGGCCTCTGTTGTGCTGTGCAGCAGCAGCAGTCACCCAGAAATGTACAATGGCAACACGCAAAGCTGTTAGATTCTGTTTGAGAGTGAACATATGAAAACCACAACACCAGTGTGATTATTGTTGCCAAGCCATGTGTCTGCAAGGGTGACAAAAAAGATGTGAACAAACAGGCACACACCACACTGTGTGAAAATAAAGCATACTATGAACATCACAGTGATAACATCAGCTAGGCAGTTTGGCTCATAAGAATTAACATTGTGCTTATGTTCCTTTGTCTAAACCTAAATACTCTCTAATTTCATGCTAACATTTATCATATGGTTTTTAAGTACTGTACCACTCGTGTTCTCTCCTTAGGTAAGGAGTGCAGCCAGGACGAGAGCACGGCGGCGGCCATCTTTACTGTTCAGCTGGATGATTTTCTAGGAGGGAAGCCTGTCCAGTACAGAGAACTGCAGGGGTTCGAGTCCACCGCCTTCACACGATACTTCAAGGGAGGCATCACATATAAAGTATAGTATTGTCTTACTGATGCATTTTATTTCATTTTATTTCATTAATATTAGATTTGTTCCTGTATCTGTCTTACTGCTATTTACTACTAGAAGATATGGTGTTACTTTGAACCAAAAAGCCCCCTTATTTTTATCAGTGAACATTCATTCCATTTGTCATATTTCAGACCCTGGGCATCATACGCTGGATGTCTGCTATTAAATAAACACTTGTTGTAATGTTTTGTTTGGCCCTGACCATGGGCAGCAACACTGACTCATGGGATGGTGAAGTACCTTGGTATGCAGATGAAAAGGAAAAACAGTTATGCGTGATCCTCACATTGTTTGTTTTTCTTGGTTCTGAACCTTTCTTGATTTTCCTTAGTATTACCCAATCACTAGAAGGAACTACTTGACATTCTACCCTTGTTCAACCTCACAGGGTACTCATAGGCTCTGACATTGCCTTTTATTTGTTGTTTCAGGGATGTTTGTGTTGGGTACTATGTAACTGTGTATCTTGTTTTGTACGTGATGTATGCTATGTTGATCTACATCTTGTATTGCTTTTAAACTGAGCAAGACAAATTCCCTCTTGAGGGCAATGAAGTATTTCATTTGATCCTAATCTACTCTATTTTATTATATTCTATCCTGTTCTATTCTAGGCCGGAGGCGTGGCCTCGGGGTTCCATCACGTGGTCACCAACGACCTGTCAGCTCTGAGACTATTCCATATCAAAGGTCGCCGCGTCGTCAGGGCAACCGAGGTCACCCTCAACTGGTCCAGCTTCAACAGAGGGGACTGCTTCATCGTGGACCTTGGTGCAGTAAGTTTTGATTGATTGATTGATCTACTGATTGACTCATCGATGGATCGACAGATTGGTAGATTGTACTTTAGCCTCCCTCTATGTGAGAGTATACCATATAGATATAGAACGTGTATCAATGATATAGTGTCTATGTTGGGAACACTGCCTCTGCCACTTGTATGGCACAGATGGTAGTGCACTCAGTGACCCTGTAACAACAGTTCATTTCTTTGACTGTCACCTTCCTGAGAAAACAGACACATTGTCCAGACAAAATTCTGTTGAAAGTCAAATATTAACTGTTCGGCTTGAGTTAAATATATGTAGGCCCTACGGTATGTTAACTTGAGGTGGGTTTATGTATCAGATCATTTGACATACAAGGTATCCTAATGTTTTCCAAACTACATCCAAAAGCTGTACTGTTCACTCTTATTTTAATATTGCCTGAAATCAGGATGTACTGCCACATAACAGTGACCCACTTGGTTTGAACCTGGGTCATCTGCTTGCCCCAACATTGTGTTAGTTATCCCCTGAAGCTAAACGCCTGTATGCACCTGGAACTTGATAAAGTGAGCAACAACCTCTTTTCAACTGAACCGTACCTGTTACCTGTCTCTAGGTTATCTACCAGTGGTGCGGTTCAGAGTGCAACAAGTTTGAGCGCCTGAAGGCAGCGCAGGTGGCTGCCAGTATCCGTGACAATGAGAGGAATGGCCGAGCAAAGCTGGTTGTCGTGGAAGAGGGGAGCGAGCCGTCTGAGTTAACTGAGGTGACAGATGCTAATTCAATATGAGTTTTTACAACCACAATATTTCACTTTCATTCCCTAGTCTAGAGTTTGCACTCTTGAATGGACATTAATCATGAATTACTGCAGGCACCTAACTGTATGACAGTTAAATAATCCACTTATTTTGCTATCTCCATTAACACAAGTCAATATTATCTTAGTCTTTTTTGTCTTTGTGTTTTTATCGGTCAACCTTAACAGGTACTTGGCAACAAGCCAGATCTACCAGAAGGTGATGACAATGACGATATGATGGCAGATATCTCCAACAGGAAAATGGCCAAACTCTACATGGTACGGTACTCAGTCTATACACACTCTAACACACACTCACACACACACACACACACACACACACACACACACACTCATCTCGCTGTTGTTCCTTCCAGGTATCTGATGCGTCCGGAGAAATGCAGGTTACCCTGGTCTCAGAGGAGAACCCGTTCTCTCAGAGCCATCTGCTGTCTGACGAGTGCTTCATCCTGGACCACGGGAAGAGCAAGATGATCTTTGTCTGGAAAGGTACGTATTTAAACTGCTACACATGCTTATCTTGACCATCTAAATTCCTCCCCTCATCCTTCAGTACTTCCCATCTTTTTTGTACCTCTTCTTCTGCATGAATCTTCCACCATCACCCATAAAGGCCGTAACGCCAACCCCAGCGAGAGGAAGACTGCCATGAAGACTGCTGAGGGCTTCGTCAGGCAGATGGGCTACCCACCTAACACACAGGTTCATGCTCGTTATCATCCATATAGCGTCAGTCATAATTGCTTTGGTTGGGTCATTTGATTGGATCAACTCGTGACTCAATTATCAGTGTATGTCAGTTCATGACTTCCTAAACTGATCAAATCAAAATGTATTTGTTCACATGCACCGAATACAACAAGTGTAGACCTTACTGTGAAATACTTACTTACAAGCCCTTAACCAACAGTGCAGTTCAAGAAGAGTTAAGAAAATATGAACCAAATTAACTAAAGTCCAAAATAATTTGTACCTGTAGTTAGGGGTAAAGCGACTATGCATAGATAATAAACAGCGAGTAGCAGCATTGTAAAAACAAATGGGGAGGGGGGCTCAATATAATAGTCTGGTGGCCATTTGATTAATTGTTCAGCAGTCTTATGGCTTAGGGGTAGAAGCTGTTGAGGAGCCTTTTGGTCCTAGACTTGGCGTTCCGGTTCCGCTTGCCTTGCGGTAGCAGAGAAAACAGTCTATGACTTGGGTGACTGGAGTCTCTGACAATTCAGTTCTTAATGTCCCGTTGGTAGGATAACTGTAATCGCAGGTCATCAATTTTATTTTCCAATGATTGTATCAGGATAAGGTAAGACCCAGATGCAGACCGTGTAGAAGTAACAATGTTTATTACAGCAAAGGTACAGGAAGGCAGGCAGGCTCAGGGTCAGGTCAGGTAGAGGTCGGTAATCCAGAGACGGGGCAAAGGTACAGAAAGGCAGGCAGGCTCAGGGTCAGGTTCAGGGGCAGGCAGAGTGGTCAGGCGGGCGGGCTCCTGGTCAGAACAGACAAGGGTCAAAAACAGGAGGACGAGAAAAGACAGACTGGGGGAAAGCAGGAGCTGATACAAAACCGCTGGTTGACTTGACAAACAAGATGAACTGGCAACAGACAAACAGAGAACACCGGAATAAATACACAGGGGATAATGGGGAAGATGGGTGACACCTGGAGGGGGGTGGAGACAATCACAACGACATGTGAAACAGATCAGGGTGTGACAGATTGCATGTTAGCAAGTGGAATGGATGGCAGTGAGAGTTTACTTGCTCGCCTACGGATTCTCAGAAGGCAGCCCGATCTGCGTCCTCTTTTCCTCCGGTATTTTCTTCACGCAAATGACGGGGACTTGAGCCTGTTCCCGTGAGAGCATTATATCCTTCTCACCGGACTCGTTAAAGGAAAAGATTCTTCCAGTTCGTGGTGAGTTATCACTGTTCTGATGTCCAGAAGTTATTTTCGGTCATAAGAGACAGTAGCAGCAACATTATGTACAAAATAAGTTACAAACAACGCAACAAACGAACGAAATAGCACAATTGGTTAGGAGCATGTAAAACGTCAGCCATCCTCTTCGGCGCCATCTTAATCAGGACTGAAAGAGAGTTGATCCCCAACCTTGACATTCATAGAAACAACTCCTCTTCTCTATCTCCAGATCCAGGTACTTCCAGAGGGTGGGGAGACTCCCATCTTCAGGCATTTCTTCCAGGGGTGGAGGGATAAAAACCAGAGCGAGGGGTTCGGGAAGGTCTTTGTGACCGAGAGGATCGCTAAGATACGTCAGGTGGAGTTCGATGCCTCCAAGCTCCATGAGTCCCAGAGCATGGCAGCCCAGTATAACATGGTGGACGACGGCACAGGAGACACTCAGGTACAGGACCATGTGTTACTGCCACAAGACTGTTAGCCCGCTGAGCTAAGGTCTAAGCAACAGATCAGGGAGCTAACACAGACCTTCATGTATCAGACAAGTTTCCTCATTACGCAAGCATTACAAGCAGTGAATAAGCAAATGTGCTAATCTAAAAATGAATCGGGTGTTTTATTCAACTGACAATTCCAATCACATGGATTGTAAACTGATTATAGTAGAATAGTAAGCCAGATGCATGTTTCATGTTCCAGATCTTCAGAGTGGAGAGCAGTGGTCGAGTCCCAATCGACCCAAAGACTTATGGCCAGTTCTATGGAGGAGACTGTTACATCATCCTCTATACATATAAGAGAGGACAGATCATCTACACCTGGTGAGTCTGGTAGACCTGTGCTCATATATTCAATTAGATTGATTGGTTGATTGATTGATTGATTGGTTGGTTGAATGGATTGATGAATTAATTGATTGATCCCTATACTTCCTGTGGCAGGCAGGGGGCTAGCAGCACTCTAGATGAGCTCACAGCTTCTGCCTTCCTTACTGTGGAGCTCGATCGCTCTCTGGGTGGGAATGCAGTTCAGGTAAGTCTAACCCAAATTAAGGTGAGGATCCCTTATTGTCCAATGTCCACGAATGTCCAGTGGATGTGCTTTATCCCAACCCCTCCGAAAGACTCACACTGCTGTTGGAGCAGAGGCCCTCTGTGGAAATCTGTAAAAACTGTAGAAAGTTTGTAAATGTTTTTTATATCACAGTTGCAAAGTGTGATACTAGAGGTTATTCTCTCCAGCCTATGGTGTATTAAATCCCCTCATTTGATTGTTTTATCAGGGTTTACTTCCCGTGCCTACGGGGCATGATGGAATCTTTTCTCTGGATGTGAAATTGGTATCTCATAATCTGATTCAATGTTTCATGTTTAACTGTTAGCACAGGGTGCCGCTTATACAGAGACACTGGGAGATTCTCAATTGGTTTTACTAACTCCTCCATCCTGTCCTCACCTCTTTTTTAAAAAGGTCTAAGGTAATCTAGGAGAGGAAACATGGAAACAAATGCGCTGTATGAAATGAGAATCTCCTTCTCCACTCGTGCCTCATCAGGCAAATTGAGAGTTTGGGACTATAAGGTTCAATGTGGAAAAAGATGATTTTGAGATAATTAAAGTTCTGATCCCTCAATGGTTTGAATGATGTCAGCAATGTTTATCTTGTATTCTTTTGAAATTAACAACATGATTTGGGGTATTTAGAGTACTATATAGGTAGAGAACATTGTACACAACAAGGCTATGTCAATAACAACATTTAAACAAAAATGCAGATACAATCTTATAGTCCCAAACTCTCGAAATGCGTTTACAGGGGTGGAATACCCAAATAAATGTGTAAAGGGATGAAAACAAATGGAGCTAGTTGTGGCAGACATTTTATAGATAAGTATAGTTTTTACATGTGTACACGTTTTTCTCCTTCGAGAAAAACTTTGTTCGCCTACTATTGACACTTTCCTCAACCACTCGACAATTTATCGGTTTCTGGGTCACTGAGGATATGGGCGCAGGTAGCGTTCGTTGGACTAGTAACCGAAAGGTTGCAAGATCGAATCCCCAAGCTGACAAGGTAAACATCTGTCGTTCTGCCCCTGAACAAGGCAGTTAACCCACTGTTCCTAGGCCGTCATTGAAAATAAGAATTTGTTCTTAACTGACTTGCCTAGTTAAATAAATAAAAAATAATGGTATTTTGCCCAAATGAGAATCTCCCACTGTGTATGCCGTGTTATAGTGCCCCCTAGTGGTTGTCTACAGCATAGTTTTCTACCTGGCCCTCCAGCTATGGCTTTGCTATCCATGAGCACCTGTACCAAATTTGTTATGCGTTAATACTCTCTTTTGGTTTCCTAGGTGAGAGTTTCCCAAGGAAAAGAGCCTGCCCATCTCCTGAGTCTGTTCAAAGCCAAGCCCCTCATCGTGTATAAGAGTGGTACCTCACGCATCGGAGGCCAGACACCTGCGGCCCCCACACGCCTGTTCCAGGTCCGACGTAACCTGGGCACTATCACACGCATCGCAGAGGTTAGGATATTCTCACACAGACAGACACCTATGGTTGTTTGATTGGCAAAGATGGAAGGTAAACACACATAAATGCAGTTTTCACACTAAATTGTGAACAGGCACTGATTATGCTAAATTTGGCATTGGAATTTACGATGCTCATTTGTCATTTCCTATCGTCTAGACTGGAGGTCAGCGTTTCCTCACCACTAGATCCCAGTGGCATTGTCTGTTGTGTGTGTTGCGGCAGGTGGATGCGGAGGCTGGCAGCCTGAACTCTAACGATGCATACCTGCTGAAGATGCCCTCAGGGCAGAGCTACCTGTGGGTGGGTAAGGGCGCCAGCGAAGACGAGGAGCGGGGGGCCCAGTACCTGAGTCAGGTGCTGAAGTGTCAGACACAACGCATCGTAGAGGGACAGGAACCAGGTGAGAATATCATACAGATTCCTTCTGGGCTCATGTTCATAAAACGTCTGAGGAGGAGTGCTAATTTGGTATAAGTTTTCCTTTTTGGTTCATAATGAATAAGAATATATGGATTGGGTCCTGATATTAGATCAGAAGTTCTCTGAGAAGCTTTATGAGCTGTGATGTAGTACTCCGGAAAGTCACCAGGGGGCACACTGACACAAGGAAAGTCTCGAGACAGATTGACAAGTTTGAGGTTTTTAGTCCTAAAAATGTATATCACAAGTTCAAGATGCAAAGAAACCCAAGCAGATTTGTTTTGTTTGGTTGTAGCGGACCACTGGGCAGCCTTAGGGGGAAAAAAGGACTACCAGACATCAGAGAGACTGGCGAGTAAGAGCCTCACTCAACAACCTCGCCTGTTCGCCTGCTCCAACAAGACTGGCAGGTTCATAGTGAGTACCACGGACACACACACTCCTCACTCACTCACTCATAGATAGATGGATGACAAATACTGTTTGCAGATTGAGGAGGTTCCAGGGGAGTTCAGTCAGGAGGACCTGGCAGAGGATGACGTGATGCTGTTGGATGTCTGGGATCAGGTATGGAGCTTGTTACATATCCCCAAATTCCAATTTTCAGCCCATTTCTAACTCTATGGAGGTTGAACTACATTGATGTAAATTTTTTGTGATAGGTGTTTATCTGGATTGGCAAAGATGCCAATGAAGTTGAGAGAACTGAATCTGTAAAATCAGGTAAGTTTTGGTCTTTGCCTTGTGTGTATATAGGGTTGTTTCTTTTTTTCGTAGTACGTTTAATATATAGTTTAATATATATATATATATATATATAATATATATATATATATATATCTTTAACTTATCTGAGGTGTGAACACCCTCTTTTCTATGGTTTATCCCATTGATAACATCTATGTGCTCCCTTCCAGCCAAGACATACATAGAGACGGATCCGGGTGGTCGGGATAAGAGGACCTCCATAGTGACGGTGAAGCAGGGTCATGAGCCCCCCACCTTCACAGGGTGGTTCCTGGGGTGGGACGTGGCGCGCTGGGACTCAGACACCATGGCCAGGACCATGAAGACACTGCAGATTTAGCATCAATGAATCCCAACAGTTATATCACTGTTATAACACAGTTTAGACAGATATAATGGTTATAACATTCACTCTGTATTCAGTAGAGGGTTTACAAATATTAGTGTGAAAAGAGGGTTAGCTAGCCCTTCATGGACTAGTGTTAACCCCAGATGTGTACTGCTTGGACATCTTTGTTGTTTTTGTTCCAAAGACAAAAGACCAAAAAGTATGATATATGATGTTAATTTGAATGCGGATCTTTACATTTGGACTACGTCTGGAAATAAATCTTGCTTTTTGCTTTAGAAAAAACAAATACAAATAAGAAGTTTGCAATTTGTGGATTGGCGAGTATGGATGATTGAATGCTTTTGTCATTAAACTCTGATAGAAAATGCATAATGACTGCTGAGAGTTATGAACTCTGAGAACCCTGAGAAAGAGAATTTCATTTATTTTTTTTGTCCTTGAGTCTAACCTAGCCTCGAAAGCCGCCTGATCTCGTGAGCTTACATGAATGGTTCACTAGTCAGTCTGGTAATTACCAGGCTAAAAGTCTAACCACGATGGACAATCAAATCAATTCAAGATTATTAAACATTTATTAGCTTCAGTGTCATGTCTTCATCTCAAACCTTGGCCTACTGTGTAGCCTGTAAAATGAACTTGTAATTCATATCCTACAATATTCGAGTAGCTGAAAAAGTAATTTTGGTCACTAGAATATCAAAAGAAAGACCTAGGCTTTCCAATGAGAGATAACTATCACAAGTAAATTGAGTGTGAGATCCCATTGGGCACAGACATCAACTCAAAGTTAATTCCACGTTGGTTCAACGTAATTTCATTGAAGTGACGTGGAAACAACTTTGATTCAATCAATGTGTGCCCAGTGTGATTGCACTGCAATGTTATTTCAAATGTCAATTTCCCGCCATCCCAATGTCTGGCGTCTGGGGAGCCCACCCACTTTCAGATCATACAATTGAAACTGTTGAGCGATCAGACCAGATCCGAGAGACCACCTAAGTCACTCAGTAAATGTGCTCTTGATGGACCTCATCTTGGTCAAGGAAATCACCGTCCTTTGATCTTTCATTATTGCTTTTTTTCCATTCGGATCTAATTATAGAATAATTTTTCAAAATCTGTAAACTTTGGCCCTATTTTTATTTAAACATACACATTTAGGCAGGACACATCTTTAAAAAAATCTAGATCTTAATATTTTTCATATTCTTGACGTTTGTTGCAATCAATAAAACTTGAAACATTTCAATCACAAGCCACACAAGTGTAACCTATAGATGAGTTCCAGATACACCTTTTACACAGAAAACATCGTATCAAGTACAAATACATCTAGAATATATAACACGCCCTTTTCATTGCAACCCGTACAATGTAATTTCAGAGTTCAATGACACCAAGTGACAGAAACAGGTGGTGCGTGGAGGTGTGTCGCGTGAGGACGAAGACGAAGACAACAGGCACCACTCATCACCAATCGGACAAGGAGAAAACGGAGCGCTCTGGGACTTCAACCAAACAGAGCTCTCGCTAGAAACATTGTGGGTTGAACCCGTGGTGCGGGAATGGAATGGAGAGATGGAGTCAATCCACGTTTATCGCTCAGTAGTCGTGTGGACCTGAAAGTGTTAGCAAGAGAGAGGAGATCATAAAGGATACCCTGTTGCAACGATTTCGCTTTCATGTTTTGGAAAGTCCATAGGGCTACATCACAAAGGTAGGTGTGCATTCTACAAATTATATATATTTTTCCATGCATAGAGATTATGCATAGAGATTACGTTTAGTACAATATGTGGAATGAATGAGATTATACCCAAACCATCGTCGCCAATTTTTCATGACAGTTTGCATTGAATGTCTGCCAAGACCGCCTATTATTGAGTGCAAGATGATTGAATAGCAAACTAGCAATAGCCTACGAATATATATAAGAGCATTCGATTCATTGTTTTGTTTTTTCATAGCACTTGTTGGCATAACCCCTCTGTCTGCCTGTCAACCCATTTGTTTTGCCGTTAGTGGAAGAAGACTGATGTTGCCGCGCAACAGTTTCTTGATGGCCAGCCGGTCAATCTTCTGTAGCCTATTTAGATTATTCTCTCAATTTACGATTTGTCAGTCAACGAGCAGAATAATGTTATTCCTTGTGCCAACGGCACCGATCATCAACCCGAAGACAGTTCAAATCGGATTTTTGTTGGTAGCACGCCGGCATCCTTGTCATTCAACATCGATAGCCTACAGCCTCTGAATGGGAATTAACATATGAAATCCACCGAGCCCCCGAGCGCTGCTCTAGACGCTACATGTGCAAATAGGCTCCTTTCACACCCCGCTGGTTTACCTCTCATTCATCTCATGGCCCGAAATATTAAAGATGTAAAAGGCTTAAGAATAAGAAAGAGAGAGTGCATATTCACTTACAATGAGAAAAGGAAAAAAGAGAGAGACTGTATAGGCCTAGGCTATATTCACTGACAGTGCATAGCCCCTGTAAAGCAATAGACTGCTGTTCTTGTTGGTTGTTGAGTGCTTTTTACAGCTGCTTACATTGTATCATCTCTTTTATTTCTAGGTGAATGCTGTAGCACAGCCCCCTGGAAAAGTAATGAGCAAAGAAGCCTTGTGATTATTTGTTGAAGCAGCAGCGGCACGCTTCTCCCCTGTCTGAGTCTCCCTCAAAGCGTGAGTAACAAGATGGGGAATGGATTATCAGACCAGATCTTCCCCAGCCTTCCTTCCTTCCAGGCCCTCCATATTGTCATCCTGGGTCTGGACTGCGCCGGGAAGACCACTGTCCTCTACCGCCTTCGTTTCAATGAGTTTGTGAACACGGTCCCCACTAAGGGATTCAACACGGAGAAGATCAAAGTGTCCCTGAGTGCTAGCGGAAAGTCCTGGCGGAAGGCGGCGTTCCACTTCTGGGACGTGGGCGGTCAGGAGAAGCTCCGCCCCCTGTGGCGCTCGTACACGCGGTGCGCCGACGGCATCGTGTTTGTTGTGGATTCCGTCGACACCGAGCGTCTGGAGGAGGCCAAGACAGAGCTCCATAAGATCACGAGGTTAGCGGAGAACCAGGGGGTGCCTGTTCTAGTGGTGGCCAACAAGCAGGACCTGAGGAACTCCCTGCCGCTTCACGAGATGGAGCGCTCTCTGGCGCTAGCGGAGCTGGGTAATGGAACGCCCTGGCACCTGCAGCCTGCCTGCGCCATCATAGGGGAGGGGCTACAGGAAGGTCTCGAGAAGCTCCACACCATGATCATCAAAAGGAGGAAGACGCAGAAAGCTCAACAGAAGAAGAAGAGATGATCGGATTGGTCACACACACAACTGCCATCATGGCGGAGTTGGTGGAGTTACACAAGGACTTAATGTGAGATATCAATGGTGATGGATGGTGACCCACCTGTCGGGCTGTTAACCATGAGCTGGACACATGGTGTTGACTAGTATGGTGTACCAATAATGCTAGGTGTCTCCTTATCAATACATTGACCAGGTGATGTGGAGCACTCAGTGATGGGTCAGCTGCTTGCCTGCCTGCCTGTAAGTCTGTCTTGGCTCAGTTGTATCAGTCAAATGTAATGGGACTGAGTTTGTTCAGGGCTGTCTCGGGGTGTTGTCACTATGTCCTCACTGGAACTGATGGAATATATATTTTTCACCATGCCATTGACTTTGGATGGAAACAGTCCTGGCTGGCACAGCACCACGGGACAGTGGACACTAATGTATTTTTATAGGAAGTATTTCGCTCATACCATGAGGCACACAAGAGTTCCCAGAGGGACAAAACAATCAAAACGGTGAAGTGGCAGAGAAGTCAAATGTATACTTGATTGTATGCTGTCTTTCATCTCAAGTGTTACAAGTGTATGTAGCCTATTGTTCAATCAGTTTGAAGCATGAAATTATAGGTTTACCAAAGCTTTTGTTGACAATGAGATTACATGTTGAAAACACAAAGAAGGACTATCAAGTTGCAGTAAGAGTCATGTTAGTGTGACCTCTGAAATTTTGTCTTACAATCAGTCAGTATTAGATAGAAGCAGGGGCGCAATGTTCACTGGGAACGGGGGGGACATGTCCCCCCCCACATTCTGAAATTGCATTTTTGAGAATGTTTAAAACGAGGCAACTGTGTGCTTTAGTACCATGCGGTCGCCTCCAAGCGGTCGGGTAAACTGTTTGGAGTGTTTATCCGATTGGATAAATTAAAATCAAAAATGATGTCCCCCACTCTTCTAAAACCAAAGTTGCGTAACAACATTAGTGTTTCATCAGTGATAAATGATTAGGATCTACAGAAGTTAGGCTATTTAATGTTACTATCACTTGGGTGAAGTGAGGTCAAGGTGGGGTATAAACTCAGTTCAGCTCAGCGCTATTGGTGTAAGTGTCAGTGGTTGTAGTTTTGTGTCTTGTGTTATTCTGTTGATTGTCAGGCTCAGTTGGCTAAGCGTACTCTGAATATTTCTTCCTGGCTTGGCTATCTGTCTGATCTGGACCCTGTGCTCTAAAAGTGTCAGGCTTCTGTCAGATCCAGGCCTAGTACCAGCCTAAGACGTTGGGTGCGTTCCAGAGTGTAGATCCAGCCCTACTTCGCTATCTACCTAAGACTTTGGGTGCGTTCCAGATACACTCATTCTACTTAGGTCCTTGCAGTTTATAGGATCGTTATATCATGTTGATGTGCTTCCTGAGATGTTAAATAGTTCTCCAAATTATGTAAAGATCTGATCATCTGATCTCTGACCTGTGCAGAGTTTGTGTACCTGGAACGCACCCATAGACTTCCATATTCCGTAGGAACAGTCAAGTAAATGCACTTTATTGGTCCGTTTTCTGACCTTGCATCATCAGATTTTTGTATATTATGATACTTAAAAGAAATCAAATATGGATATTGCTTCAAATGAAGCGTTTTAAAAAGGTTGTTACACTATTACCACATTGGAATGTCATTTATGTCCCCCTGTTTACTCTGTCTGTGTGTGAGGGGAAGGGGTGATCATATTTATGTGTTTGTTTGTATGAATTTGTTCAACTCTAATAAAGCAACAATTAAACGCAATAACATGACATCGCACGCAGTGGTTTTTTCCTCTCTCATTTCAAAAGTGGTGAAAATAATTTCCTAGATAACGTTAGTATTCACAACACTGTTGCCCAATGTCTATCTTCAGAGGAAGAATATTTAAGTTACACTTCTATCATAGCTTATCGGCAGTTATATGGCATTTACACACTGCATTGGATTCTGGGGGAAAAATAGTTACTGATCACTGATATTTGCTCATGAAATAGGTTCCCGCCCTCCTGTCAGAGAATAACAAACTGGAGAGATGTGCTTTCATTACACAGTGTACTTTACTCTTCTCACACACAGACACACTGTATTTCACTTTTCACCGACCTGAATTCACTGCCTACGCCCCAAACCCCCTGAATTCACTGCCTACGCCCCAAACCCCCTGAATTCACTGCCTACGCCCCAAACCCCCTGAATTCACTGCCTACGCCCCAAACCCCTGAATTCACTGCCTACGCCCCAAACCCCCTGAATTCTGTGGTGAAACTAATTCAGGTTCAACAGCTCCTCTCACTGTTAGCTAGAAATTAGCCTGGTGTTCTAATGAGGCTCATGAATATTCCTGAGAAACACTGAGGGAAAAGCATGATATGCATAATGCAACAGGGAACAGGGTCATAGCAGTGGGATTTGGAGCTGGGCACAGAATTACAACTCTGATAGTGGTGCTGATCAGGTGGCCTTGGGATATAGGCTACCTCCATTACAGGACAAGCAGTATAACATGTTCACACCATTACCAGCTGTTGAAACTATGTATTATCTTGTTTATTATCTGAGGCTGGTTTCAGTGGTGTTGGGATGTTGGTGTTTGGTGTTTGGAGAAGAGACGAGCGGGCACAGCCAGTTCTGGCCCAGGAGGACCCGCCCTCCTCAGAACAGTAACAGATACTAACAGAGAGAGGGAGAGAGAAAGGGAGGAGAGGGGCCATCGGTCAGAGGAGATGACCCAGTAAGGAGTTATTTTTCTGGACTTGTTTCCCCTGTTAAGCCCTTTCCTGGTTGTTGGCTGGATGGAGAGGAAGGCACAGTCATGTGAGGGGAGGGCACACACATGCGCACGCACACTGACAGGTACACACAAGCGTACAAATACACACACACAACGTGGTCACCCAGGTATCTGATAGGGAGGGATAATGGAGGTGAAACTGGCTCACAGTTAATTGTTTCAGAGATAATGAAATATGCTAAAATATTCTCTCTGCATATTCATGTTCTCTCTCTGCATGTGCACCTACAGAAAGCCTGGTCCTGCACCAAAAACGTCAAAGAGAATTTCAAATGTGAACATTTTAAGAATTTAGTATTTTTTTATGAATGGAGGAGCAACATAGACATTGTTGCAACTAAATAAACAGCAGAAAACAGTAAAATAATATTAATTTGACTTTGTAAAGCTTCACACTACTTTTTCAAACTACCTTGGCTCTGCTGTAAACATTTGGATGAAACATATCAAAACTACATCTAACCAAGTGTTACTTTCCTACCACATGTGGATATGACTGAACGATCGTCTAGGGTCCTGCCATGTAAACGGTGGCACATCGTTTCTGTGACATCCCTTCTCTGGGGCTAAATGGCCGTTTGCCCATGTTTCCATCATAGTGACGTCAGACAGATGTGTTTGGCACCAGAGGTTAAGGCCAGGCGGAACACACACACACACACACACACAGTTGATCAAAGTCACATTGGGGTGTAGGGTTTAGTCATTCCCATACCCTCCTATCCTTCTCCCTCTCTTCTTCCTTTCCTGTACCACTACAAGCCCTGCCTGGGCCCCTGCCCTCTGATCTTTTGATGTAAAAGCTCAAATTGAGCTTTGCTTGACTTCATTTGTCCTGTACAATTGAACCAATGGAATAGTACTTAAAGTGCTAACTCTGAGCTAAATCAAGCGCACCTGCTGACCAGCATCATGGGATTCCTCCCTCCCCTAGATGATTCAGAAGCTATATGTCAAACTCCCTCCCTGTCCCACTCCCCCCCACACCCTCTACTCCTCCTATGTGACACTGAACTAGGCCTGCTCTAGGGTCATAAAAGAGAAGCTCACAATCATAAAAAATTACTGTGCACATGGTCATTAAGGGTTTCCATGGAGGGATGTAGTGTGGAGCCAGATGTGCACTGTAAATGTTTTCATCTACACCAGATGTTTTACTGTACCTTCTGCTCTCGCTGCTGTGACGTGACGCAGGGCAGTGCCCTAAATTATGAGAGCCAAACTCACACACTGATGGCATCTCTGTTCACCCTTTTCTTCCTAGTTTAATTTCATGCCATTTGTATTTATTTAACCAGGATAGTCCACTCAGTCACAATTAGCACTATTATGTGAAAGTGAACACATAAAAGTGTTTTCACACTCAACTCTGTGTTGAGTTCATTTTGTGTAGTCCACTAAGAGGTTAGTCTGATCTGATGGCTTCCTGTGGTTGAGGAGATGGACAAGTATTACCAGAACAAGCTCTATATTACTGCCTCTCTATCACTATTACCATTCATTTGAAGCCTGTCTGCCTCAGAGTTCTAGCACTGTCAGTACTCCAGAGGTGTGAATGTGGGAGTGGAATCATTCATGTTGGATGGGTGTGTGTGTGAAGCTCCCATCATCCCTCACCTCCAGCCTGTGTGAGCTGTAGGGCAGGGTGTGTAAACTGTGGTAGCCAGGGTGTGGATGGTGAGGCCGTCATTGATAAGAGAGGAACCAGAATTACCCCTCCCTACAGCATGGCCTTCCTGAGAAGAGGCCTAGAGCGGCCCGCCCTCGCTAACACTCAGAGGGAGAGACAGGACATTACAGCAGAGCTTTTCACACATTGCAAAGTGTAGGGGGAAAAAAATCTTAATTTTCCCGCTTTACAAGCATGGCCTATTGTCTCACCCTTTCCCCGTCAGTTTATTTCTCATGTATCAGCAAAAAAACATTTGGCATCAATAACAACGATATAATGAATTTTGGAAAAGCGCAGTGTAATGTTGTGAAACAATAAATTATTTCCCCCTTTTTTGTGTTAAGGTAAACAAACATCAGATAAAAAATTATTCCTGTGCCTAAATACTCCTTAATAACAACTAACAACTGTGCTAAATTGCATAATAAGGATCAATTAACCATGGTGATTGAGATGGCTGGCGTTGTACAGGCTCCTAACCAATTGTGTTATTGTGTGTGTTTTTTCACATTATATGTCACTTATTTTGTACATAATGTTTCTGCAACCATCTCTTTTGACCGAAAAGAGCTTCTGGATATCAGGACAGCGATTACTCATCTCGTACTGGACGAATATTTTTTATTTAACGAGTCGGACATTTACTTCAGACACCCGACAAGGCCCAAATCCCCGTCATTCGCATGAAGAAGAGACTGAGATATCGGGGACGTAGGTCGGGATGCCAAGGAAGGAACCGACGGCAAGTGAGTAATCCCCCTCTACCATCAGTCTAATCAGCCAAAGTGCAATTTAAAATTTTTATATTTCACCTTTATTTAACCAGGTAGGCAAGTTGAGAGCAAGTTCACATTTACAACTGTGACCTGGCCAAGATAAAGCAAAGCAGTGCGACACATACAACACAGTTACACATTGAATAAACAAACTTACAATTAATAACACAATAGAAAAGTCTATATACAGTGTGTGCAAATGAAGTAAGACTAGGGAGGTAAGGCAATAAATAATTACAATTTGTATAACCTCCTCTGGCGCCATCCAGTCATTGGATAACAAAATGGATGAGCTCCGATCAAGACTATCCTACCAACGGGACATTAAAAACTGTAATATCTTATGTTTCACCGAGTCGTGGCTGAATGACGACATGGATAACATACAGCTGGCGGGGTTTTCGGTTCATCGGCAAGATAGAACAGCTGCCTCTAGTAAGACAAAGGAAAAAGGAAAAAAAACTCTAGACCACCTTTACTCCACACACAGCGTAAAAAGCACTCCCTCAACCTCCATTTGACAAATCTGACCATAACTCTATCCTCCTGATTCCTGCTTACAATCAAAAACTAAAGCAGGAAGTACCAGTGACTCGCTCAATAAGGTAGAGGTCAGATGAAGCAGATGCTAAGCTACAGGACTGTTTTGCTAGCTCAGCCTGGAATATGTTCCGGGATTCTTCCAATGACATTGAGGAGTACACCACATCCCCACAGTGACCGTACGTACATAACCCAACTAGAAGCCATGGATTACAGGCAACATCCGCATCCGACTTTAACCCGGATGCTTATAAGAAATCCCGCTATGCCCTCCGATGAAACATCAAACAGGCGAAGCGTCAATACAGGGCTAAGATTGAATCGTACTATACTGTCTCTGACGCTCGTTGGATGTGGCAGGGCTAGCAAACTATTATGGACTACAAAGGGAAGCACAGTCGAGAGCTGCCCAGTGACACAAGCCTACCAGACGAGCTAAATAAATTCTATGCTCGCTTCGAGGCAAGCAACACTGAAGCATGCATGAGAGCATCAGCTGTTCCAGACGACTGTGTGATCAAGCTCTCCGTAGCAGGTCAACATTCACATAGCCTCTGGGCCAGACTGATTACCAGGACGTGTATTCCAAGCATGGGCTGACCAAATGGCAAGTGTATTCACTGACAATTTCAATCTGTCCCTGACCGAGTCTGTAATACCAACATGTTTCAAGCAGACCATCATAGTCTCTGTGCCCAAGAACACCAAGGTAACCTGCTTAAATGACTACCAAGCCGTAGCACTCATGCCATGAAATGCTTTGAAAGGCTGGTCATGGCTCACATCAACACCATTATCCCAGAAACCCTAGACCCACTCCAATTTGCGTACCGCCCCAACAGATCCACAGATGATGCCATGTCTATTGCTCTCCACACTGGCCTTTCCCACCTGGACAAAAGGAACACCTACTTAAGAATGCCATTCATTGACTACAGAGCAGCGTTCCACACCATAGTACCCTCAATCAATCAATCAAATGTATTTATAAAGCCCTTATAAAGCTCATGTCACAGAGTGCTATACAGAAACCCAGTCTAAAACCCCAAACAGCAAGCAATGCAGGTGTAGAAGCACGGTGGCTAGGAAAGGCCAGAACCTAGGAAGAAACATAGAGAGGAGCCAGGCTATGAGGGGTGGCCAGTCCTCTTCTGGCTGTGCCGGGTGGAGATTATAACAGAACATGGCCAAGATTTAAAAATGTTCATAGATGACCAGCAGGGTCAAATAATAATAATCACAGTGATTGTCGAGGGTGCAACAGGTCAGCACCTCAGGAGTAAATGTCAGTTGGCTTTTCATAGCCAAACATTCAGAGTATCTCTATCGCTCCTGCTGTCTCTAGAGAGTTGAAAACAGCAAGTCTGGGACAGGTAGCACGTCTGGTGAACAGGTCAGGGTTCCATAGCCGCAGGCAGAACAGTTGAAACTGGAGCAGCAGCACAGCCAGGTGGACTGGGGACAGCAAGGAGTCATCAGGCCAGGTAGTCCTGATGAATGGTCCTAGGGCTCAGGTCCTCCGAGAGAAAGAAAGAAAGAAAGAAAGAAAGAAAGAGAAAGAAAGAAAGAAAGAAAGAAAGAAAAAAAGAGAGAAAAAGAGAGAAAGAGAGAGAGAGAATTAGAGAGAGCATACTTAAATTCACAATGGACACCGGATAAGAAATACAGCCCCCGCACCACTAGAGGGATATCTCCAACCACCAACTTACCATCCTGAGAAAAGGCCGAGTATAGCCCACAAAGATCTCAAAAGCTCATAACTAAGCTAAGGACCCTGTGACTAAACACCTCCCTCTGCAACTGGATCTTGGACTTCCTGACGGGCCTCCTCCAGTTAGTGAGGGTAGGCAACAACACATCCGCCACACTGATTCTCAAAACAGGGGCCCCTCCCCTCCTGTACTCCATGTTCACCAATGACTGCATGGCCAAGCACGACTCCAGCACCATCATTAAATTTGCAGACGACACAACAGTGGTAGGCCTGATCACCGACAACGATGAGACAGCCTATAGGGAGGAGGTCAGAGACCTGGCAGTGTGGTGCCAGGATAACAATCTCTCCCTCAACGTGATCAAGACAAAGGAGATGATTGTTGACTACAAAATAAGGAGGGCCGAGCACGCCCTCATTATCATCAATGGGGCTGTAGTGGAGCAGGTTGAGAGCTTCAAATTAAATGGTGTCCGCATCACCAACAAACTAACATGGTCCAAACACATCAAGACAGTCGTGAAGAGGTCACGACAATACCTAGAGACTGAAAAGATTTGGCATGGGTCCTCAGATCCTCAAAAGGTTCTACAGCTGCACCATCGAGAGCATCCTGACTGGTTGCATCACCGCCTGGAACGGCAACTGCTCGGCCTCCGACCGCAAGGCACTACAGAGGGTAGTGCGTACGGCCCTGTACATCACTGGGGCCAAAATTCCTGCCATCTAGGAACTCTATACCAGGCGGTGTCAGAGGAAGGCCCAAAAAGACTCCAGACACCCTAGTCATAGACTGTTCTCTCTGCTACCGCACAGCAAGCAGTACCGGAGCTCCAAGTCTATGTCCAAAAGGCTTCTTAATAGCTTCTACCCCCAAGTCATAAGACTCCTGAACAGCTAATGGTTAATGGCTTGTAAGTAAGCACTTCACTGTAAGGTCTACACCTGTTGTATTTGGCGCATGTGACGAATACAATTTTATTGGATTTGAAGCTCATTATTGAGTAGACAATATCAGGGAGCAGTAGGCTCTGGAATCTGTGACCTGTTTTCTTCAAGGTGAACCTTCCAAATGCCCTAAGGGATTATTAAAACGTAACTCAGATTTTTCTAATTTACTTATTTGATTTTGAGTTGAATGTAGTTCAACAAAACATGTACAAATATTCTCTTTCAAGTAAACAGAATGGTTCAACTAGGGCCGTGTGTGTGTGTGTGTGTGTGTGTGTGTGTGTGTGTGTGTGTGTGTGTGTGTGTGTGTGTGTGTGTGTGTGTGTGTGTGTGTGCGTGTGTGTGTGTGTGTGTGTGTGTGTGTGTAGGGGTGGAGGAGCCAATGGAGGAACACCTCAGACCCAAAGAGTCCTACTTTACTCAATTACGTAACTAAGGCCTGAATTTGGATGCCCAGCATTCTTCTTGTCCCTGCTTAGACGAGAGTTTAACAATAGCAATCACATCTCCATTTAATTTCAATCACATACATTATTAAGTGTTTAGAGAAAAGTTCTGAACTCTAATTCAGTCTGTCTCTCACCCCATGGCCACACTCCTCATACGATGTCATCCACAGTTGTATGACTGTTTCTGAAACTTTGCAAGTGGGACAAAGCAGGTTTCCCTTTCTCCCTGAGACAATGGGAAGAGAGAGAGGGAGGGGAAGAGGGAAGGGTGGGGGAGGTTAGAGGGAGGTGGCTGGACAGTCCTGTTGATTTGTTATTCCATAAATCCTGAACTTCACAGCCTTCAAAGGGTGTCTGCCTACTCTAACCAAGTCACTGTGAGAACATGTAGTAGTATGAGTATTAACCCTGGTGTTCTGACTAAATAAACAACATGTAGTAGTATGAGTGTTAACCCTGGTGTTCTAGCTAAATACACAACATTTAGTAGTACTAGTGTTAACCCTGGTGTTCTGACTAAATAAACAGCATGTAGTAGTTTGGGTGCTAACCCTGGTATTCTGACTAAATAAACAGTATGGGTGTTAACCCTGGTGTTCTGACTAAATAAACAACATGTAGTAGTATGAGTGTTAACCCTGGTGTTCTAGCTAAATACACAACATGTAGTAGTACTAGTGTTAACCCTGGTGTTCTGACTAAATAAACAACATGTAGTAGTATGAGTGTTAACCCTGGTGTTCTGACTAAATAAACAACATGTAGTAGTATGGGTATTAACTCTGGTGTTCTGACTAAATAAACAACATGTAGTAATATGAGTGTTAACCCTGGTGTTCTGACTAAATAAACAACATGTAGTAGTATGGGTTTAACCCTGGTGTTCTGACTAAATAAACAACATGTAGCAGTATGGGTTTAACCCTGGTGTTCTGACTAAATAAACAACATGTAGTGGTATGAGTGTTAACCCTGGTGTTCTAGCTAAATACACAACATGTAGTAGTATTGGTGTTAACCCTGGTGTTCTGGCTAAATAAACAACATGTAGTAGTGTGAGTGGTAACCCTGGTGATCTTGTGATGTCTGTGGAAAGTGCAGGAGTCAGGCACAGGAGGTAGGTTGTATGAAATGAATAATTTAATAATGTCGCAGGAAAACACCAAAAACACACTGGCAATGACAAAATACTCATACAAACAATAAACCAAAGTAACGGGCGAAAAAATACAAACCACCCGGAGTACCGAAAACCAAAATCAAATACTCGTAGAGCAAAACTGGGAATGAAGCGAAATACACTGGATATAACAAACACAATCACGCACAAAGGAAAGACGGGAAAAGGGAGGAATATAACAGGGACGTGATTGGGAGAAATTACCAACAGGTGTGTATAATCAAAACCAAAACCAATAGACACACAGAAAGGGATTCGGTGATAGTTAGAAAAACGGTGATGACGAACGCAGAACACCGCCCGAACAGGAAGAGGGACCGACTTCGGCTGAAGTCGTGACAGTTCTAGCTAAATACACAACATGTAGTAGTATTGGTGTTAACCCTGGTGTTCTGACTAAATAAACAACATGTAGTAGTATGAGTGTTAACCCTGGTGTCCTGACTAAATAAACAACATGTAGTAGTATGAGTGTTAACCCTGGTGTTCTAGCTAAATACACAACATGTAGTAGTATGAGTGTTAACTCTGGTGTTCTGACTAAATAAACAACATGTAGTAGTATGAGTGTTAACCCTGGTGTTCTAGCTAAATACACAACATGTAGTAGTATGAGTGTTAACCCTGGTGTCCTGGCTAAATAAACAACATGTAGTAGTATGAGTGTTAACCCTGGTGTTCTAGCTAAATACACAACATGTAGTAGTATGAGTGTTAACCCTGGTGTCCTGGCTAAATAAACAACATGTAGTAGTATGAGTGTTAACTCTGGTGTTCTGGCTAAATAAACAACATGTAGTAGTATGAGTGTTAACTCTGGTGTTCTGGCTAAATAAACAACATGTAGTAGTATGAGTGTTAACTCTGGTGTTCTGACTAAATAAACAACATGTAGTAGTATGAGTGTTAACCCTGGTGTTCTAGCTAAATACACAACATGTAGTAGTATGAGTGTTAACCCTGGTGTCCTGGCTAAATAAACAACATGTAGTAGTATGAGTGTTAACTCTGGTGTTCTGGCTAAATACACAACATGTAGTAGTATGAGTGTTAACCCTGGTGTCCTGGCTAAATAAACAACATGTAGTAGTATGAGTGTTAACCCTGGTGCCCTGGCTAAATAAACAACATGTAGTAGTATGAGTGTTAACCCTGGTGCCCTGGCTACATTGCCAACCTGGTCCTCGTACTATTATGCCATCATTGGTCACTTAATTATGTCCACCTTCCAATTGGCTCATTCATTCCATCTCCTCTCCTTTCTACTCAAGATTGGTGCTGTGAATGCACCTTTTATTAGTTTGCACACCACCACAAGACCTCAAAGAAGTTGCTGTGAATGAGAATGTGTTCTCTTCTCAGTCAATTTCCACAGTAAGTTTAGGGTTAAATAAAACAAACGTTAAAGCTGGAGGGTTGGCAGTTGGCACTTTGGCGGCTCTGGGAGCACGAGTTCTGCAAATTCACACCAGTCAGGAAGTGAGGTCACACACCATCTTGTCCTGTTCCTGTGATAAAAGAGCATGTTCTATAATGAGTACAGTACATTGGGCCCTTTTATCAATTCTCTTTGTAGTAGGGGAAAATGCAAAACATAATATACCAATACCCTTGGGAAAGAGGTTATGTGACCCCAACGGGTCTTTCTGGTTAAGTAAATAAATTCAACATTAATAAAGTGATGTTTTGTTGAAATTTTTTCTAAATTGTTTACCACCATGTTCAGGATCCAACATGATTTTCAGAAGCATAATGCATGTAGTAATAATATACAATATGTGTGTTCTATGACTTAATATGACGGGCCAGTCAAGACGTTGGTTGTCTTTTTGTCTTTAATGGCTCTAGACTCTTAGGGTCAGAGTATTTATGAGCTTTATTAGAGTAAACTAATACTGGTGGAAGCAATAACTGAAAATGGGTGGATGAGGAGGAGTGATGAGAACTAAAAGGGGTGAGGAGGAGGTGGAAGAAGGGAGTGGTAGAAGGATAGGTTGGGAAGGGTGAGGAGGGGTGAGAAGAACTAGAGGGGAATGGAAGAGGAGCAGAGGGGTAGAACAGTATGGAAGTAGGGGCAGAGGAGGTCAATATAACAGGAGCTTGCGGAATCAGTCCAGGAATCTGTAGGGTTTTTGTTAATTTACAGGGTGGGGATGTCCTGAGCTTCCTGCTCTCTGTCCCAACCCCGGCCTCGACACACAGCCCTCTGGGTAACACTGGGGTTAGGAGGTGATGTCTTTGACGTGTTCCTCAGACAGAGGTAGCCCACTGAGAGGACAGGATTTAAGATTTCCTCAAATGCAACTCTGTTCAACTCTGAGGAAGAGGCTCAAATGGTTGTCTTTCTATACTGTGCCCTATCTGGATACTGAGCCCTATATCAGTATAGTGTATCCCTAAACCTTGAATAGCAAAACTGACTAATAATACTGATCGCAAATCTAATTGAAGGTGCGATGGCTTCATAAGATGAAGCCTACATGCTATGACTTGAATTGCCGTACCTTCCTCTACCTCTCTCCACCAAACCCCCTGGGTACAGACGTCAATTCAACGACTACTCCACGTTGGTTCAAGATAGTGGTATTGTAGAAGATGGCACCGGAGGGTAGGTCTGCTGTCTTATCGGCGCTTAACCAACCATGCTATTTTGTTAGTTTTTTTTCGCATTGTTCATAACTTGTTTTGTACATAATGATGCTGCTACAGTCTCTTATGACCGAAAAGAGCTTCTGGACATCAGATTACTCACCTCAAATTGGACAAAGAGTTCTTCTTCAATGAGTCGGACACGAGGGATATACTACGTATAGCCGACCAGGCCCAGATCCCCGTGATTCACTGGAAAAGGGAACGTAGATGTAGGTTTCGCGGAAAGAGATCAGGATGCTTTGTGAGGATCAGGCGACGAGTGGCTAATCTGCCCATGCCTTCCGTTCTTCTAGCTAACATTCAATTGCTGGAAAATGAATGGGACGAACTGAAAGCACATATATCCCACCAACGGGACATTAAAAACTGTAATATCTTATGTTTCACCAAGTCGTGGCTGAACGACGACATTAAGAACATACAACTGGTGGGTTATACACTCTATCGGCAGGAAAGAACAGAAGCCTCTCGTAAGACAAGGGGTGAGGGTCTATGTATATTTGTAAACAATAGCTGGTGCACAATATCTAAGGAAGTCTTAAGGTTTTGCTCGCCTGAGGTAGAGTATCTCATGATCAGCTGTAGTCCACACTATATATCTAGAGAGTTTTCATCTGTATTTTTCGTAGCTGTTTACATACCACCATAGACCGAAGCTGGCACGAAAACCGAACTGAATGAGCTGTATTCCGCCATAAACAAACAGGAAAACGCTCATCCAGAGGCGGCGCTCCTAGTGGCCGGGGACTTTAATGCAGGGAAACTGAAATCAGTTTTACCTAATTTCAATCAGCATGTTAAATGTGGAACCAGATGCAACCAAAAATTCTAGACCACCTTTACTCCACACACAGAGACGCGTACAAAGCTTTCCCTCGCCCTCCATTTGGCAAATCTGACCATGTTCCGGGATTCTTCCAATGGCATTTTTTTATTTCTTTTTATTTCACCTATATTTAACCAGGTAGGCTAGTTGAGAACAAGTTCTTATTTACAACTGTGACCTGGCCAAGATAAAGCACAGCAGTTCGACACATACAACAACACAGAGTTACACATGGAATAAACAAAACATACAGTCAATAATACAGTAGAAAAAAAGGGAAAGAAAGTCTATATTCAGTGAGTGCAAATGAGGTAAGATACAGTATAAGGAGGTAAGGCAATAAATAGGCCAAGGTGGCGAGGTAATTACAAAATAGCAATTAAACACTGGAATGGTAGATGTGCAGAGGATGAATGTGCAAGTAGCAATACTGGGGTGCAAAGGAGCAAAATAAATAAAATAAATAACAGTGACAGTGTTTCCATGTCTGAGTGCAGTGGGCAGCTGGGAAGAGGTGCTCTTATTCTCCATGGACTTTACAGTGTCCCTGAACTTTTTGGAGTTAGTGCTACAGGATGCAAATTTGCTTTCCTAACTGCCTGTGTGTATTGGTTCCTAACTTCTCTGAAAAGTTGCATGTCGCGGAGGCTATTCGATGCTAATGCAGTACGCCACAGGATGTTTTTGTGCTGGTCAAGGGCAGACAGGTCTGGAGTGAGAAAGGGCTATATATGTTCCTAGTTCTACATTTTTTGAATGGGGCATGCTTATTTAAGATGATAAGGAAAGCACTTTTAAAGAATAACCAGGCATCCTCTACTGACGGAATGAGGTCAATATCCTTCCAGGATACCCGGACCAAGTCGAATAGAAAGGAGTACATTGAGGAGTACACCACATGTCACTGGCTTTATCAATAAGTGTATCGAGGACGTCATCCCCACAGTGACCATACATACATACCCCAACCAGAAGCAATGGATTACAGGCAACATTCGCACTGAGCTAAAGGGTAGAGCTGCCTCTTTCAAGGCTTGGAACTCTAACCCGGAAGCCTTTAAGAAATCCCGCTATGCCATCCTACAAACCATCAAACAGGAAAAGCGGCAATACAGGACTAAGATCGCATCGTACTACACCGGCTCCGACGATCGTCGGATGTGGCAGTGCTTGCAAACTATTACAGACTACAAAGGGAGCTGCCCAGTGACACAAGCCTACCAGACGAGCTAAATAACTTCTATGCTCGCTTCGAGGCAAGTAACACTGAAACATGCGCGAGAGCATCAGCTGTTCCGGACAACTGTGTGATCACGCTCTCCACAGCCAATGTGAGTAAGACCTTTAAACAGGTCAACATTCACAAGGCCGCTGGGCCAGATGGATTACCAGGACGTGTACTCTGAGCATGCGCTGACCAACTCGCAACTGTCTTCACTGACATTTTCTCCTTGTCTGAGTGTGTAATACCAACATGTTTCAAGCAGACCACAACAACAACATTATCCCAGAAACCCTAGACCCACTCCAATTTGCATACCGCACCAACAGATCCACAGATGATGCAATCTCTATTGCACTCCACACTTCCCTTTCCCACCTGGACAAAAGGAACACCTGTGTGAGAATGCTATTCACTGGCTACAGTTCAGTGTTCAACACCATAGTGCCCTCAAAGCTCATCACTAAGCTAAGAACCCTGGGACTAAACACCTCCCTCTGTAACTGGATCCTGGACTTTCTGACGGGCTGCCCCCAGGTGGTAAAGGTAGGTAACAACACATCCGCCACGCTGATCCTCAACACGGGGGCCCCTCAGCGGTGCGTGGTCAGGCCCCTCCTGTACTCCTTGTTCACTCATGACTGCATGGCCAGGCACGACTCCAACACCATCATTAAGTTTGCCGATTACACAACGTGATCAAGACAAAGGAGATGATTGTGAACTAAAGGAAAAGGATGACCGAGCACGCCCCCATTCTTATCGGCGGGGCTGTAGTGGAGCAGGTTGAGAGCTTCAAGTTCCTTGGCGTCCACATCAACAACAAACTAACATGGTCCAAGCACACCAAGACAGTCGTGAAGAGGGCACGACAAAGCCTATTCCCCCTCAGGAGACTGAAAAGATTTGACATGGGTCCTCAGATCCTCAAAAGGTTTTGCAGCTGCACCATCGAGAGCATCCTGACAAATTTCATCACCGCCTGGTATGGCAACTGCTCGGCCTCCGACCGCAAGGCACTACAGAGGGTAGTGCGTACGGCACAGTACATCACTGGGGCCAAGCTTCCTGCCATCCAGGACCTCTATATCAGGCAGTGTCAGAGGAAGGTCCTACAAATTGTCAAAGACTCCTGCCACCCTAGTCATGGACTGTTCTTTCTGCTACTGCATGGCAAGCGGTACCGGAGCTCCAAGTCTAGGTCCAAGAAGCTTTTAAACGGCTTCTACCCCCAAGACATAAGAATCCTGAACAGCACATCAAATGTCTACCCAGACTATTTTCATTGCTCTCCCCCCTCCCTTGCTGCTACTCTCTGTTATTATCTATGCATAGCAACTTTAAAAACTTTACCTACATGTACATAATTACCTCAATTACCTCAACACCGGTGCCCCCTTGACACATTGACTCTGTACCGGTACCCCCTGTATATAGCGCCGCTATTGTTATTTACTGCTGCTCTTTAATTATTTGTTATTCTTATCTCTTACTTTTTTAGGGATATTCTTAAAACTGCATTGTTGGCTAAGGGCTTGTAAGTAAGCATTTCACTGTATGGTAAACACCTGTTGTATTCGGCGCATGTGACAAATTTTTATTTTTATTTGATTTTGATTCAACCAGTGTAGGAACCTTGTGCATGCTTGCTTGCTGTTTTAAAGTATTCAAGGTGTGTGGACAGTATTGTGTGCCCTGTTAGCCCTTTATTCAACTTTCAGTCACTTAAACAAACATTGTAAAATTGCAGGTTATAAAAGGCACTCTAATAAAGTGATTTTGAATGTTTCCTCTCCTCCATTCACAACCACCGATACATCTCACACCTTCCACCTTTTCTCAAGGCGTGATGATGTGACTCAAAATTATGTTAGCTTGGGCCTTGAAATCAAAATGATTCAAACCCACAATGATAAAGGCAGAGAGGATTTCTTTTTTAACAACCTTTTTCTCCCCAATTTCGTGATGTACAATTTTGATCTTGTCTCATCACTGCAACTCCCCAACGGGCTCAGGAGAGGCAAAGGTCAAGTCATGCATCCTCCAAAACATGACCCGTCAAACCACGTTTCTTAACACCCGCCTGCACCAATGTGTCGAAGGAAACACCATTCAACTGACGACCAAAGTTAGCCTGCATGCGACGCTGGGCCAATTGTACACAGCCCTATGGGACTCCCGGTCACAGCCTGTTGTGACACAGTCTGGGATTGAACCCAGGTCTGTAGTGACACCTCAAGCACTGTGATGCAGTGCCTTTGACCGCTGCACCACTCTGGAGGCGGCAGATATGTTTTAGAGTATTTCGTGTTAACTGTTTCCAAGGAAGCATTTCCTTTACTCCATATTTGATTGAGGGGAGAACGGCTCATAATAATGGCTGGAACGGCACAAATGGAATGGCATGTAAAACCATGTGATTGATGTAATTGATACCATTCCACTTTTCTGCTCCATCCATTACCATTCTATACCATGTAGAGAGATTGTGTGGTTTATGGATATTGGAGAGTGGGGAGAAATGGCGTGGCTTGGGTTATGCAACACTTGTTTGCACGATGATCAGGGAAACCCTAGGTAGGCAGACCATTGTGAAAACACACAGAGAGATGCCTCCCAGCAGATACGCAGTAGACATCCTAGGTAGAGGTTCTGTGTTGAATCTAGTGTATATCTATTGGTGCACCCCAACGAGGGACACCCCAACTGGGCCTGCTGGAGGGTGATGGGCACGTGTCACGTGTGCTGCTGGGAGAGCCATGTTTTATCCGGAAACACACACAAACACACGCACCCACACACACACCCATACACACACTCATACACACACACGCCCCTGGGAAGGCTGTTTACGGAGGTGAACCAACAGGATTACCTCTCGGCAGGTAGCAGATATAGTTCCAGGATGGGACATGCAGAGAGCTACTGACTGACACCTCATTATCATCTTTGATTGATACATGGACAGAAGGAACAACAGTTCACACACCTTCAAACAGACACATATAATTCTCAAATAGACTCTGTGTTTACTCAAAGACAATGAGGTATCCTCCAAAAAGCCCCACATGTTTAAATGCATTCAGATATACGACTTCCTGTTGCCAAGTATTTGACACAAACAAATCCCACCTGGAATGGATTACATCCCACAGGAGCTTAAGAACGTTCAGTTCCTCCTCACATCTCCTTGAAATTAAGTGCTTGTCCATTCTAAGTCTTATACAATACAGTGTGTGTGTGTCTGTGTGCGAGTGAGTGTGTGTGTGAGAGAGTTCTAGAGAGAGAGTTCTAGAGAGAGAGTGTGCATGTGTGCATGCCTGTGCGTGTGTGTGTGTATGTTTGAAGGCATAAAACAGGGTAGAACTGTGATAGTGTACACATATCAGGAGTCCCTAAGATGACAAAACACAACACTACAGTGTAGTCTGTTCCAGGGCCGTTTACTGTTATGTAATGCTGGTGTAGTTTCCCTCCACAGCGTCTGCTGTGGTATGTCCAAATGAGGCTCCGGAACATGCTCCAGCAGGAGACACCAGTGTGTGTGTGTGTGTGTGTGTGTGTGTGTGTGTGTGTGTGTGTGTGTGTGTGTGTGTGTGTGTGTGTGTGTGTGTGTGTGTGTGTGTGTGTGTGTGTGTGTGTGTGTGTGTGTGTGTACTTGTTTTCCTACCTTATCAGTACCCCAATGTCCTAACAATTCACCCAAAAGTCATGACAAGGTAGGAAAGGACTTTTTTCATTACCTACATTTGTTCAAATGCTATTTTAATCTTAAGGGTTATGTTTAGGGTTTTGTGGTTAAGGTTAGGGTTAGGGTTTTGGGGGTTGGGGTTAGTTTAGGGGTAGGGTTAGGGTTAAGGTTTAGGGGTTAGGAAAATAGGATTTTTAATGGTCAAACATTTTTACTGTCCAAAAAGTCCAGAAATTTCACGAAAATAAAGCTGGGTGTCTGAGTGTCTGAGTGCATGGATGCGTGCATGAATCCGTGTGCGTGTGTGAATGCGTGCGTGCATCTGTGTGCGTGTGTGGGTGCGTGTCTCTGTGTGTGTATGGGTGTTGTTGTAAGATAGGTCACAACTCTTTCCCAGTGTGCTTCTGGCACCAACTCACCAATCACAGACTGAGCCTTCAGCACACTGTCTGGCTCAGAGGAATAATGTTTTGGAAGGGCTGAGTTGAGTAACGGCTGATTCTCATGCCAGGTTTAATTACTTTTGCCTGTTCTAACAGTCCTCTGTCACTTCAGATTGTTCATATTCATAACAGTTATATGTTGATTTTTGATGCTGAAAACACATATAGATTAAGTTTTAAATCAGTTTAATTTACTAAACAATATGCTTTAAAGGCCTTGTGCAGTCACTAATGAGATTTTCCTGTGTTTTATATATATTTCCACACTATGAGGTTGGAATAATACTGTGAAATTGTGAAAATTATGATAATACCCTTTTAGTGTAAGAGCAGATTGAAAAGACTGCATGAAATTACAGCTTGTTTATTTGGGATGGAATTTTGATCTGCCTGGTGACATCACCAGGTGGTAATTAGTTAATAGACAAATAAGAAAGCGAGTTCCAAACGTCACTGCCAATAACAGCTAGTTTTCGGTTTTCCCCTCCTCACTCAAACCACTCCCAGACAGTCCTAGCAAAATCTAGCTTGAGAAATTGTTCTTTGCTAAAAAGCTAATTTTGTTTATTTTTGACCATTTTAATTAAAAACAATCACGGTAAGGTACTTAATTGTTACCCAGCAATTATTTGATATTGACATAAAAACTGCTGCAATGGGCCTTTACTTATGATAGGCAAGTAATCCCTGCAGTGTTGTGAAGTACTGGAGAGTTAAGTTCAACTTAAATAGGTTTTTAAGGTATCTGTACTTTACTTTACTATTTATATTTTAGCCAACTTTTACTTTTACTTCACTTCATTCCTAAGGAAAATAATGTACTTTTTACTCCATTAATTTTCCCTGACACCCAAAAGTACTCGTTACATTTTGACAGGATAATGGTCCAATTCAAGGGAACATCCCTGGTCATCCCTGCTGCCTCAGATCTGGCAGAGTCATTAAACATAAATACTTAGTTTGTAAATTATGTCTGAGTGTTGAAGTGTGCCCCTGGCTATCCATCAATAAAAAATGTTTAAAAGATTGTGCCATCTGGATTGCTGAATATAAGGAATTTTACTTTGATACTTAAGTGCATTTTAGCAATCCCATTTACTTTTGATACTTAAGTATATTTAAAAACAAATACTTTTAGACTTTTGCTCAAGTAGTGTTTTACTGGGTGACTTTCACTTTTACTTGAGTCATTTTCTATTAAGGTATATTTTCTTTTACTCAAGTATGACAATTGAATACTTTTTCCACAACTAAATCCCTGCATATATTTTTACAGTGGGCATCAGACCCCCTATTATTTTACAATGGGACAACTGAGTTGTAAATCCACTATAAACACAGGCCACAAATATCCTCAAAAGTATTTAACGTGAAAACTGACTTCTCCAACATTAACACACTACAATATACAGTAGCCCTGCCCACTGTAAATGTTTGCAAACAAAAGTGAATTGTTAAGCCACCCTGAAGCTGACTTTTATGAAAACAAAACCTTTTTCCCACTTTACTCCTCCTTCCCCTGTCCCTCACTCCCCTCCCTCCCCCCCTGTCAGCCCAGTATGTTGATACTGTATTAATGTTATTGACCTGAGAGCTCAGATAACAATGGCAGGGGACTGAGAGGAGGGAAGTGTATTCTTCTGACTCTGTAAAGAAGGGAGCAGCAGGAGGGGGATGCTGACAGGGAGCCAGGGACACAGTCAGGGGCCCAAGCATAGCCCACAGTCGTTACTGGGCAGGAGCTGGGGCTCCCCCTATCATCTCAATCAGCTGTTTTACAAACACAAAGGGATTGCTATTTGAGGGTCAACCCCAGGGGCGGATTGGGACCATAACTTAACCCTGGCATTTCTATTTTTTTCTCTGAGGACCCCATACTGGACAATTTCTTTCCTCAAAGCCCCCATACCGGCCCATCTTTTAAGTTTTAGAACATAGAACACCTACTCATTCAAGGGTTTTTCTTTATTTTTACTATTTTCTACATTGTAGAATCAAAACTATAAAATAACACATATGGAATCATGCAGTAATCAAAAAAGTGTTAAACAAATCAAAATATATTTTTACATTTGAGATTCTTCAAATAACCACCCTTTACAAATTCTTCTTTACAATGACAGCCTAGCAGGGAACAGTGGGTTAACTGCCTTGTTCAGAACGACAGATTTTTACCTTGTCAGCTCAGGGATTTGATCTTGCAACCTTTCGGTTACTAGTCCAACGCTCTAACCGCTAGGCTACCTGCCGCCTTGATGACAGCTTTGCACATTCTTGGCATTCTCTCAACCAGCTTCATGAGGAATGCTTTTCTAACAGTCTTGAAGGAGTTCCCACATATGCCGAGCACTTGTTGGCTGCTTTTCCTTCACTCTACGGTCTGACTCATCCCAAACCACCTCAATTTGGTTGAGATCGGGGGATTGTGGAGGCCAGGTCATCTGACGCAGCACTCCATCACTCTCCTTCTTGGTCAAATAGCCCTTACACACCCTGGAGGTGTGTTGGGTCATTGTCCTGTTGAAAAACAAATGATAGTCCCACTAATTCTAAATAAATCACTGACAGTGTCACCTGTAAAGCACCCCCACACCATAACACCTCCTCCTCCATGCTTTATGGTGGGAAATACACATGCAGAGATCACCCACACCGCATCTCACAAATTTGGACTACAGACCAAAGGACAAATTTCCACCGGTCTAATGTCCATTGCTCGTGTTTCTTGGCCAAAGCAAGTCTCTTCTTATTATTGGTGTCCTTTAGTAGTGGTTTCTTTGCAGCAATTCGACCATGACGGTCTGATTCACCCAGTCTCCTCTGAACAGTGGATGTTGACATGTGTCTGTTACTCTGTGAAGCATTTATTTGGGCAACAATTTCTGAGGCTGGTAATGAACTTATCCTCTGCAGCAAAGGTAACTCTGGGTCTTCCATTCCTGTGGCGGTCCTCATGAGAGCCAGTTTCATCATAGCGCTTGATGGTTTTTGCAACTGCCGAAGAAACTTTCAGGGTGAATGTCAGTCAATTTTCAGGAAATTGACTGACATTCATGTCTTAAAGTAATGATGGACTGTCGTTTCTCTTTGCTTATTTGAGCTATTCTTGCCATAATATGGACTTGGTCTTTTACCAAATAGGGCTATCTTCTGTACACCTTGTCATAGTACAGCTAATTGGCTCAAACGCATTAAGAAGGAAAGAAATTCCACAAATTAACTTTTAACAAGGCAGACCTGTTAATTGAAATGCATTCCAGGTGACTACCTCATGAAGCTGGTTGAGAGAATGCCAAGAGTGTGCAAAGCTGTCATCAAGGCAAGTGGTGGTAATTTGAAGAGTCTCAAATCTCAAATATATTTTGATTCGTTTTTCTGTTACTACATGATTCCATATGTGTTACTTCATAGCTGTGATGTCTTCACTATTATTCTACAATGTAGAAAATAGTAAAAAATTAAGAAAAACCCTTGAATGAGTAGGTGTGTCCAACACTTTGACCGGTAGTGTAAGTAATCACAGTCAATTCTTAGTGTAAAATAACACTTAACAGTACAGTAGAGCACAGCATAACTAGTCCCTCTCCCCCAATTTTAGAGGAGCTAAACTATGGTTCATGTGATGTTCCTAGATGCTGTAAGTGGCAATGGCTCACAGAACTTCTTCTGAAATCAGTCTGGTGCATCAGTGTACTTGTACAAAACTAGGAGGTGCTAGTATGTTCCTTTCATTTTCATATTTTATTTTAAAGAGTGTGGAGCTAATCCTGCCTGCAGGGCCCTGGGGTTGTTGGGTAACTGAAAGAGTTTTGAGACGGGAGAAGGAGAAGGAGAAGGAGAAGGAGAAGGAGGTAGTGAGACCCATTCATCAGTGTCATCTCTTTGATTTGAACTCTCATGTACACTGAGTGTACATAACATTAAGAACCCTTTCCTATTATTCCTCAGAACAGCCTTGTTTCATCAGGGCATGGACTCTACAAGGTGTCGATAGTGTTCCACAGGGATGCTGGTCTATGTTGACTCCAAAGCTTCCCACAGTTATGGAAGGTTGGCTGGATGTTCTTTGGGTGGTAGACCATTCTTTGATACACACAGGAAACTGTTGAGCATGAAAAACCCTGCAGCGTTGCAGTGTTTGACACAAGAACGCCTGGCACCTACTACCATGCCCCATTCAAAGGCACTTAAATCTTTTGTCTTGCCCATTCACTCTCTGAATGGCACACATACACAATCCATGTCTCAATTGTCTCAAGGCTTAAAAATCCTTCTTTAACCTGTCTCCTCCCCTTCATCTACACTGATTGAAGTGGATTTAACAAGTGACATCAATAAGGGATCATAGCTTTCACCTAGATTCACCTGGTCAGTCTATGTCATGGAAAGAGCAGATGTTCTTAATGTTTTGTATAGTCAGTGTATCTCCGTCCTCTGCTAGCCCTTACACTAGAGGCGTGTGATGGGTGCGTCAGAGTGGCCTGCTTCTCTCAGGAGGAAGTAGAAAAAGCATTCTGGGAACATGATAAGACCCTCATCAATCACTGACATCACATCAGGACCCATGTCAGCTGCCCTGGGTTCACACAGGGGCTGTGTGTTTGTGTGTGTGTGTTGGTGTGTGTGTGGGTTACAACCGACCTGAGATCTAAAATCTTGCCAAGAGTTATGTGAAATTAATGATGCAGTGTTTAATGAATGAACACTTATGATAATATCTTACCCACACCTATCCACAGGAGGTACTTGAGAAGACTCAAGAAAACGTAGGCTTACTGGAAAATGCACGCAGGCGGTACTTCAGGAGTACTCCGGGTAGAGCAAAATTAATTTGGTAGGACAGTAACCGAAAAAGGTTGGGAACCACTGAATTAGAGTGTGTTGTCTCAGCAGAGGGAGCCTTGGGGATAAATGAGGCCTGTTCACAGAAGCAGAGAGAATCTGGATGTGTTGCTCCTGCAGTTGCACCACAGTTTGATCCAACTGCATGTTTTTATTGTATTTTATTTCACCTTTATTTAACCAGGTAGGCAAGTTGAGAACAAGTTCTCATTTACAACTGCGACCTGGCCAAGATAAAGCAAAGCAGTTCTACACATACAACAACACAGAGTTACACATGGAGTAAAAACAAACATACAGTCAATAATATAGTAGAAAAACAAATCTATATACAAAGTGTGCAAATGAGGTAAGATATGGAAGGTAAGGCAATAAATAGGCCATGGTGGCGAGGTAATTACAATATAGCAATTAAAGACTGGAATGGTAGATGTGCAGTAGATGCATGTGCAAAGTAGAAATACCGGGGTGCAAAGGAGCAAGATAAATAAATAAATACAGTAGGGGATGAGGTAGTTGGTTGGGCTATTTGCAGACGGGCTATGTACAGGTGCAGAGATCTGTGAGCTGCTCTGACAGCTGGTGCTTAAAGCTAGTGAGGGAGATAAGCGTCTCCAGTTTCAGTGATTTTTGTAGTTCGTTCCAGTCACAGTTCCAGTGGCAGCAGAGAACTGGAAGGAAAGGTGGCCAAATGAGGAATTGGCTTTGGGGGTGACCAGTGTGATATACCTGCTGGAGCGCGAGCTACGGGTTGGTGCTGCTATGGTGACCAGCGAGCTGAGATAAGGCGGGGCTTTACCTAGCAGGGACTTGTAGATGACATGGAGCCTGTGGGTTTGGCGACGAGTATGAAGCGAGGGCCAGCCAACGAGAGCGTACAGGTCGCAGTGGTATATGGGGCTTTGGTGAAAACGGATGGCACTGTGATAGACTGCATCCAATTTATTTGTAGAGTATTGGAGGCTATTTTGTAAATGACATCGCCGAAGTCGAGGATCGGTAGGATGGTCAGTTTTACGAGGGTATGTTTGGCAGCATGAGTGAAGGATGCTTTGTTGCGAAATAGGAATCCAATTCTAGATTTAATTTTGGATTGGAGATGTTTGATGTGAGTCTGGAATGAGAGTTTAGAGTCTAACCAGACACCTAGTTATTTGTAGTTGTCCACGTAATCTAAGTCAGAACCGTCCAGAGTGCTGGACGGGCGGGCAGGCGGGCAGGTGCGGGCAGCGATCGGTTGAAGAGCATGCGTTTGGTTTTACTTGCATTTAAGAGCAGTTGTAGGCCACGGAAGGAGAGTTGTATGGCATTGAAGTTCGACTTTAGGGTAGTTAACACAGTGTCCAAAAAAGAGCCAGTATACAGAATGGTGTCGTCTGCGGAAAGGTAGATCAGGGCAGCAAGAGCGACATCATTAATGTATACAGAGAAAAGAGTCGGCCCAAGAATTGAACCCTGTGGCACCCCCATAGAGACTGCCAGAGGCCCGGACAACAGGCCCTCCGATTTTGAACTCTATCGGAGAAGTAGTTGGTGAACCAGGCTAGGCAATCATTTGAGAAACCAAGGCTGTTGAGTCTGCCGATAAGGATGTGGTGATTGACAGAGTCGAAGAAAAAAAATACAGACGCTAAATATCCCTTTGAGCATGGTGTAGTTATTAATTAGGCTTTCGATGGTGTATCAATACACCTAGTCAGTACAAAGATACAGGTGTCCTTCCTAACTCAGTTGCCGGAGAGGGAGGTAAATGCTCAGGGATTTCACCATAAGGCGAATGGTGATTTTGGTGAGTGGTGAGTTTAATGGTTGTGATAGGAGAAAAATGGATCAACAACATTGTAGTTACTCCACAATACTAACCTAAATGACAGAGTGAAAAGAAGGAGGCCTGTACAGAATTTATTTTAATCCATTACATGCATCCTGTTCGCAACAAGACAGTAAAGTAATATTGCAAACAAATAAATTTTTTGACCTGAATACAATGTGTTATGTTTGGGGCAAATCCAACACTTCACTGAGTACCACTCTTCATATTTTCAAGCATGGTGGTGGCTGCTTCATGTTATGGGTATGCTTGTCAAAGGCAAGGAATAGGGAGTTTTTAGGACAAAAAGTAACCGAACACTGTAAGCTATAAGCACAGGCAAATTCCTAGAAGAGAACCTGGTTCAATGTGCTTTCCACTAGACACTAGATTAATTCACCTTTCAGCAGGACAATGACCTAAACCATAATGCCAAATGTACACTGGAGTTGTTTACCATGACTACATTGAATGTTCCTGGGTGGCCTGATTACAGTTTTGACTTAAATTGGGTTGAAAATCTATGGCAAGACATGAAAATGGATGTCTGGCAATGATCAACAATCAACTTGACAGGACAAATACTGTACAATCCAGGTTTGCAAAGCTCTTAGACTTAGTACTTACCCCCAAAATACTCACAGCTGTAATCTCCGTCAAAGGACCTTCTACAAAGTATTAACTCATGGGTGTGAATACTTATGTAAATGAGATTTTTCTGTATTTCATGGTCAATAAAAGTGATAAAATGTCTAAAGTCATGGTTTCACATTGTCAGTATGGGGTACTGTGTGTAGAGAGAAAATACATCTATTTAATCCATTTTGAATTCAGGCAGCACAACAAAATGTGTAGTAAGTCAAGGGGTATGAATACTTTCTGAAGGCACTGCGTCTGTGAGTCTTTGAGTCTTCACACTCAAAGTCAAAGTCACCATTATTAGTCAGTTGTACAACCGAATGCCTTCAACTGAAATGTGTCTTCTGCATTTAACCCAACCCCTCTGAATCAGAGAGGTGCGGGGGGCTGCCTTACTCAACATCCACGTCTTCGGCACCCAGGGAACAGTGGGTTAACTGCCTTGTTCAGGGGCAGAACAACAGATTTTTTACCTTGTAAGCTCAGGGATTACGAACTTGCAACCCTCCGGTTACAAGTCCAACACTCTAACCACTAGGCTACCTGCCGAGAGAGTAGAGGACATCCCTGGTAGATTACAGAAACACAATGCAGAAAAGTTCAACAATTCAAAGGTCTTGTTAGTCATCAAAAGCAGTGCAAGCTATTACCTTCGAGAGTTTGTTTTGTTCATTACCATTACGTTGACTTTGATATTGGGTCCTGGTTCATGAACATGCATGTCATACTGTGCATTTCTTCTCTTCATGAGTCATCACATTTGATTTGATCAAACCAAGAGTCTTTATCCTGTTTTCTATTTACACATAAACAGATGAGCTCTACATTTTCCGATCCCTACGGTATTTGGTCCAACCCCTGATTAACCATTAAGTCATCTTGGAACCCAGAAGTCTGTCATAAAGGCACGGACACACCGGTAGCGTTTGCCTGCTGAGAGTACTTAGCACCTCTGAACAGAGTGTGTAAACCGAGTACAAACCGATTCTACACCTAGAAACTATGAAAATGTAAGCAGTCAGACACCTACAGTGAGGGAAAAAAGTATTTGATCCCCTGCTGATTTTGTACATTTGCCCACTGACAAAGAAATGATCGGTCTATAACTTTAATGGTAGGTTTATTTGAACAGTGAGAGACAGAATAACAACAAAAATTGATTAGCATTTTAATGAGGGAAATAAGTATTTGACCCCTCTGCAAAACCCTTGTTGGCAATCACTGAGGTCAGACATTTCTTGTAGTTGGCCACCAGGTTTGCACACATCTCAGGAGGGATTTTGTCCCACTCCTCTTTGCAGATCTTCTCCAAGTCATTAAGGTTTCGAGGCTGACGTTTGGCAACTCGAACCTTCAGCTCCCTCCACAGATTTTCTATGGGATTAAGGTCTGGAGACTGGCTAGGCCACTCCAGGACCTTAATGTGCTTCTTCTTGAGCCACTCCTTTGTTGCCTTGGCCGTGTGTTTTGGGTCATTGTCATGCTGGAATACCCATCCACGACCCATTTTCAATGCCCTGGCTGAGGGAAGGAGGTTCTCACCCAAGATTTGACGGTACATGGCCCCGTCCTTCGTCCCCTGACGCAGTGAAGTTGTCCTGTCCCCTTAGCAGAAAAACACCCCCAAAGCATAATGTTTCCACCTCCATGTTTGACGGTGGGGATGGTGTTCTTGGGGTCATAGGCAGCATTCCTCCCTCTTCCAAACACGGCGAGTTGAGTTGATGCCAAAGAGCTCCATTTTGGTCTCATCTGACCACAACACTTTCACCCAGTTGTCCTCTGAATCATTCAGATGTTCATTGGCAAACTTCAATTGGGCATGTATATGTGCTTTCTTGAGCAGGGGGACCTTGCGGGCGCTGCAGGAGTTCAGTCCTTCACGGCGTAGTGTGTTACCAATTGTTTTCTTGGTGACTATGGTCCCAGCTGCCTTGAGATCATTGACAAGATCCTCCCGTGTAGGTCTGGGCTGATTCCTCACTGTTCTCATGATCATTGCAACTCCACGAGGTGAGATCTTGCATGGAGCCCCAGGCCGAGGGAGATTGACAGTTCTTTTGTGTTTCTTCCATTTGCGAATAATCGCACCAACTGTTGTCACCTTCTCACCAAGCTGCTTGGCGATGGTCTTGTAGCCCATTCCAGCCTTGTGTAGGTCTACAATCTTGTCCCTGACATCATTAAAGGGCACTTTGGTCTTGGCCATGGTGGAGAGTTTGGAATCTGATTCATTGATTGCTTCTGTGGACAGGTGTCTTTTATACAGGTAACAAGCTGAGATTAGGAGCACTCCCTTTAAGAGTGTGCTCCTAATCTCAGCTCGTTACCTGTATAAAAGACACCTGGGAGCCAGAAATCTTTCTGATTGAGAGGGGGTCAAATACTTATTTCCCTCATTAAAATGCAAATCAATTTATAACATTTTTCACATGCGTTTTTCAGGATTTTTTTGTTGTTATTCTGTCTCTCACTGTTCAAATAAACCTACCATTAAAATTATAGACTGATCATTTCTTTGTCAGTGGGCAAATGTACAAAATCAGCAGGGGTTCAAATACTTTTTTCCCTCACTGTACATGCGAGTGGACCCTAAAACACACTGCGCCAAACGAACAGCAAACAAAGGGCAAACGAACGGCAGCGTCATTCGGTGCGATGGGTTTTTTCCTTAAGAGATTAACCATTAACTGAAATGGTGATGTCATTTACTGAAGAGAGCCAGGCATGGCCCATATTATCAATATCTTGAACTGGACATCTGTTAGATTAGAGAGATGCAAGGCAGGGAATGATACAGACAGTGGTGTGATGAGGTGGAGAGCCCATAGTTTTGCCCTGTGTTGTCAGTTTATTAACAGGATATTTTAGAGAGATGTAGGGCAGGGAAGGGATGGCTTCACAGGGAGATAGCTAAGAGCTCAAGGCTCAAAGGTTAGTTTGCTTAAAGAGGACTGTTTTGCTCGGATCACACCTGAATTGTCAGAGAGAAAACAACAGACCCCTCCACCTTTCCTCTCCCATAAACAGGGTTTGAGATGATGACAGGGTCAATGTAGAGCAGTGAGATATCTGTTCCTGTCCTCCTCTCCACATCACTCCCTTCTCCCTCCACCTTTCCTTGTCCCATGAACAGGGGTTGAGATGATGACAGGGTCTATGTAGAGCAGTAAGACCTGTCTGTCTCTGTCTCTGTCTCTGTCTCTCTGCTTTCTACCCCTGCTGAATAATTCTGTATCACATCCTTACAGATGTCTCCGAGGCTGAGGCTGTCTGAGCCCACGTCTTCACAACGTGCTCTGTAACTGTAATACTCAGATTACCACCATGCTCTATCTACAGAGGGAAGCAATCTGACTGAACCAAGAGAGAAGATAATCATTTCTGTGACACCCTGAAGTTGTGTGTGCAATGAAGAGATCAAACTTCAGTTGGGTGAATCTAAATCCTCCTGTAAATTATTCAAAGAATGCAGGCAAGCCCCTGAAATAATCACCCCAAAATAATCACCCCAAAATGTTCATAGATGACAAAACATTAAGTACATTTTACTCTCTATCCCTTAGCACTCTGTAGTGTGTGTTTGTGTGTGTGTTTGTGTGTATGTTTGTATGTATGTGCATGTGTGAATGTGTGTCTAATCCTAGATTCAATTAAATCTAATAAGGAAGTCTGTGACATGCCTGGCCTCTGTGTGTGTGAGTGTGTGTGTGTGTATGTGTGTGTGTGTTTGTGTGTGTGTGTTCAAACCTGTGTCTGGTCTGCTCTCCTCTGGCTGTTCCTCCCTAGTACAGATCCATCTCTAATTACCTCAACACTCCAAATCACTGCCCTGTTATTCATTATTCAACACACCCATGCCCTACCACCATGAAGAGCTGGATGGCAGCCGTAGAGGAGGGGAGGCTTGTTTTAAGGTCTGGCACTGAATAGCCAATAACCCCCTCAGTGACTGGGCAGAAAAATCCCTATCTGTGCCCATCTGTGACTCATCAACCACCACAGGCCCCAGCCATCCGACACATAGGGAGAGACCAGTGGCCCAAATCCCAAACCAACTTTCCATTCAGCTCTGGAATCTATTGAACCAACCATCTGCTCTCTCACATCAAGCCCTCCTAACTGATTTAAACAAAGTGTTCCTGTTCTGTTCTCTATATTGATCTTCCTAACAAATATAGAAAAGACATGGACAGTCTACTCGTGTGTTGTTTTGTTGGCCAAAATTGATGACAAAGACGTTTTTCCCTGGAACAAGTCCATGATTAAAGCCTTTGATGTTGGAAGTTGTTTTTCTCAGAGACACTTGTTTTTAAAATACACACCACACGCACACACACACAAACAAGAAGGCAGCGATGGGATTAAGTAGGAGCCAGAGGCATGGTGCCCAGAACTCCTCCTCCATAAATACACCTAGGAAACGGCTTCATCTGTTCATCTATTCATGGAAACACCATTCCTCCCCTTCACTTCCTGTCCAGGCCCTTATTATCTTATCACCAGGTCATTAATCTAACCTGATTAATACTGTATATCCCCTTATACATGTCTTTTTACAGCTTCTCCCCAAGTCAGCTATTTAGGAATATCTTAATACCGTTCCATCCTACAACCATGCTGTAGGAATATGTAGGAAAGTTCCATTTTCTCACATTAGCAAGTCTTTCACTTCACATAATTTCCTTCTCTTTGTCTTTAAATGTTTTATTTAAAATGTGATTTTACTCTGTTCCTGTTTTTGTTTTTATTTTAGTTCACATCCACCCCTTTTATTTGGTTGAAATCAGGTCTTTCTCAAGAATAGTTTTTTTTAGGTCAGGGCTCTATGCAGGCCAGTCAAGCTCTTCCACACCGATCTTGACAAATCATTTCTGTATGGGCCTCACTTTGTGCACAGGGGCATTGTCATGCTGAAACAGGAAAGGGCCTTCCCCAAACAATTGCCACACAGAATCATCTAGAATGTCATTGTATGCTGTCGCATTAAGATTTCCCTTCACTGGAACTAAGGGGCCTAGCCCGAACCATGGAAAAACAGCCCTAGAGCATTATTCCAAAATATGTAAATTTCACATTTACATAAGTATTCAGACCTTTTACCCAGTATTTTGATGAAGCACCTTTGGCAGCGATTACAGCCTCGGGTCTTCTTGGGTATGACGCTACAAGCTTGGCACACCTGTATTTGGGGAGTTTCTCCCATTCTTCTCTGCAGATCCTCTCAAGCTCTGTCAGGTTGGATGGGGAACGTATCTACACAGCTATTTTGAGGTCTCTCCAGAGATGTTCGATCAGGTTAAAGTCCGGGCTCTGGCTGGGACACTCAAGGACATTCAGAGACTTGTCCTGAAGCCACTCCTGGCTGTGTGCTTAGGGTCATTGTCCTGTTGGAAGGTAAACCATCGCCCCAATCTGAGGTCCTGAGCGCTCTGGAGCAGGTTTTCATCAAGGATCTCTCTGTACTTTGCTCCATTCATCTTTCCCTCGATCCTGACTAGTCTCCCAGACCCTGCTACTGAAAAACATCCAAACAGCATGATGCTGCCACCACCATGCTTCACCTTAGGGATGGTGCCAGGTTTCCTCCAGACGTGACGCTTGGCATTCAGGCCAAAGAGTACAATCTTGGTTTCATCAGACCAGAGAATCTTGCATCTCATGGTCAGAGAGTCCTTTGGGTGCCTTTTGGCAAACTCCAAGTGGGCTGTCATGTGCCTTTACTGAGGAGTGGCTTCCGTCTGGCCACTCTACCATAAAGACCTGACTGGTGGAGTGCTGCAGAGATGATTGTCCTTCTGAAAGGTTCTCCCATCTCCACAGTGGTACTTTGGAGCTCTGTCAGAGTGACCATCAGGTTCTTGGTCACCTTCCTGACCAAGGGCCTTCTCCTCCAATTTACCAGCTCTAGGAAGAGTCTTGGTGGTTCCAAAATTCTTCAATTTAAGAATGATGAAGGCCACTGTGTTCTTGGGGACCTTCAAGGCTGCAGAAATGTTTTGGTACCGTTCCACAGACCTGTGCCTCGACACAATCCTGTCTCTGAGTTCTGCGGACAATATTCCTTCGACCCCATGGCTTGGTTGTTGCTCTGACATGCACTGTCAACAGTGGGACCTTATATAGACAGGTGTGTGCCTTTCCAAATCATGTCCAATCAACTGAATTTACCACAGGTGGACTCCAATCAAGTTGTAATAACATCTTGAAGATGATCAATGAAAACAGGATGCACCTGAGCTCAATTTCGAGTCTCATAGCAAAGGGTCTGAATATTTATGTAAATACATTTTTTCTGTTTTTTATTTGTAATGTATTTGCAAACATTTCAAAAAACCCTGTTTTTGCTTTGACATTAAGGGGTATTGTTAATTAATTTAATCAATTTTAGAGTTATACTGTAACGTAACAAAATGTGGAAAAAGACAAAGGGTCTGAATACTTTCCGAATGCACTGCATACTGGATCATGTGAAGCCTAAACGTGATCATTATTAATCAGCACTGTCTGTGTGAAGCAGGGATAATAATACAGATAATAAACTCATTAAGGAAATGAGGCTCTCCCTGTTATCTGTGATCACTGTTGCGTTAACTGTGTCATCCATTTATAGAGCAAACACGGTGGTGCATCTGAGCTGTCCATATTCTGAGAGAGAGGGAAGGGAAACTATTGGGATGGGGAGGAATCCTGTTTGAAATCATCAGATTCTCAAAGCCAAATGTATCGTCTCATATCGTACCTCACCAAGCTCATTAGCCCAGTCTGCGGCCTTGTGTTTGAAATAACAACAATGCACTTTTTCCACCACCGCTCAAGAGGACCAATGTCGAAATAAAGTAAACTCTTTGTTTGTTGTTTAGTTTTTTATTTTAATGAGGCTATTAAATTATACAGACGATCACAGTAAAGACAATTATTCAAACACACACTGACTCATAGAAATAAAACAAAACAAAAACTAGGTAAACTGTAAATAAATAGATAAACTATCTATCTCTACACACTGACCTTTCACCTACAGGCCTTCACTCTGGACTCATTGCCTTATTAAAGCATGTCTGTCTGAGGATCAGTTTCTCCAGGCGGACCTAAGATGCAGACATTAATATCTCCAGTCAGACAACTGGCTTCCAAAAAGGTTAGTGGTATCGGGGATCCTTGGGACGTCTCCACCCTAAACCCTTACACTAACTGTAACCTTAACACGTACCAAACCGTTTTAAATTTCAATTTCAACTTCAATGGGGTAAGGTCAGAGTTGGGACGTCCCAAGGATTCCGTTTATACTTTTCCCATCCAAAAGGGTGGCAGTTACCACCCACATACAAAGCATGTCTTTCCCCTAGAGATATCCTCTGGGTGAACCCACCTCCTCAATTAAACTATGCTGTTCCAAAACCTGAGCTCTTCAGGGACCTCAACTAGCCGATATAGCCCTCCACTCAACTGGCCAATATAGGCCTCTCCTTAACTGACCAATATAGCCCTCCACTCAACTGGCCAATATAGGCCTCTACTCAACTGGCCAATATAGGCCTCTCCTCAACTGGTCAATATAGGCCTCTCATCAACTGGCCAATATAGCCCTCCACTTAACTGGCCAAAATAGGCCTCTACTCAACTGGCCAATATAGGCCTCTACGCAACTGGCCAATATAGCCCTCCACTCAACTGGCCAATATAGGCCTCTCATCAACTGACCAATATAGGCCTCTCCTCAACTGACCAATATAGCCCTCCACTCAACTGGCCAATATAGGCCTCCACTCAACTGGGAAATATAGGCTTCCACTCAACTGTACTGACATCTGCCCCAAATGGGCCCTTAGCATCAGTCCACAGTCCTGCTGACTACGCAACAATGTTCCTCTGTTACTCGTTACACTTTACTCTCCTACCATTTCAACTGGTGTTTCAAGCACAACGCCACTGCCTGGACTTCAACTCCACAATACTGCTCCATAATAAAATCCCCAGCCCTTCAAGGACCTCTATGTCACAATATGGATCTCTACTCCAACTTAACACCAACCCACTGCCCTGTCCACCACACTGGCCACTGTCCTGTCCAATCCACTACTCTACAGAGTGTCTGAAAACTGCACTCAGACTGGTCTCTGGAACACAATGAACTGACCTGAAAATAAAGACAGGGTTGAATGGGAGGAAGGAGAGTGGCGCAGAGACAGGAAGCCAATCAGACCAGAGGAAATGTGCTGCAGCGTTCTTCTCACTCCTGACACACACAGAGGCTGCTCCCCCGAATGGCATCCTATTCTCTATGTAGTCCATAGGGCTCTGGTCAAAAGTAGTGCACCATATGGGGAATAGGGTGCCATTTGGACACAGACAGAGGATTCCAGTGGCAAAAGCTGGTTATGGACTATAGTAACCTTTTCACACATCTGAGCATACCCAAGCCTCACACTCCTTCGCACCTACCTGATGCCTGTCATACAGTTGAACTAGGTACTAAATCTTACATGTGGATGTTATGATGCTGTTTGGAAGATGTTATAATTTAGACCTGCTCTCCAGCTTTGAACTCTTGGCCTTTTTCAGTGAAAAAAATCTGAATCTGAAATGCTATGATTCTCTATTGCCCACTCTGCCGCTGTATCCACCATCCCCACACACACACACACACACGCGCGTGCACGCTCGCACACACACACACACACACACACACACACACACACACACACACAAAGAATTGATTCCCTATTTTCCCTAACCTTAACCCCAAAATCCCTAACCCTAAAACTATACAAAACCCCAACCTTAACCCTAAGCTTCACCTTAATCCCAAACCCCTAACCCTAAAACGATACCTAACCGTAAACTCCTAACACTAACCTTAATTCTAACCCTACCCCTAATTGTAACCATGACTCTAAACCTAACTCCTAAGCCTAAAATAGCATTTTCCCTCGTGGGGAATGGCAAAATGTCCATGTGAGGACTTCTGGTACCCACAAGGATAGTTAAGCAAAAATACACACATTTTAGGTCTTGTGAGCGGCTAGTGAACACTGAGGCTTTACCCTTACAGGTTTAGACAGTAGCCAATAGGCTATTGTGGCTGTTTGAGCATAATGTAGGCCTACCAACAAAACCAATAAAGCAAATCCTATAACATTTTCACATTGAAATAGATTTCTATGATATAGCCTACAAGAGGCTATATGTGGTGTTCAATGTTTTTACATTATGAAGGGCTTGACATTAATTAATGATTTTTTACTTTGTCTGTAAGACCATGAGCCAAATAGTTAAATGTATATTGTATTGTATTGTGTTGTATCATGCAAGAAACCACTTTACAAAATGTAATTAATTATTATTACCATACAGAGAGTTAGACAATATAGGCTACCCCTTTTGCCTATTGGCTTATTTGCATATTCAAGCCTGTCTCAAAATACAACACTGCCCCTTTAATTAATACATAAGCGTTTACCTGACTCGCTTTTAAAAGACAGCTTGAAATGTAGCCTACTCAAAGACAGTTAGAAATGTAGCCTACTCAAAGACAGTTAGGATTGTAGCCTACTCAAAGACAGCTTGAAATGTAGCCTACTCAAAGACATCTTGAATTGTAGCCGACATGTGTTTGTGCTCTTGTAGGAAGCAGAAACTCCCCATTGCTAGACTTGTCTATAACTGGGCTAGTAACTCATCAACTAGCAAAGAATATCAACACATGATCTGAACTGATCTGAAAAGCACATTCATTCACTCACTGGTGATGGAAAAACCCTCATGGGCTACCCACCCCGAATTCTACTCTGTAGTGCTCTGGCTCTGCCTACAACAATATCACAGACTCAATCTTACATATTTAGATTTGTTTGGGTTTGTTACATTGAAAAGGGGCTTATATAATGTTGATTCCATCACGGAAAAAGTGTTGATCTACATGTATGTAGTGCAAACTCATGGGGTGAACTCAGTGAAGTTCAATCTCGTGTCTCTGTGCGCGGCCTGGCATTTCTTCTGCGCAGCAGTCCTGGAGGAGGTGTGCGGCCGTGCATGGGCGCAGCTTAGAGGGAATGTTGGTCCTCACTGAAATACCAGATGGCTGTGTGTGTGTGTGTGTGTGTGTGTGTGTGTGTGTGTGTGTGTGTGTGTGTGTGTGTGTGTGTGTGTGTGTGTGTGTGTGTGTGTGTGTGTGTGTGTGTGTGTGTGTGTGTGTGTGTGTGTGTGTGTGTGTGTGTGTGGCAGCGACTGCCTGGCACGTCAACATGTCACACCCATCACCCAGACTGTGAAGATGGCAGAGAGGCAGGATTTTCAATGACACACACACACACTCACACTGGGATTCTCACTGGCAAAGCTAGCATTACAGCACACTCTACCAGAGTACAAATTAGGTCAAAACCTCCAATCAGAATTCACAGTAGGTCCTGTGGTCAAAGGGATAATGTGTAGCTACTGGAAGTATTGCAGTTTTTGCCAATTGCTTACACACTGAAAGTGAATGCTTAAACAAAGCATCCACACCTTAACTTTTGCAACCATGCCTTAAACAAAGGCACCAAAAGTACAAACACATTTTCTGCTTTGCACTTTCTTTGCAACTCTGCAACACACTTGCAAAACACTACACACTGTTTCTTACACTAGACACTTCGTTGAAATCTCTTGCAATCATTTGGAAAACACTTCTATTCAAAATGCAAAACATACCTGAAATTGGAAACACCGACACAAAAACACATGTATAGTAATTGAACACCAACTAGTATTTTTTTATTTTATTTATTTCACCTTTATTTAACCAGGTAGGCCAGTTGAGAACAGGTTCTCATTTACAACTGCTACCTGGCCAAGATAAAGCATAGCAGTGGAACAAAAACAACAACACAGAGTTACACATAAACAAACGTACAGTCAATAACACAAAATAACATTAAAATAAAAAGATCTATGTACAGTGTGCGCAAATGTAGAAGAGTAGGGAGGTAGGCAAGACCTTTGTTTTATGAACATTTTAAAATCTTGTCCATGTTCTGTTATAATCTGCACCCGGCACAGCCAGAAGAGGACTGGCCACCCCTCACAGCCTGGTTCCTCTCTAGGTTTCTTCCTAGGTTTTGGCCTTTCTAGGGAGTTTTTCCTAGCCACCGTGCTTTTACACCTGCATTGCTTGCTGTTTGGGGTTTTAGGCTGGGTTTCTGTACAGCACTCTGTGACATCAGCTGATGTAAGGGGGGCTTTATAAATAAATTTGATTTGATTTGATTTGAAATAGTCCATAGAGGTGAACATAATTACAATTTAACATTAACACTGGAGTGATATATGTGCAGATGATGATGTGCAAGTAGAGATACTGGGGTGCAAAAGGGTAAGTAATAATATAGGGATGAGGTAGTCGGGTGTGCTATTTACAGATTGGCTGTGTACAGGTACAGTGATTGGAAAGCTGCTCTGACAGCTGATGCTTAAAGTTAGAGAGGGAGATATAAGACTCCAGCTTCAGAGATTTTTGCAATTCGTTCCAGTCATTGGCAGCAGTGAACTGGAAGGAAAGGCAGCCAAACTGATGTGTTGGCTTTGGGGATGACCAGTGCAATATACCGGCTGGAGTACGTGCTACGGGTGGGTGTTGCTATGGTGACCAGTGAGCTGAGTTAAGGCGGGGCTTTACCTAGCAAAGACTTATAGATGACCTGGAGCCAGTGCGTTTGGTCGTGACGGATATGTAGTGAGGGTCAGCCAACAAGAGCATAGAGGTCGCAGTGGTGGGTAGTATATGGGGCTTTGGTGATAAAACAAATGACACTGTGATAGACTACATCCAGTTTGCTGAGTAGAGTGTTGGGGGCTATTTTGTAAATGACATCGCCGAAGTCAAGGATCGGTGGGATAGTCAGTTTTACAAGGGTATGTTTGGCGGCATGAGCGAAGGAGGCTTTGTTGCGAAATAGGAAGATGATTCTAGATTTAATTTTGGCCGGGTTAGGGGTAGCCAGGTGGAAAGCATAGCTAGCCGTAGAAAAAGGCTTATTGAGATGATCGATTATCGTAGATTTATCGTTGGTGACAGTGTTTCCTAGCCTCAGTGCAGTGGGCAGCTGGGAGGAGGTGCTCTTGTTCTCCATGGACTTTACAGTGTCCCAAAACCTTTTGGAATTAGTGCTACAGGAAGCAAATTTCTGTTTGAAAAAGCTAGCCTTAGCTTTCCTAACTGACTGAGTATTTTGGTTCCTGACTTTTTGCATATCGCGGGGGCTACTCGATGCTAATGCAGAATGCCACAGGATGTTTTTGTGCTGGTCAAGGGTAGTCAAGTCTGGGGTGAACCAAGGGCTATATCTGTTCTTAGTTCTCAATTTTTTGAATGGGGCATGCTTATTTAAGATGGAGAGGAAAGCACTTTTGAAGAGCAACCAGGGATCCTCTACTGACGGGTTGAGGTCAATATACTTCCAGGATACCCGGGCCAAGTTGGTTAGAAAGGCCTGCTCGCTGAAGTGTTTTAGGGAGCGTTTGACAGTGATGAGGGGTGGTCGTTTGACCGCGGACCCATTACGCACGCAGGCAATAAGGCAGTGATCGCTGAGATCCTGGTTGAAGACAGCAGAGGTGTATTTAGAGGGCAAGTTGGCCTGGATGATATCTAAGAGGGTGCCCATGGTTACGGATTTAGGGTTGTACCTGGTAGGTTCCTTGATCGTTTGTGTGAGATTGAGGGCATCTAGCTTAGATTGTAGGAAGGCCGGGGTGTTAAGCATGTCCCAGTTTAGGTCACCTAACAGTACGAACTCTGAAGATAGATGGGGGGCGATCAATTCACATATGGTGTCCAGGGCACAGATGGGGGCTGAAGGAGGTCTATAACAAGCGACAACGGTGAGAGACTTGTTTCTGGAAAGGTGCATTTAAAAAAGTAGAGGCTCGAATTGTTTGGGCACAGACCTGGATAGTATGACAGAACTCTGCAGGCTATCTCTGCAGTATATTGCAACTCCACCCCCTTTGGCAGTTCTATCTTGTCGGAAAATGTTATATTTAGGTATGGAAATTTCAGGATTTTTGGTGGCCTTCCTAAACCAGGTTTCAGACACGGCTAGGACATCCGGGTTGTAGAGCCTTAGCACTACAATTAGACCTCAGGTAAGCTCACCTCTTTTGTGAGAACTTTGCAAAAATGGAGGCAGTGAGAGCGAGAGGAAGAGGAAGAGGTAGAGGAAGAGAGAGAGGAGTAGGAAGAGGACGAGGACAAGAACCAAGAAGGGGACCAGGCAATAGATGGAGACATGTTTTCCGACGACATTAGGGCCACGTTGGTGGAACATGTCATAAATCATGGCCTGACGATGAGGGAGGCTGGGCAGAGAGTCTTTACACGGTTTTCATTGATGAAGCTGGAATCAATCTAGCTAAAAACCAGGCGTCTGGGCCGACATGCTATAGGACAAAGAGCCATTGTGAATGTCCCTGGGCAGCTCGGGGGAATATATCACCTTGTGTGCCGTCATTACTTCTCCATCACCATGCCACCCTAGGTCCTTACAATAATGCACACATAATCATATTTCTGGATGCACTACATATTGTAGTTGTACAGGACGAACCAGAGCAGCCCAGGTTTGTTGTCATCTGGGATAATGTTAGTTCCCACCGGGCTGCTCTGGTCAGGGACTGGTTCACCAACCACAACAACTTCACAGTTGTACAGGACAGGCCAGAGCAGCCCAGGTTTGTTGTCATCTGGGATAGTGTTAGTTCCCACCGGGCTGCTCTGGTCAGGGACTGGTTCACCAACCACAACAACTTCACAGTTGTACAGGACAGGCCAGAGCAGCCCAGGTTTGTTGTCATCTGGGATAATGTTAGTTCCCACCGGGCTGCTCTGGTCAGGGACTGGTTCACCAACCACAATAACTTCACAGTTGTATACTTGCCCCCTTACTCCCCATTTCTCAATCCGATTGAATAATTATTTTTGGCTTGGCGTTTTGAAGTGTATGACCGCAAACCACATGCCCACCTGCCTCTTCTGCAAGCAATGGAAGAGGCATGCGGAGACATTGAGGTGGGGTCAGTCCAGGGTTGGATACGATGATATTTTCCCCATTGCCTAGCCTTTGATGACATTGCTTGTGATGTGGATGAGGTGATGTGGTCAGACCCTAACAAAAAGGCAGAATCCATAAACCATCCACCACCTCCCTTACAATTCCTTACAATACTATTTTTTGTTTACCATTGCACCGTAGTTTTACTGTAATTTGTTTTGTTTCCATGAGTTTACAATAACATATTGTATTGATTACTGTACTGTAATTCTACTTCTCTTTGTGTTTTTTTGTTGTTGTAAAATCCTGCAATGGCAAAAAAATAAGCTTTATATTTTATTTTTTCTGAAGCCTTTATATTTTTGTGTTCATTTATTGTGAGTAAATGTACTGTACTGGAACATTCTTTCACCAAAAAACTGTATTAATATTTCGGAATATTAAAAGGACCAGTATCATACAAACATTAGAGTAGCAACATGGTTCATCTAATGGTATTAGTATATATTTACTTAGAAAGTACATATTGAAATGTTAGCTACACAGCAATCACCCATGAAGTTTAATGTAATCAAATATGTTGCAAATATTTTGACGTATATGCTTGATTAATCTTAGTTCGCACTTTCAGGACTATCCCAATGGTTCCACGTGCAGCTTTCATATTTGAGGTATGTATTTGCTCCAGTTCTGGAGGTCTAGTGATCAGTGTTTGAGTGACAGCAGCTGGCTGTCTGTCTGACGGGTCATGAGCACCGATGCCAGCTCACAGACCTCACAAACAAGTCACAATCCAGATATAAATAGCAATAACAACAACAAGGATAGGATGAACCCTGCAGCACAACACAGCACTCATTAAATCTCAGTACAGTTTCTGACAGAGAAATATCTAGAACGAAGCATGCAATAGTATACCAACAGGCATATTTGTCTGGCAACGGTTCAGTTGCATTAGACGTTAGAAAGTCACAGCATGTTGTATTTCCAACACATTTTATGTCCACAGACACAATACTACACAGTGAGTGTTTTAGAGTTTTTTACAATCTCTTACACACTAAAAGTGGTACTTGAGGCACACTCAGTGAAACCATTAACTCACGTACCTAATCTTCAGACCAAGTCTGCAAAACTGCAAGCACATTATCTGCTTTACACTCAGTTTGCAATTGTAAAACACACTTTTTGCAAAACACTAAACACAGTTCTTTACATTAGACACGGCATTCAAAATTAACAGGTCTTGTGTTTCGTTTGGAAAACACTGCCATTCCAAATGCCACACTCATTTACCGATTACCTACACACAGTGCTCACGTGTTAAAACACTTATAGCTAATTTCTTCACTTAGGCTTCAGGTTGGCTTTCTTGGTTTGGAAAACAATGGAGGCCAATTTTGGAGAGAGTTAGAGGAAGAGGAGTGAGATTAAGAGGGGGACGAGGACGAGGTGGCATGCCAGGGCTGGATACGCCACTCCAGACGATACTTCCCCCGCTGTTTAGCCAGAGAGAATATTGCTTGTGATGTTGATGAGGTGCTGTGGCCAGCTCCAAATAGGAGACAGGATGCACCCTAATTGTTTTTTTCCTTATAGTAACAAGCCTATTTGTTTATCTTCTACTGTATTTGTTTTGTCTGCTACTGTTCATCCCGAAATCTGGATGAAAATACAATGTTTTGAGAAATAAATACATTTTCTGTTTATAGTGTAAATATATACTGAATATGCATACACACTGTATATATTTGTGCACATGCATGTACATGTGAGTGCTATGACAAACTGCCGTGGACTCCACTGCACACTGAACATGCAAAAGACACAAGATAGTAGTGTTTTACATTTGTCACACCCGTGTGTAGTTGCCGTGTATAAGAGCTAGTCATTTGATGGTTTGTATGAAAACTTTTGATGCAATTTTGTGTGTGTGTGTGTGTGTGTGTGTGTGTGTGTGTGTGTGTGTGTGTGTGTGTGTGTGTGTGTGTGTGTGTGTGTGTGTGTGTGTGTGTGTGTGTGTGTGTGTGTGTGTGTGTGTGTGTGTGTGTGTGTGTGTGCGTGCATGAGGGGTGTTACAGTTTTTTCCAACTGCTTACACACAAAATCTTTTCATGTCACACGATTTTTGAAACCTCTCACTCAAAGTGCAAAACTACACACAAATATCCAAAACCATAAACTATTTCTCAGCCTTTGACTCAGTTGTCAATTGCATAAAACACTTTTTTTCAGAACACTACACACAATTCTCTACCTAAAACACAAAAATCTAACAGGAAGTGACTTGCTTTCCTTTTCCAAACACAACCAATCAAAATGCTACACTTATTCACCAGGTCACACACACACTCCTCACATGTGCAAACACTAATAGCTTAACTGATCCCTAACCAATCACTGCTTTACTGTACTATAGGCCTATAAATAGGTCAAAGGTCAGATTACCTGTTTTGAACAATGGAGAGGAAGAGGAAGAAGAGGACGAGGGCAAAGAAGAGAAAGAAGGAGAGCCATCTCTGATGAGATTAGGGCAACACTTGTTGATCATGTGATCAACCACGGTTTGACCGTGAGAGAGGCTGGACTGAGAGTCCAGCCCAACTTGAGTCGATTTACAGTGTCGTCCATAATTCGAACCTTCAGAAATGAGAACAGGTATGCAACTATCTAATTACTATTTTAGCATTACAGTAATGTACTGTAAAATACGTATGACTGCATAGTATTGCATAAACATTTGTAACTCTAAGCCATCCATTTACTGCACTGCATTGAATGAATGAGGTTGGTTCATGCTGTACTACATTCTTTTGTACGTTGTTTACAGTTCCTATGCTGAACACATACTGTGTTTGAATTCTGTACAGAGTGGAAAGGCAAAGACATCATGGAGGACCAGAACGCTTGTTTACAGATGTACAAGAGACTGCAATTATAAATATGGTTTTGGCCAACAATGCAATTAGGATTCAAGAGATGAGAGAGCATATCTTGAATAATGACACCATATTTAACAACATCAATGCTGTAAGCCTGTCGACCATACAACGCATCCTCCAACGGCACCGAGTGACGATGAAACAACTTTACAAGGTGCCATTTGAGAGAAACTCTGACAGAGTCAAGAATATGCGACATGACTTCGTAGAGGTATGTATGCAACACTACTTCCAGTACTTCAGACATACCATATTTACTCATCTGTATATCCTTTTGTCTGTTACAGAGAGTATTGGAGCTGGATGCCCATGTAATTCGCCATGAATTTATTTATGTGGATGAGGTTGGCTTCAACCTCACCAAAACCAGACGCCGCGGAAGAAATGTAATAGGACAGAGGGCAATTACCAATGTCCCTGGACAGCGTGGGGTTAATATAACTATGTGTGCTGCCATCACTCAAAACGGGGTCCTCCATCACAATGCCACACTGGGTCCGTACAACACTGGCCCTATGCTCACTTTTCTGGATGCAATTTACACAATGCTTGTCCCTGATCCAGATCAGGAGCCTGCTATATTTGTGGTTTTATGGGACAATGTTAGTTTTCACCGGGCTGTTCTGGTCCAAAACTGGTTTGCCACCCATCCACAATTTGTAGTTTTGTACCTACCCCCATATTCACCTTTTCTAAATCCCATAGAGGAATTCTTCTCAGCCTGGCGCTGGAAAGTGTATGATCGCCAACCCTATGCCCGCATGCCGCTTCTCCAGGCAATGGAGGACCTATGTGGGGACATAGAGGTTGCCTCTGTCCAAGGTTGGATACGCCATGCTAGGAGATACTTCCCTCGATGTTTGGCAAGAGAAAACGTATCTTGTGATGTGGACGAAGTATTGTGGCCAGACCCAGGCCGGAGAAGAGATGAAGCGTAGCTTAGCACTGGTGACTGCCCCCCACCAATTCCTGGACTGCCCCCGGGACCCCACACAATTGTGTTCTTTACTGTATTCTAAAGAATATACTTTTGGTTTACATATGTTTATGGTTTTGTTGTATGCTACTGTATACAACAGTAATGTTTGGCCTAATAAATATTTTCTGTTTCTACATTGCATTGGTGTTTACAGTGTACTTGTTACCCCTCTCAGCAGATTACTTTCACTGTAGAACATTGTATTGAAATGTAGATATAAGCCTATGAAAGACCAAAGAGCTTTAGATTTAAAACAACATTGTTTACATGGAATATCCAAAAATTTACTATTATGAAAGCAGTGTTTGCCATTTGATGCAAATGCTTCATTCTGACATGTGTTTATGGCATTTTGAATGCAGTGTTACATTTTGAAGGAGATGTCAGGCATTTAGCATTTTGTGTGTGCAGTTTTGGGAATTGTGTGTAGAGTTTTGAAAAAAGGAGACCGTTTTGAAAACGTGTGTAAGCAGTTGGAAAAAACTGTAAGCACAATTTTGAAAACAGGGCCCGGTTTGTCAAAACACTACACACAATTAGCACAACCCTATACCAAAGTAGCACAACACTTCAGATCATTTGCAAAATGGAACACTTTTGTCAAAACTATACACGACTTCATAAAATCAATATTTTGTTACCATACGAAACACACACATTTCATATGACTTCAATCTTTTTGAACCAGTTACACACTGCTGTCGCTAACCTAAAACACTTTTAGCAAGTCTAATTCTCAGTGATTAGAGTACTGTAAATGAAGTACACAGAGAAAGTGCAACTATACAAACACTACACAAGACCAATGCTGCAGACTGAGGAAAATATCATTTATTTCTCTCCATATACCCAATTCAGTCAACATGGAGAATCAGAACAAAACATGTCCCAGTTTTCATGCTACTACAGTAGTGTGCATAACCCTGTTAGCTCAGCAAACAACAGACAAATGTAAAATACTGTATCCAGTACAGGTTACAATTACATTAAATAACAACAACAACAAACATAAAAAATTATCTGAAAAAAACGGACAATATTGTACAGAAAATACTACAGTAAACATACTATACATTATCTCTTCGCCTAGCTGGATCTGGCCAGAGAATTTCATCAACATCACAAGCAATATCCTCATTAGCAAGACAACGCGGGAAGAACCGTCTTGAATGTCGAATCCATCCTTGCACAGCTGCGGCGTTGACTTGGTCACAGGCGTCCTCCATGACCTGAATGAGGGGTACCTGAGCCTGGGGCTGGAGATCGTAAACCTTCCGGAGAGTATGGTGGAAGGTATAGTACTGTCAACTGTGGATGGTGTTGAAACCAGTTCTGGACCAAAGCAGAGTGGTGGAATGACACATTGTCCCAGATGACAGTGTATTGCATCTGGTGCATTTCATTACCTGCTGTGACGATGTGGTGCAATCGGTCCAAAAATGCGAGAATGTGAGGTGTGTTGTAAGGGCCCATTTTGGCATGACGGAGGAGAACCCCATGCTGTGAAATGGCAACGCAAAGGGTGATGTTACCCCCACGTTGCCCTGGGACATTGATTATAGCCCTGTGGCCAATGATATTTCTGCCTCTCCTTCTTGCTTTTGTGAGGTTGAACCCTGCCTCATCAATATATATGAATTCATGCAGGATTTCCTCAGCATCCATCTGCCAAACTCTCTGAAATACAGTGAAAGACAAGATTGTGTAGTTCAGGATAGGTCTAGTATACAGTCAATGTAAAAAAGTCATGTGTGCAGTATGCAACACCACAGTGCTAAAGTGAACAATACAAACCTCCACATACTCATGCCGCAGCCGTTTGACCCTCTCTGAATTCCGCTCAAAAGGCACTCGATAAAGTTGTTTTATTTGAACCTGATGTCTTTTCAGGATGCGTGCCAGTGTTGACTGAGAGACCTGATGGACATTATTGAAAATGGCATGGTCACCAATAATGTTTGCTTGTAGTTCTCTGAGCCTGATAGCATTATTGGCCAAAACCATGTTTATTATCTATCTCTCTTGTTCTTGCGTGAATATGGGCCCCCTTCCTCCTTGTCGTTCCCGACCCTCAATCCTATGAAGAGAATAATACATGTAACTTACTGTACAATGTCACAGGAAGGGGTATCACAAGTGCTGATATGGTGCATACAATAAGCGGCTGATTACTGTAACTGTAGACAGATCTTCTTTTACCTGTTTTCCTGTCGAAAAGTCCTTATGACAGATGCCACTGTATATCTGCTAAGATTTGGCTGAACTCTCAGTCCAGCCTCCCTCAGCGTCAATCCGTGGTTCACAACATGGTCCACTAGTGTTGCACGAATGTCATTTGATAAGTTTGGTCCTCTTCTTCTTTGTGCACGTTCTCTCTCCTGCTTCAGGTCTTCCTTGACCTCTGGCTCGGCCTCTGCCTCTGCCTCTTCCTCTACCTCATTCTCCTCCTCCTCCTCCTCTGTGTACTCCTCCTCTCACCCTCACTCTTCTTCTGACTCCTTCCATTTTGGTTGAAGGCAGGTGAACCTACCTGCTGCATTTTTAAAGTGCTTAAACCTGATTGGTGTGTCTACAATTTAGCAATCGTGTTTGTGCACCTGATGGCTGTGTTTAACAGATTGGCTCATAGGTTTGGTAATTTGACAGTCAGTGCTTTGGAATTGCAAGGAAGTGACATCATGATATACTTCTGTGTCTGATGTATACAAGTGTGTTTAGTGTTTTGCAAATCACTGTGTGTAATGTTTTGCAAATAGCGTGAAGCTGACAATGTGCTTACAGTTGTGCAAATCTAGCCTTGTGTTTTGCTCCTTCAGTGTAAGGCTTTGCTAATTGTGGGAAAAGTTAAATTTTAGTGTGTAAGCAATCGTAAAAAACTGTAATGTAGCTCGTCTGCGGGTTGCATGTGAGAGTGAAATCAAGATGAGGGCTACATACAGTAAATACATACATGTAATCTGATTCTCCATGGAACTTTATTTAACTCCATCCGCCTGTCCGCCTGCCTGTCCGCCTGCCAGTCCGCCTGCCTGTCCGCCTGCCTGCCAGTCTGCCCGCCTGCCTGGGCAAACAGCCTGGTAACAGACATGAGCTCATTTGAGATCCATCATGTATTAACGTGGCCCACATACAGCAGCTATCTATGACTTTATATGGCCTTCTGAAGCAAGTGAAAGCCCTGGGTGGGCACTGATACATGGATCCTACACCTTAAATGATCAGTAGTGGAAAATAGAAAGTACATAAGGTCTACACCCTAGTAAATAAAGTGAAAAAATAAATGTATTTTTGCATTTTTCCTCTCAATGGCCTTCGGCCAGAGGTCTGTGTGCAACATGAATTATCCTACACCTGGTTGTGTGTATTCCTCTTGCTCTTCTCTCCTCTCCTCCTGTGTTTTTATGTCCTCAGCTGTTTCTCAGCAGAAGGGCCAAAGCGAAGGAGAAAATCTCTCTCTCTCTCTTTCTCTCTCTCTGAGACGTGTGGGCAGAGGAACTAGGTCAAATCTAAGAGAGAGAGAGAGAAAGAGATACAGTACATACTGATACAGCACAAACATATACCCCAGATTCCCAGCAGACTGAATGTCACGAGAATTTCATTCTCAATTGTTGACATAAACTATCACTCAGGCTTTGAATAATTCCCAGAGGTTGTAAAGCTCTAGTTAATGAAAAATTAGACATAGTCCCATATCTACAATTTGGTCAGGTTGTTTATTCATGAGAATTCTGGAAAATACAATGCCCATTCGTTTACATAATCACACATAGCGTCATAAATGTCCCCACTCGTCTAGTCCAACCCCTACATTACTTTATCATATCCTACAACATGTACACAATCTGATTGCAAGCCCAACGGTTTTTCCCCTCCCTGGGCGGAGAGACTTCCTTCCTGTTATCAGTTTCACAGTGGTCACAAGTTGTCTGTCCCTAGTTTCTACTTTCCTATGCACACACATTCAAGCTATTTATAAAAATACTGTTAGTCTACATTAAAGGGATATTATCCTGACCAATATTGGATACCAAGACAAAACCATATCCAAAGATATGAGGTGCTGTTGTTCTGGCTAAGCCAAACATCCACAAAGATATGGACAAGTATAGAAATAAGCACCCACTCAAACAATCTGAGCAAACAAGACAGACTATCCCCTGCTTATTCTTCAAACATAGAGGAGATGAGAGGATGGGCAGTTAGATTGAGAGAAAGAGAGAGAGAGAAAGAGGAATGAATTCCTTATACTACGCAAACCAGATGGCACCATTTTCTTACAGATAGCCAGGGGCACACTCCAACATTCACACATCATTTACAAACGAAGCATGTGTGTTTAGTGGATCCGCCAGATCAGAGGCAGTAAAGATGACCACACGTTCTCTTAATAAGTGCATGAATTTGATCATTTCCCGCTTAAAGCATTGGAAATGTAACGAGTACTTTTGAGTGTCAAATAAAAGTACATATTTTCTTTAATAAAGTATTAAAATACTGAACTGGTTCTTAAAAGTATTTTGACTTCAGCAGTCCTGGCTGGGAGGGAAGGAGATAGTCATAGTGAGAGCATACTTCCCATAATTGTGACAATCCTCCTCTTTGACCACTCTGTGCAGACTTGACAAACACATTAAAACTACAACACTGTCCTCTGCTCTGGGTATCGTTTCAGTTGGGGACTTAATCTGGGTCCAGGCGCTTATAAAACGTTTCACATGATTTATTTATTAATCATTGTCTGGGTCATCATATGTATATTTTGTTGTATTTTTGTCTTTCATTTACGACAATGGAAACAAAATAGACTATAAGTAATTATACGCTCAACAGTATGTTTATTACATGTTACGCAACTTGAATGTGCTGTGGGCCTCTCACTCTGACAATGTTTAGTTTTCAAGCCACACTATATCCAACCTAACCCAAATTCTGTTTGGTCAGAAACATGATCTATCTACCTCAGATTCAGCCCAGTCTGTATGATCATAGATACACAACCTATCATAGAGTGATGAGAATCTTGCACAGACTGAAGGGAATAAAAACCACAAAATCTACCCTAACCCAGTCTGGTTTCCCAATTGGACTCGACAGCTAGCTACGTGGTTACACATTAGTTTAAGGCCTGAGAGCACACTGTGTGGGATTAAATGTGGTTTTGTGAAGTATAGTTTTAAACTGAATGTGTGGGTGTGGGGCAGACATCACACTCTGTGTAGGGGATGGAGTGTGGTCTTAGTTCAGCGTGGGTGGCCCTGGAAGTGTATCTCTCTAATCATAGAGTGAGAATGTTAGCAGAGACTTGTAGGGGGAGCGTGATGTGAGAGCATGTGGGGAGCTGTGGGGAGCTGTTGGGAGCTGTGGCCTGGCCAGAATGTGTTTACACTGAGAGAGAGAGAGAGAGAGAGAGAGAGAGAGAGAGAGAGAGAGAGAGAGAGAGAGACAGGGACAGAGGAGCGAAAGAGAGAGAGAGAGAGAGAGAGAGAGAGAGAGAGAGAGAGAGAGAGAGAGAGAGAGAGAGAGAGAGACAGAGAGAAAAAGAGAGAAAAAGAGAGAAAAAGAGAGAAAAAGAGCAAGGGAAAGGGAAAGGGAGAGAGAGGAGCTAGAGAGAGAAATAAAAAGAGAAAGAGAATTGAGACAGGAAGAGAGAGGGAGTGAAAACACAGAGAAAGGATTTTAAATTATACAATGACTAGGGGGCAGACTCTCAGCTTAATTTGAGGGTATTTTCATCCCATGTCAGGTGAACCGTTTAGAAATTACCACCCTTTTTGTACATAGTACCACCCATTTTAGGGGAGAAAATGTAATATGTCACTGTCCCAATACTTTTGGAGATCACTGAGTAAAATCACAGATGGCTCTGGAAGTGCATGAACACAAGCATTTGGCATCAAAAAACACATATAGAATTTGATGTCGCACAAATACACTCTTATACCCTGTCAAGTTTCCAAGGACATTTACAACCATGAACTCTGTTTTCTAAAGCCTCCAGAAAATTCAGTTGATCAAAATAAGTGTAAATCTAATTTCAGGTTAATTCAGTGTGCTGTGCATTTCTGATAATCAGATCAGGGTGTGAAGGTAGTAAGGTATCTACTTGTGCTAAAAGCTTCTGCTAAGTGGCATATGCACAAGTGGCCAGTTTATTAAGTACAACACCCCGTTCACGAAAATGGTTCACTCCTGCAGACAGGTTTTACAGCGAGGCTGTAAACACACAAAAAAAGGAGTAAAAAGTAAAGGAAAATAAAGACAAGAGCCTATTCCATCGGTCTGCCTCTCTTCACAGCAGTTATAACCTCTTATTATGCAGTTACAACCTCTTATTATAACCTCTTAAGCTATAACCTCGGGCACTAGAATCACTTAAAAAAATATGTACACTACCGTTCAAAAGTTTGGGGTCACTTAGAAATGTCCTTGTTTTTGAAAGAAAAGCACATGTTTTGTCCATTAAAATAACATCAAATTGATCAGAAATACAATGTAGACATTGTTAATGTTGTAAATGACTATTGTAGCTGGAAACGGCAGATTTTTTATGGAATATATACATAGGCGTACAGAGGCCCATTATCAGCAACCATCACTCCTATGTTCCAATGGCACGTTGTGTTAGCTAATCCAAGTTTATCACTGTAAAAGGCTAATTGATCATAAGAAAACCCTTTGCAATTATGTTGGCACAGCTGAAAACTGTTGTGCCTGATTAACTTCTTAGGGAGCGGCAGCAGAGGTGACGGTTTTGCAGAGTCTGGCGTGCCCAAAGTAAAATGCCTGCCACTCAGGCCCGGAAAATAGGATATGCACATAATTAGTACTATTGGATGGGCAACACTCTGAAGTTTCTAAAACTGATATAGCAGGCGAAAACCCGAGGATGTTTTTGTTTGTTGTATATGACCTTTTTCTCCAGGCTGCCTATTGATTTTCATGGGATCCAGCTCCTAGATTGCAGTACCTATGGCTTCCACTAGATGTCAACAGTCTTTATACAGTGTCTGGAGGCTCTAGCACTAAGCAGAACAGATAGGAAGAGGAAGTAGTGAAGGGACCACATTTGTCAACAACGTTTCACGGGCGCGAGATTGTGAGCGCGCCCCACTTTATTTTCCTTTCCTATCGTTCACGTTATTGTCCAGTTGAAATATTACAGTAAATATACATAAAAGGATACCTAAGGATACATTAAAAATTATGTTTGATTTGTTTGGAGAAAGTGTATAAGTATATTTGAACGCGTTCTCTTCACGGTTCAATGGGCAACTCGACGTTGGATTTTCTGATCATAACGCGCCAACCAAACAGAGATTTATGGATATAATAAATGACTTTTTCTAACAAAAGAACCATTGGATGTCTTCGTTGGACACTTGGGAAGCCCTCAGCAGAAGTTCTTCCGAAAGGTAAGTGATTTATTTTAGCTCTTATATGGGTTTTGTGTGACCCGCGCTGGATATGAATTTATGCTAATGTGGAAAATAGGAGAGGTGCTATCCTCAAATAATCAAATGTTGTGCTTTCGCCGTAAAGCCTTTTTGAAATGCTGTGATATTGCCAAGAATCAGAGCTTTTGATGACTATGCAACACTTGTATATTGATGAATGTTTAATAATTCAACTTTTGGATTTTGAATTTGGCGCCTTACATTTCACCGGGTAGTGTCGGGAGCGGCCCGCTAGCGCGCTGTTTCTCCCTAAGTAGTTAAAGAAGCAATAAAACTGGCCTTCTTTAAAGTAGGTGAGTATCTGGAGCATCAGCATTTGTGGGTTCGATTACAGGCTCAAAATGTCTCGAAACAAAGAACTTTCTTCTGAAACTCGTCAGTCTATTCTTGTTCTGAGAAATGAAGGATATTCCATGTGAGAAATTGCCAAGAAACTGAGGGTCTGGTACAATGCTGTGTATTACTCCCTTCACAGAACAGCGCAAACTGGCTCTAACCAGAATAGAAAGAGGAGTTCGAGGCCCCCGGTGCAGAACTGAGCAAGAGGACAAGGACATTAGAGTGTCTAGTTTGAGAAACAGATGCCTCACAAGTCCTCAACTGGCAGCTTCATTAAATAGTACCCGCAAAACACCAGTCTCAATGTCAACAGTGAAGAGGCAACTCCGGGATGCTAGCCTTCTAGGCAGAGTTCTTCTGTCCAGTGTCTGAGTGCTTTGCCCATCTTAATCTTTTATTTTTATTGGCCAGTCTGAGATATGGCTATTTCTTTGCAACTCTGCCTAGAAGGCCAGCATCCCGGAGTCGCCTTTTCACTGTTGACGACAAAATCAATCCCTTTACATAGCCCTTCTCCCCTTGTCTATAGGAGGCACGCACACTGTTTAAATGGCCCAAATTTTGATTTAGATGTGAACATATTTTGACTATCACTAATGTCATGATATGTTTCGTGAAGTAAACAAGAAGGTGAAATATTTTGGGTAGATGTTCCTAAACATATTATAACTATATATGGACATATTCTTAAGTATGAAAAAGCTTATCTATTAATTGTATTTCTGTTTAATCATATCTTCATATTTGTATATGTTTTATTATACTTTTATTGTGTACTAGATCATTTGGGTTGAAAATTGTTTTTTTCTTAGACGGGGGGACAATTCAATTTTGCCCTCTTGCTAGATTGATGACTAAAGCCATTGCGAAACAATGCAAAATGGCTGTCAGATTAACTTTCAACTCTAACCAGACTTCAGCCACTTTGGTTCTGAAGGACGACAGTTGTAATGTTCAAAGGTCCATGTCCACAGCTGGGGTCCCTGACCTAATAACCTGGTGATGTCACTGCCCCTTTAGCCCCTGATAGACATCCAGACAGCTTGCTGTGGTTCTATGTTAAACCACTATAACCTCTAGAATCACTCATTGGAGGAGAGGAGAGGAGAGGAGAGGAGAGGAGAGGAGAGGAGAGGAGAGGAGAGGAGAGGAGAGGAGAGGAGAGGAGAGGAGAGGAGAGGAGAGGAGAGGAGGATATTGAAGCTACTGGATATTCTTTTTTGTATCTAAAATGTTTCTCTACGTAACACTTCTAACAGCAACAGATTAACCGCAGAGCCAAGAGAACACAGCCTCATTACCTCTATCGGGAACGCTGTGTACGTTAACACTCTCCAAACATCTGAAGGAGATAGGGAGAACAGACTGCCAGAAAACTAGTCGCTTTACTGGAACCAATTTCATTTACTTGTGAAAATATCTCCCGGGTTCTACTGCCTCCGTGACCACAAAGTCTTCCCTGTGTCCTCCACCACCACCACACAAACAGACAGTTAGATTAGAAAACTAAGTGGAATGAGCCATGTAGAACTATGAAAACAAAAACAGACTTGGATGAGGATCACACATGGCCTGGAGCAATGACAGAAGTATTTCAATTACTTGAGGAAGGACGGTAAGAACTCCCAGAAGTGTAGCTGTTGATCTACATGGTTTTGAGATCTCTCTCTCTCTCTCTCCTCTCATCCCGTCTCATTTTCTCTCTCTCCTTGTGTCCCTCGCTCCCTCTCCATCTCTATTCCTTCTACAGATCCACTCCCAGCCAAGAGGCAGTATACGAGAGAGAGAGAGATCTTCAGTCATCATAGATTCTCTCTCATCATACCAAAAAATTTGGATGCAGGACGCTCGCAGAAGAGAAGGCAAGAAACCAACTGTAAGTGAAAAATAAGTCACAGAAAATGTGGATGACTCCAAAAGTTTTTGAAGTGGGTTTTTAAGACCCAAACGTAGCGTTCTGAGGAAACGTGTGTGTATACATAGATGTCACTGCAAAGTCAAACTATTTGTGCTGAGATATTTTAGACGGCAGACTTGTTATATCATTAACTGTGTTGTTAGCGTGAGTTTCTCAGAGGAAACAGACAGCCCTGACGAGAGACAGACGGACAGATGGCGACTCAGACATAAACAATAACATAAACACCCCTCCTGTCTGTTGTTTACTCTCTTCCGATGGCAACCTCCCCGGTATAAGGTCATGGCTGAGTCAGAGTTTTAACAAGGCACAGCATCAGGCGGCCAATGTAGGGTCCAGACTGAGCGTGTGCGCAGGGAAAAGCAAAGGGCCAGTGCCAAACAGGAAGTGAGTCAGCGAAGCAAGGTATTGACGCAGAGATGGTGTTGTGGCGTACCTAGTGGGCCTACAGTACAGTACATCCACTTGGTCTATCTGATGCTGAGGTTAGTTCTACCCCGAGACTAAAACCGGGATCAAAGATTTAGCACCATCAAGACATCAACAGCCAGATCGAGATATTGTGGCCTTTGATTTCCTAACATGTTTGTGTTTATATATGATGTTACATCATCGTCCTTGAAAAGAAATCCCAGGGATTGCGTTCATGGTTTTTGGTTATGAGACAGAGTACTGTAACAGCTTGGCCAGTGACCGCAGCCATAAGCCAGTAGAGGCATGTGAATGTCACGGACAATATTTTCAGTCTTAAAAACAACACTGACTGTTAAGCTAAGGACCCTGGGACTAAACCCCTCCCTCTGCAACTGGATCCTGGACTTTTTGACGGGCCGCCCCAGGTTGTAAGGGTAGGTAACAACACATCCGCTACGCTGATCCTCAACACAGGGGACCCTCAGGGGTGCGTGCTCAGTCCCCTCATGTACTCCCTGTTCACTCATGACTGCTCAGCCAGGCACGACTCCAACACCATCATTAAGTTTGCCAATGACACAACAGTGGTAGGCCTGATCACCGACAACTGGGCAGCCGCTACATAGCGTTGCATCTCGCTCTTGCCACCTCCTGGTCAACAACAAGACCCAGGCCCTCGCACGGTTATGGCTGGGATCTTACCTCAGAACCCTGAGGCTGATCCCAGTCGACCTGCGAGCCCCAGTCTCTTTCCTGCTCACTACAGGAGCAGACTACATCCAGATCCAGAAGTTTTTAAGACATTTTAAACTGGAAAAAGAAGCAGTCACGCACTACATCCAGATCCAGAAGTTTTTAAGACATTTTAAACTGGAAAAAGAAGCAGTCACGGTTTTAACTAAACACCACTCTCTTTTCTCTCTTGTGGAGGAGCGGGAACCAGTGTGTCCAGTGCGCTGGCATGCTATGGGCGAGCCCATAACAGTTTGGCGTAATGTGGCCCATCCTGCTCTTCTGAATCGGCACCGGGACCTGTCCTGGATGGTCGCCCATGAGATCCTCCTGGTCAGGGCCGTTATGCACTCCCGGGGCATGGCGAGGATATCTGCATGCCCCCGACTAGGCTGCGGCCAAGAGGAGTCGGTGAGGCACTTTCTCTGGGAGTGCAGAGCTGCCAGGGACCTGTGGAAGGAAGCAGGCCCCCTGATCTCCCTGTGTCTGCCAGCAGGGGAGGACCTTACGCCCCAGCTCGTGCTGTATGGGGTGGGCCGAAGGCCCCCCACAACACCCAAGGTCCCGGCGGCCACGGTCTGACAGCGCTGCGGCGCTTAGGGGAGGGATCTCCTCTGGGCCCCAAAGGACCAGACGGCAGTTGATTCGGAAGAGCAGGAGGCGAGTTTGAGAATGACTGACCCCGCTCCTGCACAAAGGACCGAAGACAGCTTTTTAACAAAGTAACTTTTTTTTTAACATGTTTTACTTTTGTTAAATAATTTGTATATGTTTCAAATGGCTTTTACAGATTATATGTTTTTAAAAGTAAAAGTATTTTTATTAATGTTGTTTTCTGTTGTTTTTAACAACATGTACTTTTTAACAAATTTAAATGTAATATTCAAATGCTGTGTTTTATGCTTTTATGCCATTTTTATGTGTATTCAGATGCTGTGTTTTATGCTTTTATGCCGTTTTTATGTGTATAAAATGATGTACAAAATATATATGAGCTGTTTTTAAAGGAAATGTAATAAAACTTTTACAAAAGAAAAATGCATGCATGTATGTACTGTATCTACCTACCTATCCACAGGTTATGGAACATTTGCTCTTTTAGCATTTCTTCAGTAGATTTCCTCAAGGAGAAGCCTCCACTTCTATGTCAAAGATAATGAAACAAAAACACTATAGCAAATACTACAGTAATGTATGCAAAAATAATACATTAAATACTACAGTACATTACAGTATGCAAAAACACTACATTAAATACTACAGTATACTACAATCCGCAAAAACACAGCATTAATTACTATAGTATATACTACAGTTTTCTTTCACTACAGTATTATACCTTAACTGTAAATACTACAGTATACTACATTCTACTACAGTAAATACTACAGTATTCACTGTGGTGTTTGTCTGCAAAAAAACACTACAGTGAATACTATAGTATATAAATATATGCATACTACAGTATTTAGACCATAGTATAATATAGTATTTTTTATATGGGTACTTACTGACTTTTCCATCACAACCACATTTTACTTTTCGCCCTTTTCTCAGGCCACAGTACCTCCTACCCACTCTATGTTGGCTTCCCCCTCAGACGAGAGTGGATTTTAGAAGCTGTGGAAGTACTTCCCAAGCCAAAACAAGCAAACCCTCTCTTACCGCAGCCTCTCCAGCTGAACTCATTACTTCACCATCATGTCAAGAGATGTGCTCGACCTTACAGGTACAGTAATTGTATGTGTGGGGTACAGAGATAAGGTAGTCATTCAAAAGTCCTGTTAATCACTATTATTGCACTCAGAGTGTTGTCCATGCAACTTATTATGTGACTTGTTATGCAAATCTTTACTCCTGAACGTATTTAGGCTTGCCATAACAAATTGGTTGAATACTTATTGACTCAAGAAATCTCAGCTCTTCATTTTTTATTAATTTGTAAACATTTTGAAAAACATAATTCCACTTTGGCATTTTGGTGTATAGTGTGTAGGTCAGTGACACAAAATCTCAATTTAATCCATTTTAAATTCAGGCTGTAACACAACACAATGTGGACAAAATCAAGGGGTGTGAATACTTCCTTTAGGCACTATGTATCATGTCACATATTATGATATATGATGAGAAACTCTTTCTTTATTTTAGTTCCAGGTGAACTCTCATCACAGCATATTCATCATCTCCTGAGTGGTGCAGTGGTCTAAGGCACTGTATTTCAGTGCTAGAGGTGTCACTATAGCCCCTGGTTCAATTCTAGGCTGTATCACAACTGGCTGTGTTCGGGAGTCCCATAGGGCGGTGCACAATTTGCCCAGTGTCCCCCGGGTTAGGGTGTGGGTGGGGTAGGCCGTCATTGTAAATAAGAATTTGTTCTTAACTGGCTTGCGTAGTTAAATAAATAAATAAATACACATTCATACCGTTCACACCCTACTCACACATCTAGAAGGAGCTTTGTAGGTAGGTAAAATTAAAGCCTGGCTATTGTGGAAAGTTTGTACTTTCATGACTGTGATGTGGTTGTTTTATCTACCTTAGTTGAATACACTGACTGTAAGTTGCTCTGCAGAAGAGTGTGTGCTAAATTAACAAAATGTCTGACAAAAGTCATAAGGCCAAACTACTAATACTTTGCTAGTGCATTGTGCAGGACTTTCTTTTCAAAATGCTCCAGTCTTCCTCTGACATTTCCTCCACATGCTGCTCAGAAGTCAGGCATTTCTCCCTGAGGTCAAACTACTAGATAGACAAACAAGGTTGGAGATGATCCCTTCATTTCAAAGTCAAAGTCACCAGTTGTACAACCAAGCACCAGTTTGAAAGCCCTCGGATCTACTTCAATGGTGGATACAGTGATTATACAAAAATGATGGCTTTTTATTCTCACTGGTGGACATTTACAATGAAGAGCTTTTATGAAGATGTGAGAGGACAGGACTGATTGAGTAATCTCAGCAGTAGGTTCTAGGAGCAGCTCTCAGAGAGGGTAGCCAGCTATCTGAGAGGCGGACAGAGAGAACCCTCAAAATAGGATATCAACACAGTAATGAAGACCTTTCTCTTCTTCTCTGGAGCTCTAAGTGAGAGATCATTAGAACTAGAGCTGGGACACCAGGGGTGTGCAATTAATTATCAGGGAGAAGAGAAAACCAGCAGTAATCCGGACCTTGTAGGGTAATACCTCGTGGGTATTCCCTGTTATAGCTGGCCTTGACCATATTATTTTGTGGGAAAAAATGAAAGAAAACTGTGGAACTGGCTTTGCGGTCCGTTTTCAAATTTGACGTAGCTATCGCAAAGTGAACATCTCTGTTTTAGTGCAAAGACTGTGCTGCCATCTAGTGGGGGGAGAGTAAGGTAATCTGTCGGAATATTCTGTTCCAAAGTTTCCCAGATGAGGGTGCTGTCTATAAATCAGTCTAATAATGTTTAATGTTTTGTTAGGATCAGTGAGGATTTCTTAACTAATAGTGAGACAGATGAACCAGTTAACCAGCTGCTACTCAAAGTTCACAGCTACTCTAAATAAATCACTTTTCTTTTTTTTGTCACAGGGAGCAAATATATTCCCACTATTCAATGATTCTAATAAATAGGATTTTTATTAAGATAATCGAATTTAATTGAAGGTTAACTTTATTTTATAATTGAAGGTGTATATTATTGCAGTAAGATTGAAATGTACTTTTCTCACAGTCAGTTTTCCTACCAAGCATAACAAAACTCCACAGACATTAAAGTTTAGACGAAAACCCCTAGATAGCCCAGCCAGCCTATGGACACACACGCACGTACATGTACACACACACACACACACACACACACACACACACACACACACACACACACACACACACACACACACACACACACACACACACACACACACACACACACACACACACAGTGAGCCAGGAGTGGTGTCTTATTTTCTCAGATGAAGAACAGTGGTGCTCTCTGGATTTTCTCACTGTGTTTCTCTAACTCTATTCTCCTCAAGCTGTCAGGTGTAATCTGGGATCCAGACATCAGCAAAGGGCGTGTGTGCGTGTGTGTGCGCATGAATGACTGTGTGTGTGTTTACCAAGGCCGTCAACTATTTCTCACTAGACTAGAGGATGACTTAGAGCTGCATTACAAGGTGTGGCATCGGTCGCAAAGCAAGGCCTGTAGGGAGGCTAGCTGTGCTGTTTGAAACACATCACAGAACAGGAGAAATGGAGTTCAGAAAATAACATGAAGAACAGTTGGATTAGATAAGCTCCGATAGCATGGAGTTTTCAACATCTTCAACAAAACAGAAATCCTATTCATTTTGGACTGAGACAGTCCCCTGAGTGAGATAAGGATGGTTTAGTATGTCCAGAGAAAGGTGTAATCTGACATCTTTTATGTGGCGTGCTGCATTTCTGAACTCTGTCCTGATTCGTTCTACCGTCCCACTGTACGTTAACCGGAACTGATGGGGTCATATCCAGGGGATCATTTGTGTTTGTTTCCACTTGATTGTAAAAGTTGTGTGTGTGTGTGTGTGTGTGTGTGTGTGTGTGTGTGTGTGTGTGTGTGTGTGTTCGGAGCAGGATCCTTTCCCCTCTTCCTACTCCTCAGGGCCAGAGAGGAACAATATCTTTCCCACACATTATCACACATGGCTACAACTACCATCATATTTCATTTAGCACATTCGTTCCCCCTTTTATAGAAAATAAGCAATCAGAGAGCTTCTTAGCACACACACAAACACACACACACAATGAAAGCTGAATGGCCCACATGGTACATATCCTGGTTTATAGTCTGACCAAGTGTCCAGTGATGACTGTAAAACGTTCCCTTGGCCAGACCATTCAGAAGTGGACTTAGGAAAAGGGGAGAACTGACTGGAACGGATCTAAAATCCACATAGAATTAGACTGTGGACAATAGACTGTGGACAGGGGATCATTAGACTGTGGACAGACTGTGGACAATAGACTGTGGACAGGGGATCATTAGACTGTGGACAATAGACTGTGGACAATTGACTGTGGACAATGGACTGTGGACATGGGATCATTAGACTGTGGACAATAGACTGTGGACAATGGACTGTGGACAGGGGATCATTAGACTGTGGACAATAGACTGTGGACAGGGGATCATTAGACTGTGGACAATAGACTATAGACAATAGACTGTGGACAGGGGACCATTAGCCTGTGGACAGGGGACCATTAGCCTGTGGACAATAGACTGTGGACAATAGGCTGTGGACAGGGGAACATTAGACTGTGGACAATAGACTGTGGACAGTGCACTGTGGACAGACTGTGGACAATAGACTGTGGACAGGGGATCATTAGACTGTGGACATGTGGTGATGGTCTTTTCAGAAACTCCACACCTTTAAAAGTGTATGATTTAGTTTGAACAACACCTCTACATCGAGGTATCATCACTCCCATCACTTCTTCTTCTTCCTCTTCCTCCTCCTCCTCCACAACAGACCAACAGCTTAGACAATAGACACTACCTACTGTACATTACAGAGAGGTGGGGTCCAGGTCCAGAGGGTCAGTCTGGGACTCCGGAGGAGCAGCTGCACTCCTGGCTGAAATGGAAACAGGCCGGAATGAGGCCTGTCAATCCTCTATTGTACAACTTGTACTGTGTCGGTGTGTGTGTGTGCGCGCGCGCGTTCGTGCTCGTGTGCATGTGTGTGTGTGTGTGTGTGTGTGTGTGTTTCAGGCTTCTGCTGTACAACTTGTAATGGGATGTTTCCAAATCCCTCCTTCCACATTTCTTCCAACATGTTCAGCAACACCCACCGCCTAGAGAGCTGGAGATTCTCACTGCTGCACATCTGGCTGGTAGACACACACACACACACACACACACAGTCACGGATGCAGACAGTAAACACAAACCAGTTCCTCCAGGATTCTGCAATCACACGTTTTTGCAAAATCAACAATTCCCTGCATATTATGCGAGGGCTTGTTCATTTGACCAATCACTGCACTTCTGCATTAAACAGTAAAATCATTGCAGTTTTATCACACAAAACGGACCCATCGCCGTAGTACAAATAGAGGGATCCTAATTTCAACCAATCACAGCACATTTTATTGCGTAATTTGGTTCAATCAAGCCACACATCAACAAACCCTCTTCAGCACACTTTCTCTACAAATTCGACAAAATCAGCAAAATGTCAGAATTGTCCCAGCAAAATCAAGTATTTTTGCCCGCAAATATCACAAATAATCTCTGTGAAATCCTGGAGGGACTGACATACACACAGTACACACAGACAGAGGGGTGGGGATAAACCAAACAGAAATCACACACACAGACAGAGGGGTGGGGATAAACCAAACAGAAATCACACACACAGACAGAGGGGTGGGGATAAACCAAACAGAAATCAACATCGACACACCCGGCTCTCTGTGACCACTTCCTCTTTCAGCTCAACGGGCATTCACAGCATCTAGGACCCCAAGGATCCCACCTCTATGGGCGTCCCCACAAGCCTGTAGGGAAATCGGTTGGTATAGTAAACAAACAAGGTGGTCCTTCTTCCCTGTCTGTTCAGAAAGACCTAACTTCAAAGGTAAAGACCTGGGGCTCAATTCAACCCATTTTGACGAAGTTCCTTGGTCCCCTAGTCCTTGGTCCCAAGCAGAAACAGTTAATGGACTGGCACAACTTCAAAACTCCTTCCTTCCCATTGAAGCTGAAGCCCTAGCCTGAGTCCCAAACGGCACCCTATTCCCTATATAGTGCACTACTTTTGACTTTTGACCTATAGGGCTCTGGTCAAAGGTAGTGCAATACTATGTAGGGAATAGGGTACAATTTGGGACGAAACCCTGGTCATTCACAGCAGGAGCCGACAGGGTATTATATTGTTAACGTATTTTTCGAACCTTGGGAAAAGGTTGGGAACGGGTACCAGAATATAACCAGTATAGGGATAAGTGGCATATATGTTGAGTATATACAATGAGGGAAAAAAGTACTTGATCCCCTGCTGATTTTGTACGTTTGCCCACTGACAAAGAAATGATCAGTCTATAATTTTAATGGTAGGTTTATTTGAACAGTGAGAGACAGAATAACAACAAAGAAATCCAGAAAAACGCACGTGAAAAATGTTATAAATTGATTTGCATTTTAATGAGGGAAATAAGTATTTGACCCCTCTGCAAAACATTACTTAGTACTTGGTGGCAAAACCCTTGTTGGCAATCACAGAGGTCAGACGTTTCTTGTAGTTGGCCACCAGGTTTGCACACATCTCAAGAGGGATTTTGTCCCACTCCTCTTTGCAGATCTTCTCCAAGTCATTAAGGTTTCGAGGCTGACGTTTGGCAACTCGAACCTTCAGCTCCCTTCACAGATTTCTATGGGATTAAGGTCTGGAGACTGGCTAGGCCACTCCAGGACCTTAATGTGCTTCTTCTTGAGCCACTCCTTTGTTGCCTTGGCCGTGCGTTTTGGGTCATTGTCATGCTGGAATACCCATCCACGACCCATTTTCAATGCCCTGGCTGAGGGAAGGAGGTTTCAACCCAAGATTTGACGGTACATGGCCCCGTCCATCGTCCCTTTGATGCGGTGAAGTTGTCCTGTCCCCTTAGCAGAAAAACACCCCCAAAGCATAATGTTTCCACCTCTATGTTTGACGGTGGGGATGGTGTTCTTGGGGTCATAGGCAGCATTCCTCCTCCTCCAAACACGGCGAGTTGAGTTGATGCCAAAGAGCTCCATTTTGGTCTCACCACAACACTTTCACCCAGTTGTCCTCTGAATCATTCAGATGTTCATTGGCAAACTTCAGATGGGCATGTATATGTGCTTTCTTGAGCAGGGGGACCTTGCGGGCGCTGCAGGAGTTCAGTCCTTCACGGCGTAGTGTGTTACCAATTGTTTTCTTGGTGACTATGGTCCCAGCTGCCTTGAGATCATTGACAAGATCCTCCCGTGTAGTTCTGGGCTGATTCCTCACTGTTCTCATGATCATTGCAACTCCACGAGGTGAGATCTTGCATGGAGCCCCAGGCCGAGGGAGATTGACAGTTCTTTTGTGTTTCTTCCATTTGCGAATAATCGCACCAACTGTTGTTTGGAATCTGATTCATTGATTGCTTCTGTGGACAGGTGTCTTTTATACAGGTAACAAGCTGAGATTAGGAGCACTCCCTTTAAGCGTGTGCTCCTAATCTCAACTCGTTACCTGTATAACAGACACCTGGGAGCCAGAAAGCTTTCTGATTGAGAGGGGGTCAAATACTTATTTCCCTCATTAAAATGCAAATCAATTTATAACATTTTTCACGTGTTTTTTCAGGATTTTTTTGTTGTTATTCTGTCTCTCACTCTTCAAATAAACCTACCATTAAAATTATAGACTGATCATTTCTTTGTCAGTGGGCAAACATACAAAATCAGCAGGGGATCAAATACTTTTTTCCCTCACTATACAATGGAGTTGACAGTCCCAAAAGAAAGTCTTATCCCCAAATCCAATTCACATCATCAAAATTGAAACAGTTACTACCGGTAAGTAGGGTCTCATGCAAGGAATGAACACATTCATCTTTCCAGTGTACTGTGTAGGCAATGTTGCCAATGGATGACAAGCTGTAAATTCAAACCTCTCATTACCCGGGTTCCTCCCCTGCCATCATTCCCACATCTGGAATCAGAGAGAGAAAGATGGAGAGAAAGAGTGAGAGAGAGAGAGAGAGAGAGAGAGAGGCTGATGTTATTTAGACGTGGGGTGTCTGAAGGGCATCTTTCTGTTATTGTATTAGAGCACATCTGCCTCTGGACCAGTCAGGTGAGAAGTGGTGTGTATTCATGAACACCAAGGGAAGCCAGGCTTCCCCCAAAAATGTATCAAGAAAAAAAGAAGGAAAAAAACATCCCAAATAATGTATCTTTCGTCTCCCTGTGTTTCATAATTTTCCTTAAATTCACAAGAGGCTGAATGTATCTCACTGGAGAAAGCATCCGAGCGAGCTAAACAACGCCCCTCTGTACGTGTAGGGCATCTTTCTGACATTGTCTGGTCATAAAAAGTATGACATTGTTGCTGTATGCAGCATTGAATGCCAGTGAGTATTTGGCATCCCTGGAATAAAGAAATTATAATAATAATAGGCAATCAGCATTGAGCTAAACTGACTTGCTAACTTGCTTGACCATGATGTAGGTCATGTAATGATTTGTTACATGCAATATGCTTTGTGGACTTCACAGGACAGAGGTTGCTATCCAGTTTTGTTATGAACCAAAGGTATGGTGAATTTATTCTGCCACTGCCTTCTCATTGTCTCGGCCTTAGGCCTATCTATCACGGCCTCAAGGCATACGAACTAAGGGGTTATAGAGCAAACAACGCAATTCTAACAACACATAGGTTGTAATATAGCTTTTTCTTCTGGATTGGCTTCCTCTGTGATTTTATCCACGCACCACTACTGCAGGTGGGAAACCCCAGGAGAGATAAGGGGGTATGGATTATTGCTTCCATTCGGCCATAAGAGCATTAGTGAGATCGGGCACTGATGTTGGGCGGTTAGGCCTGGCTCGCAGTCGGCGTTCCAATTCATCCCAAAGGTGTTCAATGGGGTTGAGGTCAGGGCTCTTTGCAGGCCAGTCAAGTTTTTCCACACCTATCTCGACAAACCATTTCTGTATGGACCTCGCTTTGTGCACGTAGGAAAGGGCCTGAAACAGAAAAGAGCCTTCCCTAAACTGTTGCCACAAAGTTTGAAGCACAGAATTGTCTAGAATGGCATGATGTCCTTTCACTTGAACAAAGGGGCCTAGCCCGAACCATGAAAAACAGCCCCAGACCATTATTCCAGCTCCACCAAACTTTACAGTCGGCACTATGCATTGGGGCAGGTAGCTTTCTCCTTGCATCCGCCAGACCCAGATTTGTTCCGTCAGACAGCCAGGTGGTGAAGCTTGATTCATCACTTCAGAGAACGCAATTCCACTGCTCCAATGGCGGCGAGATTTACACCACTCCAGCCAACCATTGGCATTGCTCACGGTGATCTTAGGCTTGTGTGCAGCTTTTCGCCCAGGGAAATCCATTTCATTAAGCTGGCGACAAACAGTTATTGTGCTGATGTTGCTTCTAGAGGCAGTTTGGAACTCGGTAGTGAGTGTTGCAACCGAGGACAGCAGATTTTTACGTGCTACGCACTTCAGCACTCGGCTGTCCCATTTTGTGAGCTTGTGTGGCCTACCACTTTGTGGCTGAGCCGTTGTTGCTCCTAGACATTTCCACTTCACAGTAACAGCAGTTACAGCTCTATCAGGACAGAAATTTGACGAACTGACTTGTTGGAAAGGTGGCATCCTATGATGGTGCCACGTTGAAAGTCACTGAGCTCTTCAGTATGATCATTCTACTGCCAATGTTTGTCTACTGATATTACATGGCTGTGTGCACGATTTTATACACCTGTCAGCAACGTGTGTGGCTGAAATAGCCGAATCCACGAATTTGAAGGTGTGTCCACATACTTTTGTATATATAGTGTATGTACCCAACCTCTCAGTTGTTGTCATTGGAACCATCAGGAAAGTCGATGCAATGAAAATAAGACCATTTAAGAGAAAACCAATGATTGGAGAGGAAAATTTCAGCTGTAACTCCTAACACAACTTTATATCTAATTCACTTTATTCCACAGAGACATCGCTATATGCCACGACTTAACCTCAATGATGTAATGTAAACAGTTAGTGTATATATTTTTTACAGCGTGGTGGATGATGGTACTATCCTCTAGACCACCATAAAGAAATATGGACGAGTGTGTGCATGTGCATGTGTGTGTGAGTGTGTGTGTGTTTGTGTGAGTGTGTGTGGTAGCTAGCTGTGTGGCTGAGGCTAAATCGCTGCACTTCAGCCCTTTTGCCTTGAGAGGCCTATGATTGATGTGTCTTGGAGATCATTTGAACAGGAAATGGCAGAGCTTTACCACACAGATAGTGCATTTTCATCTTCCTTGCAGACCACCAGGGCTCTCAGTCCCCTGTGGTTGGTGGGGAATCAATGGAGGCAGGAAGGAAGGAGAGGATGGTATGTATGGTTCTCCTGAGGAAAGGTAGTTAGTGAACAGCCATAAAAGGAACAGGCATATTGGCAAAACAACATTTATTACTGGAAAAGTACCAGTACTTACATGGAGTTCACTAGGTACAGACTACACCTTCGACATTAAGCATTTGAGATAGTTTAAATGACTGCAGAATGACATTATTCGGAATGAGATTTAATGATTTTTAGGTGGTTGTAGATTGGAAGAGTCTTGATAGGTGTCGTCAGAGGTGATTTTGTAGGGTGGAGAGGAAGACTATGGATGGTTGAAGCAGCATCATGGTTCTGGATGGTTATAGCATTGTGATGGTTCTGGATGGTTAAGGCATCGTGGTGGTTCTGGATGGTTAAGCCATAGTGATGGTTCTGGATGGTTAAGGCATTGTGATGGTTCTGGATGGTTAAGGCATTGTGATGGTTCTGGATGGTTGAAGCAGCGTGATGGTTCTGGATGTTTAAGGCATCGTGATGGTTCTGGATGGTTAAGACATCGTGATGGTTCTGGATGTTTTTAAGGCATCGTGATGGTTCTGGATGGTTAAGGCATCGTGATGGTTCTGGATGGTTAAGGTATTGTGATGGTTCTGGATGGTTAAGACATCGTGATGGTTCTGGATGTTTAAGGCATCGTAATGGTTCTGGATGGTTGAAGGAGTTTCATGTTTCAGATGGTTGGTGGAGCTTGATGGTTCGAGAGGATGGTTGCTTGGTTGTTGCAGGATCGGGAAGAGGAGATGAAGACTGAGTGTTGGGATGGGAGTCCTGGTGGGCTCTGCTTCTTGGTGCAGAGTTGATCCCCCTTATGGATCCTGGAATGAAACAGGGAGAAGAGCAGAGGAGAAGAGAGGAGACAGGGGTTGTGGAGGGATGATACATTTTGAAGATAACAGGAACTGCATAGGGTGACTAGGCTATATGCAGCCATTGATTGGCGAGGGGTGGAGTCATACATTTTTTGATTAGGGGGAGGGTGTAAATTGTCACACTTTTGAGAGGGGAGGAGATGTAGTTTGTTTCAGGTGTGGTCTTTCCTCCCGAACTTTAGTTATGTTACGCTAACACCATTTAAACCATGTTGGCAAAACAGCAAATGTTAGAAAGATAGGTAGCTTTTAATAGGTCGTTTCTTTAATTTTTTAATTTTTGGAAGTTTCAGAATCTATCCTATGACAATTTGTTCAGCTCTGTTCTGTTTCCACCATGTCTAAAACAGTACAGTAACACCCAGTTTGGCATTCCTGACTTTGTTTACATACTGTGGATCAGCCACATCAATGCTGTCATCATGTAGAATTTAGACACACTGACATCCTGAACGCAAAATAACTTAGTTGGGATGTGAACTTGAGACCAAGTAGTATGCAGTGTGGTCAGGTTCACCACTAGGCCTTCGAGAGGGAGTAGCTAGGCTGCTTAAAGCTAACAGTAGGCCTAAGCCACTGGGCAAAAATGTGTTGAACCAACGTTGTTTCAATGTTCGGCCAGCCAGATAGGACCAGTTAGGAGTGTAACTGCCAGATTAGACCATTCAGCAGGCCAGATATGATCAGTTGGATAGTACCAGTCGGCCGGTCAGATAGGACAAGTCGGCTGGCCAGATAGTAACAGTCGGCCAGTCAGATAGGAGAAATTGGCTGGCCAGATGGGACCAGCTAAAGGTGTGGGTGTGTGTGTACGATCTGGCCGTCCGGGCGACTGGTCCCATCTTCCCGACCAACTGGCCCCATCTGAGCTCCAAAAGTATTGGGACAGTGGCAAATGTTTTGTTGTTTTGGCTCTGTGCCCCAGCACTCTGAATTTGAAATGATACATTTACAGATGCACAAATATCATACCCCTATAACCTCTCACCATTACAATAACAGGGGAGGTTAGCATTTTTAGAGAGGTATGAACTTACTCACTCATCATTATTCACAATTTATTCAGGATTATCTGTAATCATGGTAGCATCCACATGAATGTTGAAATGTTTAGAAACTATTTACAATAAAAGTAACTCCAAAAGGACACGTACATTAACGTACATTAACAACCCAACCCACTAGACAAGAAACCAGGAAAACTGAGAAACTAACAACAACTTTTTACATATTCACAAAACCAAGCCACAGAAAGACAAAAAATCCAGACAGGTGTACCGTGATGATTCTGTTGCTGAATGATTGGTCTAGTGCAATGGCACTGGCCGTCCGACTTTCATTTCAACCAATGACATTCTTGTGATGACATATGGAAAACTGATTGGATTTGCGTAAGGGCTTTTCATCTTTTTCACCCAACTTTTAACCCAAATCCAATGACATGATGACATTTGCTGCTGATTTCACATTGAATTTAGGTTAGTTGACAACTCAACCAAATGCAAATCAAAACTAGATGTTGAACTGACGTCTGCCCAGTGGGAAGCTTTGTCATTTCATGCAATTGAAGTGATCTAAAATACGTAAGTCTTGTTTCAAAAACACTAGTTCTCTTCTGTATTTTACAACCCTGTGTGACTGGATGTCCATGTATTCAGTCAAAATACAAGTAAATCACACAGGAATTCTAAGAGCAATATTTAGTGAGAATGCAGAAGAGGTTAAATCATAAAAGTCAGCAGCAATAGTTTTGTTTTCAATGATAACATTACATTCAAAATGGCTTTGCCTCCCAAACAGTCAGGAAATAATAAATTGTGTGCAATAAACTGGCTCCACTATAACAGTGATGATTCATTTTATAAAAAGTATCCTCCAAGATAATCCCCAAGCTATAAATTCAAACCTGTTTCCCTGGCTCGCCAACAAACTGCAAAAACAGATAAACACACCCACTCAAACGAAAGAGTAGACTTGAGGCGAATGCTTCTCTGTGCAACAATAAAAGGGTCATTGTTGTCCGTGTTACCAGAGCCACAGGTCTCAGTGTAGCTCAGAGGCCATTAGGACTCCCACCAGGAGGATCACTACTCCTCTCACTACTCCTCTCACTGCTCCTCTCGCCAATGTTTCAGTTTCCTCCAGTCTCCTCCAGGCTCACAGGAAATATCTATTGGACATACAACTCTACCTCTGGGCTTTAGGATGATTCTTAACTTCTATCAAATGGCAAAAACTTGTGTGATAATATTGCCATAGTACTACAGTTTTTGTCAGGTGTCATTTTTGGTCAATATCTATTCTTAGAGGCCGATTGGTTTTGATTTACCATAACATATCGGCTCTCATTGGTCAGTCAGTCACACCCTAAACAACGTTAGCTGTCACGGTGGAAGAAAAGCTGCTAACCTGATGATCAACCTTGGAAGATCCAAGTCATAACAGACACACAGTGTTGGGCTGTTATGTAATGTATTCCTAGCAGATTAACAACAGAATGTTGTTGTATAACAATCAAACCTTCACTGAACAGTCTTAGAAAAAAGGTTTCCGAAATGTTTCTTCACTTGTCCCCAAGGAAGAACCCTTTTTGGTTCCAGGTAGTAGAACCCTAACTCTCATTTTGGCTCAGCGTGATACTGTATTATGGATAGCAATGATGGGCTTCTTGTAAAGAAATGGTTTTACCCACAGCTGGCCAGCAGACAGTTGTAACACTGATCACTGAACATATGGCCTAGCTACATTTTCGTCAGTGTTGTTGTGATAATAGCTGCATCACCTTGGCATAGACCTTTCCTCACGGAACAATAAAGTTATTTGAATTTTAAAACTGTATCTGGTCTATTCCTGGGACTTGTAACATGACTGTTGAGTTTCAGTGAGCTCCTGAGAAAGAAGTTCCAGTCAGACCACCCTGGATCCATACGCCTCTGGCAATGTAGTTCGTACACGCACACACACCTTCAGTCCCATGGAGGACCACAAACAACATGGAGGTTATCTCTCAAAATAGTGAACAAATAAGAAATACATTTGAAATGCATTTACAAAGGTAGAGTGCATTTTTATGTCATTGTTGTTTTGATGACCAAACAGAACTGCATGACGTTGTTGAAATGTTTTTACAGTGTGCTGCATAAATTGGCTAAACATTTACATTCTCATGGAGCTGAAAAATCTCACGTCTGACAGAATATCATCTTCGGTTGTTTATAGAATTTTTGTTAATGCTGTTATGTTATTGTTTACATTTAGTAGTAGCAATGCTTTAGAGCAGTGGTCACCAACTGGTGATCTCCAAGGCATTCCTAGTCAATCGGCAAACATTTCTGTAAAAAATCCAACAATAAGCCTTGCGTTCCTATTTGTTTCATTCATTGCAAGTTGTTGGATGGTAGGTGCACCAGATTCAGTTCCCCTGCACAATTCAGATAGATTGTCGGTTCCATCAGTGTAATTGTCTGCATCATTTCCAATCTCCAATATATTTTTTGTAAATATATAAAATATATATTTTGATATATATTTCTCTTTATTATTTTCCACTAACCCTACCATCCCTCCCGTAATTAGAGTAAACTAATGGACAACAACACTTAGGCTTCTACTACCAGCTTATACATACTATATACATTTTACGGATATAGTATATTTTACAATAGTTACCTTTTGTTTGTTTATTATAAATAAACATTTTTGCTAAGAGTATTACTATATTATTGATTGATTGACTATGACTTTTTAAATCACCCAGCAGTGCTATTTGTAGAGTTAGCTCTAGGTAAATGTTGCAGTTCTTCAGCCATTCCTAAACCTGCGAACAAAAACAAGCTACATATGGACAGTACCAAAACAAATGATCTAATGATTCTGTCTCTTCGCAGCAAAATCTGCAGAGCTGGGATGGTTGCATCCCCCAAATATATAACATTCTATAGGTTGCAATTTCGTAAAATAATTGAAATTGGAAAAACTAAGTTTTGATCATATAGCCTACCTCAAATGTTTTGTTTGTTTAATGGTCTGAGATGAACAACAATGTATTGGCAGGGCAATTCAAGCAAAGCCAATATGCGGTGATACTGTTTTGGGCCTACAGCCTACTGCACAAACCCCATTACTCCATACTGTTTTTAATGTTACACAGGCTTACGTTTTAATTGGCATGTAAAAAAAAAATCTGAACGGTAGATCTCGGCTTGCATTTTAACTCGGAAAGTGATCTCCACTCAAAAAAGGTTGGTGACCACTGCTTTAGAGAGTTCCTCCTGAATCATCTGTCATATCTGTCTACACACACACACACACACACACACACACACACACACACACACACACACACACACACACACACACACACACACACACACACACACACACACTCAGGCGTACACACACTTGATTGTGTTTTTTTTGTGTGTACGCCTGAGTGTGTGTGTGTGTGTGTGTGTGTGTGTGTGTGTGTGTGTGTGTGTGTAGACAGATATGACAGATGATTCAGGAGGAACTCTCTAAAGCAGTGGTCACCAACCTTTTTTGAGTGGAGATCACTTTCCGAGTTAAAATGCAAGCCGAGATCTACCGTTCAGATTTTCTTACCGTTCAGCTTGTGTTTTTTTACAAGACATGTTGGTCTTTTCAAACAGCCCCTCCAGTTAACCATCTGTGTCTCTGCATTTAAACACACCTTATGTCCAGCTTCAGACATCTACCATAGAAAACTGAGACCATTTTTGATTCTCCTTCTCTGTTCTTCCCTTCTATCTCTGGATGGTTTCTAATGGACATTGATCCAGGGTGTCACACACACACACACTTCGAAAGGGACAGGCATCTCTGTAGTGCATATCCTCATTCCTCTGCACAGTGTGACGCTGTGGAGTCTGTCAGGAGACACTGAGGAGGGGAAGAGAGGAGGAGAGGAAGACTGGAAGGGAGGAGAGGGAAGGAGATGAAATGCTGAAGACGGCTAATCCCTGGTCCCAGCAGCCTGTTGGTTCACACACACACACTCACATTCACACTTATACTATGTGAAATATTATAAAGAAGTATTCTGGTCACAAAATGACACCTCAGCAAATAACATAACCCCCATACACACACACACACACACAAAGTAATTACGTAGATGTGCAGAGCAAGCCTCTATGTAGTCACCAAGGCCTCATACGGATTATGGCCTCCCGTGAGGCATTGATTTGCGATCCGCTGACTAACTGGATGCCCCATCAATCACATTATCAATGGGGTGTGAGAGGAGAGGGAGGCTGTTGGTATTTGGCACCAGAGATCCCCTGCACACAGGGCGCCAACCCAAAGAGAGGCTTAAGCCCCAGGACACTGGACAAACCATTCTCTGTCATCGCATTACTTCACACTGTCTCCACCACCGCCCAGCCAAAGATATATGGTGCATATTCTGTGGATGTGGAAGTCAGAGAAGGAAAATGTAGAAGAAAGCTCTCTCTCTTTCTATCTTTTTCTCTCTCGCTCTCTTTCTCTCTCATCGTTCTCTCTCTCTCTCTCTCTCTCTCTCTCTCTCTCTCTCTCTCTCTCTCTCTCTCTGATGCCAGAAAACCACCCATCAAAACTGGAATTGGACCTCAGCTTGAGATCTACAGAGGTAAGTAAGGGATATGTTATATTATTAATCTGTACAATAGACCATTGACAACTCTCAAAGCAGGAGGAAGAAAAATAAGCGGACGTATGGCAGAAGGTGGAAGTTGGAATGAGAGTAAACCGTAATGCTGCGATTAGTTGGTTGTAGAGCAGACATATCCATATATTTTTGATAGCTGCATGTGTGACATAACTCTACCAGTCCTATTCATGATATAATTTACAACGATTAAACTATTAAAAAAAATATATCCCAAAATATATATCAATTAGCATATTTGAGTTTAACCATAATATTTGTTGTAATATTTGTTCTGTCTTTTCTGGTGGTTAAACTGAAATTGCAACCAACTTTCGGATTACGGTATCTGCCGTAATGTAGCAGGTGTAAAAGAAAGCTACAGCAAAGTTGAGACAGATTTCTAAACTTTTAAAACCATGACTAGAGAGAGACTGTCAAAGAATACAGCAAAGAGCTGATGTTTTTATGACTGAGTTCACGTTTACATTTTTACTCAGCATTGTCAACACTTTTTATTTAACACTTTTGTAAGCCATAATATGCGCGTCCTCCCTACTTCCTCTAGGACTACAACCAGCATTGCAGCTGCAATGAATGGGTAAGAAAGTGTATCGATAGGCTTGCATTGTTATTATTAGCAGCTTGGGTCTTTTTAATATCAAGGAAATTTCACTTTCTCTGGTAATATGACATCAAATATTATTTCCACGTATAATAAAGAGTTATATACTGAGTGAACAGAACATTAAGATCACCTACCTAATATTGAGTTGTACCCCTCTTTTTGCCCTCAGAACAGCCTCAATTCATCGGGGCGTCAACTCTACAAGGTGTCGAAAACGTTCCACAGGGATGCTGGCCCATGTTGACGCCAATGCTTCCCACAGTTGTGTCAAGTTGGCTGGATGTCTTTTGGGTGGTGGAACATTCTTGATACACACGGGAAACTGTTGAACATGAAAAACCCAGCAGCATTGCAGTTCTTGACAAATCGGTGCACCTGGCACCTACTAACATACCTGTTCAAAGGCACGTCAATCTTTTGTCTTGCCCATTCACCCTCTGAACGGCACGCATATACAATCCATGTTTCAATTGTCTCAAGGCTTAAAAATCCTTCTTTAACCTGTCTCCTCCCCTTCATCTATACTGATTGAAGTGGATTTAACAGACAACATCAAAAGGAAATCATAGATTTCACCTGGATTCACCTGGTAAGTCTATGTTATCGAAAGAGCAGGTGTTCTTAGCGTTTTGTACACCCAGTGTATGTGATTGTATACAAATGTAAGCAAGATTTGAAATGATTATGTTTTGGTCAAAATTAAATCTGTTAGGGCTTCTTGCTGTCAATTTCCAGGCTACAAATTATTTGTCATTATATTCCGGCCACTTGACCACCCGCTTAAGAAAAGATCGGCACACAGCTGAATCTAGTTGATGATTCCTGATCCAGGCTGTCGAGGCTATATTGCAGACAGGAAACACACTGGTTGGAGAGCACACAAGGGCAGTCTAGCCTATGGCAGTAGCAATGGGTGAGAGCATACTGAGACCATACTGCCCCCGCAGGAACAGTTTTGAAACAGCAACACAAACACACACACACACAAACAGCCAGGAACTTCCAGTCACAGTGAAGATTTCTGAATCCCCTCACCGTCGGGGGCTCAGGCTCTCTGCAGTGGGCAGAGGGGTTTGTTCTTTAAACAATAACATCCAACCACACCACGGAGGAGAGATGAGATGGAACTCTATGGGCCATATACTGTAACTCTCTGGGATGGCAGAGCAGAGCAGTGCCCAGGCTTTGCTGGGCTGGCCAAATGTAGCATCTTATCACCACTGCCAGTTACTTCAATAAGGGTTCTATGTGGCATTCTAGGGACATTATCAGAAGCAGATATAACACAAGCAAATGTATCACATTAAGTTGCCTTCATAATAACACTGTAATCACTCTAGTAATAATATTGTATTAGCATGTCGTTACACAGCATAAAGACCATGAAGACACCATTGAGGGGGCGGTCATACTGTTGTCCATGACTTTAATCAAATCAAATCAAATGTTATTTGTCACATGCGCCGAATACAACAGGTGTAGACCTTACAGAGAAATGCTTACTTACAAGCCCTTAACCAACGATGCAGTTTTAAGGAAATACCCAAAAAATTAAAAGTACAAAAAAAGTAAGAGATAAGAAAAACAAATAATTAAAGAGCAGCAGTAATTAACAATAGCGGGGCTATATACAGGGGGTACCAGTACAGAGTCAATGTGTCAATGTGTGGAGGCACCTGTGTCGAGGTATTTGAGATAATTATGTACATGCAGGTAGCTGTTGTCAAAGTGGCTACGCATAGATAATAACAGAGAGTTGCAGCAGTGTAGTGGGGAGGGGAGGGGGGGTTTGCAAATAGTCTGGGTAGCCATTTGACTAGCTGTTCAGGAGTCTTATGGCTTGGGGGTAGAAGCTGATTAGAAGCCTCTTGGACCTAGACTTGGCGCTCCCGGTACCGCTTGCTGTGCGGTAGCAGAGAGAACAGTCAATGACTAGGGTGGCTGGAGTCTTTGACTATTTTTAGAGCCTTCCTCTGACACCGCCTGGTATAGAGGTCCTGGATGGCAGGAAGCTTGGCCCCGGTAATGTACTGGGCTGTACGCACTACCCTCTGTAGTGTCTTGCGGTCGGAGGCCGAGCAGTTGCTATACCAGGCAGTGATGCAACCCGTCAGGATGCTCTCGATGGTGCAGCTGTAAAATCTTTTGAGGACCCATGCCAAAACCTTTGTCGTGCCCTCTTCACGACTGTGCTTGGACCATGTTAGTTTGTTGGTGATGTGGACGCCAAGGAACTTGAAGCTCTCAACCTGCTCCACTACAGCCCTGTCGAGGAGAATGGGGGCGTGCTCGGTCCTCTTTTTCCTGTAGTCCACAATCATCTCCTTTGTCTTGATCACGTTGAGGGAGAGGTTGTTGTCCTTGAACCACATGAACCACATGCTCAGGTCTCTGACCTCCTCCCTATAGGCTGTCTCATTATTGTCGGTGATCAGGCCTACCACTGTTGTGTCATCAGTAAACTTAATGATGGTGTTGGAGTTGTGCCTGGCCGTGCAGTCATGAGTGAACAGGGAGTGCAGGAGGGGACTGAGCATGCACTCCTGAGTGGCCCCGTGTTGAGGATCAGCGTGTTACCTACCTTTACCACCTGGGGAGGCCCGTCAGGAAGTCTAGGATCCAGTTGCAGAGGGAGCTGTTTAGTCCCAGGGTCCTTAGCTTAGTGATGAGCTTTGAGGGCAAAAGTGGTGTTGAACGCTGAGCTGTAGTCAATGAATAACATTCTCACATAGGTGTTTCTTTTTTTCCCTGGTGGGAAAAGGGCAGTGTGGAGTGCATCTGTGGATCTGTTGGTGCGGTATGCAAATTGGAGTGGGTCTAGGGTTTCTGGGATAATGGTGTTGATGTGAGCCATGACCAGCCTTTCAAAGCATTTCGTGGCTACAGACGTGAGTGCTACAGGTCGATAGTCATCTAGACAGGTTACCTTAGTGTTCTTGGGCACAGGGACTATGGTCCTCTGCTTGAAACATGTTGGTATTACAGACTCAGACAGGGAGAGGTTGAAAATGTCCTGGTAATCCGTCTGTCCCAGCGGCCATGTGAATGTTGACATGTTTAAAGGTCTTACTTAGTTGGTGCTCTCATGCATGTTTCAGTGTTACTTGCCTCGAAGCGAGCATAGAAGTTATTTAGCTCATCTGGTAGGCTCATGTCACTGGGCAGCTCTCGGCTGTGCTTACCTTTGTAGTCTGTAATAGTTTGCAAGCCCTGCCACATAAGACGAGCGTCGGAGCCGGTGTAGGACGATTCGATCTTAGTCCTGTATTGACGCTTTGCCTGTTTGATGATTCGTCGGAGGGCATAGCGGTATTTCAAATCAAATCACATTTCAAATCAAATTTTATTTGTCACATACAGATGTTAGCAGATGTTAATGCGAGTGTAGCGAAATGCTTGTGCTTCTAGTTCCGACCATGCAGATGTATCTAACAAGTAATCTAACAAATTCACAACAACTACCTTATACACACAAGAGTAAAGGAATGAGTACGAGTATGTACGTATAAATATATGGATGAGCGATGGCTGACCGACGTAGACAAGATGCAGTAGATGGTATGGGGTACAGTATATACATATGAGATGAGTAATGTAGGATATGTAAACATTATATAAATGGCTCTCAGTCCCAGCTTTGATGCACCTGTACTGATAATAATTTGTGCTTGTAAGCAGGAATCAGGAGGATAGAGTTATGGTCAGATTTGCCAACTGGGGGGCAAGGGAGAATTTTGTACACGTCTCTGTGTGTGGAATAGAGGTGGTCTAGAATTTCTTTTCCCTCTGGTTGCACATTTAACATGTTGATAGAAATTCTGTAAAACTGATTTAAGTTTCCCTGCATTAAAGTCACCGGCCACTAGGAATGGCACCTCTGGATGAGAGCTGTCCTGTTTACTTATGGCGGAATACAGCTCATTTAGTGCGGTTTTAGTTCCAACCTTGCTCTGTTGTGGTATGTAGACAGCTATGAAAAATACAGATGAAAACTCTCTAGGTAAATAGTGTGGTCTACAGCTTATCATAAGATACTCAACCTCAGGCAAGCAAAACCTTGAGACTTCCTTAGATATCGTGCACCAGCTGTTGTTTACACAAATTCATAGGCCCCTGACCCGTGTCTTACCAGAGGCTGCTGTTCTCTCTTGCCGATTGAGTGTATAACCCGTCAACTCTATGTTCCTCTTAAGGATCCGCCCCTTTTTTAAAATTTTCGCCTAAAATGACACACCCAAATCTAACTGCCTGTAGCTCACGCCCTGAAGCAAGGATATGCATATTCTTGGTATCATTTGAAAGGAAACACTTTTAAGTTTGTGGAAATGTGAAAGGAATGTAGGAGAATATAACACAATAGATCTGGTAAAAGATAATACAAAGAAAAAAACAACCGTTCTTTTGTATTTTTTTTGTACCATCATCTTTGAATTGCAAGAGAAAGGCCATAATGTATTATTCCAGCCTAGGTGCAATTTATATTTTGGCCACTAGATGGCAGCAGTGTATGTACAAAGTTTTAGACTGATCCAATGAACCATTGCATTTCTGTTCAAAATGCTGTATCAAGATAGCCCATATATGCCTAATTGGTTTATTAATAACCTTTCAAGTTCATAAATGTGCATTCTCCTCAAACAACAGCATGGTATTATTTCACTGTAACAGCTACTGTAAATTGGACAGTGCAGTTAGATTAACAAGAATTTAAACTTTCTGCCAATATCAGACATGTCTATGTCCTGGAAAATGTTCTTGTTACTTACAACCTCATGCTAATCGCATTAGCCTAGCTCAACCGTCCACGTTAGCTCAACCGTCCCATGGAAGGGACACCAATCCCAAAGAAGATTTATGAGTTGTTCATCTACGACTCGGTGAAGCATAAAATATTACAGTTTTTAATGTCCTGTTGGTAGGATATACGTGCTTTCAGTTTGTCCCATTTATTTTCTAGCGATTACACGATAGCTAGCAGAATGGAGGGCAAGGGCAGATTAGCCACTCGTCGCCTGGTCCTCACAAGGCACCCTGATCTTTTGCCTCAAAATCTCTGTTTCCTTCTCCAGCAAATCACGGGATCGGGCCTGGTCGGGTGTCAACAGAGGGAGCTGTCCGACTCATTGAAGAAAAGAGTGAATGGTTCAACATGAGTGTAATGTTCAGAGTAATATTGCTGACGAAGCATTTTGAGAAGTACCACACAGTTTGTTTTATTTCATTTTGTTCAAGCGCTTCCTACACGATACATTCCAATTCCTTTCTTTCTCTCTGCTTCCCACCCCACTTGGCCCTCTCTCTCTCTCACTCGCCCGCTCTCTCTCTACCTCGCTTTCTCCCTCTCCAACTTCCCCTCTCTCCCACTTTCACTCTCTCCTGTTCCAGACAGTTTAACATATGCCAGATCTCTCCGGTCCAGGCAGAATTGTGTGTGGGGGTGGAGAAAGTGATGAAAGACCAGTCATAACATGTGCAGGAGACTGCCATTAGCACCTTTGGGTATTTCATGACTTTCAGTTTGAAAGGAACAGCCTTGGTTTATTATTTAATGACCAATAATTGCTGTAGTTAATAGGGAACAAGCGCTGAGAAAGCAGAAGTAGCATAAGGATCCCACACACACACACACACACACACACACACACACACACACACACACACACACACACACACACACACACACACACACACACACACACACACACACACACACACACACACACACACACATACACACACACTGATAATCCACCAAGGTTTTGAGGACTTCTGAGCTATGTTTTAAGTCTTATTCGTAAAGGAAAAAAAGGAAAAACTGATCCTAGATCAGTACTCCTACTCTTAGACTTTGTGAATAATCACCTAGTGTACTGGGCCCATACAAAGCGTCTCAGAGTTGGAGTGTTGTTCTAGGATCAGGTCCCCCTCTTATTCATTATGTTTTAAAGGGCAGAACTGATCCTAGATCATCACTCCTACTCTTCGACTGTGTATAATCCCCATTGATCTGGTTACTGCTCTATCCCCTCACAGGCTGTAAAGTGCTTCAAGCTCTGTGGCCAAGAGGAAAGGGCTGGTCACTCACGTTATATCTCCCATGGCATTTTTTTATAGCCCTCCGCCCTCCTCTCTTCCTCTCTTTACAGCTCTTTACTTCACTCCATCCTTTATCAAACAAACACACCTGTCTGGGCTCCAGTCCTTCTGAATGCTTACTTCCCTTCTCTTCCCTGTTCTTTCAATCTTGCACACTGCTTAAATGTCTGTCTTCAGACTATGCAGGGGAGCAGTGTTAAAACTCCACCATCGTGTGTGTGTGTGTGTGTGTGTGTGTGTGTGTGTGTGTGTGTGTGTGTGTGTGTGTGTGTGTGTGTGTGTGTGTGTGTGTGTGTGTGTGTGTGTGTGTGTGTGTGAGGGTGTGGGTGTTGGGTGGGTGGGTGGGTGGGTGTGTTTGTGCACCCTTGAGCAAGTCTCTTAACCCTAATTGCTCCTGTAAGTTGCACTGAAAAAAAGCATCTGTTAATTAACTAAAAAGTACAACGTGTGTTTTGGTGTGTGTGTGTGGTGTGTGTGTGGAATAGTGATAAAACCTCAGCTGGACCTCAGTCCTGCATTGTGTTTCAGACAGGAATTTTAGACAGGACTGAAACAGACTTAGACAGGACTGATACAGCCAGCCAGAAACAGACAGGACTGAGACACACTCAGACAGGACTGATACAGCCAGACAGAAACAGATAGGACTGAAACAGACAGATGTTCTATGGAGATGCCCAGACAGAGTACAGTAGAGGGTTTGTCTGTCAACAACCTGCTCTCTTCCCCTTCCCTCCCTCTCTTTTCCTCTCTTCACTTCTCCTCCACTGCCCTCGCTCCGGTCTCCTGCTTTATTTAGTCCCCAAGGACCTACCACAGCCCTGCCACAAGACCCACTTCACCAAAACCCCTTTATTTAGACTCTCCTCCTTTCTTTCTTTCCCTCCGTCACTCAACCTGTGTGTGCCTCTCTTTCTCTAACTGCCTTGTTTAATTAACACCTGGACAGTTAGTGACATGACAATTAACCATCAGCACTGTTCCTCGCGTAGCTGTCATGCCCCTATTTTGAAGTGGCATTGATGGCCAATTTCAATATCATTAAGTAAGAATGTGTGAAGGAAACCTTAGAGTAGTAAACTAAAATGACCTGATGACTGCTGTGGAAAATAAAAATGGAAAATTGCTCAGCGGCTGGGACCGAGACAGACATGCTGGACTGAAAGAAGTATGGTGGAGAAATATAGAGAAAATAGTCTTGGAAGAGCTAGGGAAGACCTTGAAAAAACCCAGAAGAAGAAAAAACATTGACATAGATCAAAAGTGCAATGTGGGTGACTGTGTCATGGGTCAAGGCAATTACTATTATGTCATTCCAAACTGGGACTGATTCCATTTTAAAGACAATAAAAACAGCCTGCAAACCATTTTTGGTATTAACTAAACTTCCACCATCTATTACTGTAAGACAGGACCAACAGATCTGGGACCAGGATATGGCAGCAACGCTTTACCACTCGGAAAGCAGCCCCAGGAAGGAATAATGACTTTAAAGAATTCTGTGATGTAAATCACTGAACAAACTGTGACAACTGTCGGAATTAACAACAGACAACAGATCTGACTCATTCTTTTGATCACCCAGAAAATCAGCTTTCAAACATAAATTCCAATCCTTGTTCTACTCATAGAGGCTTTGTGCTGATCTGGTTTTCAGGCCTCGTAGATAAGAGCTTCTAGTAACCAAAAAGTAAGTCTCCATTCTTCCAGACTCACCCCCCATCGTTAACATCTCAACTATTTATGTTGTCTTTGTGCGAAGGTGCAGGTAGGACAACCTGCCCAGTTCAAAACCCTCTCGGTTCAACATCTGGACGTTCTAAACGCTCTAAATCTGGAGAGCGACAGTAAATCACGGCTTTCTTTTGTAAATCTACTAAAACTGTCTTTTTCTACCGCCTTTTTTACTCCTATAGACTGGGGTTCACTAACCATCCTGTTTTAGCTTGTTTAACCACAGAGATGAGAGGAGATAACCACAGGGGAGTGGAGTAGAAAGAACCAATGCAACAAACAACATCTAACATCTGTCCGGAAAGAACTCCACATCCAGAAGAACACAGCATCTCTAAAATCTGAGCAGCCTATTCCTGAAATGTTTTGAGTCAATAAGTATTCAACCCCTTCATTATGGCAACCTAAGTTCAGGAGCAAATATATGCTTACAAGTCCCATAACAAGTTGCATGGACTCTTTGTGTGCAATAATAGCGTTTAACATGATTTTTGAATGACTACCTCATCTCTGTACCCCGCACATGCAATTATGTGTAAGGTCCCTCAGTCGAGCAGTGAATTTCAAACACAGTTCTACCCAAGAAGACCAGAGAAGTTTTTCAATGCCTCGCAAAGAAGGGCACTTATTTTGCACAATCCAGGTGTGGAAAGCTCTTACAGACTTACCCAGAAAGACTCACAGCTGTAATTGCTGCCAAAGGTGATTCTAACATGTATGTATTGACTCAGGGGGGTTGAATACTTATCTAATCAAGATATATTTGTGTTTTATTTTTCATAAATGTTTTTCAAATGTAAGACATTTTCTTCCACTTTGACATTACAGAATATTTTGTGTAGGTCGTTGACAAAAATGTAATTGATTTTAATCCCACTTTATAACACAACATAATGTGGGGAAAGTCAAGTGTGAATAGTTTCTGAAGGCACTGTAGCTAGAGACACAAGTTCATTTGTTCACAGGATATTTCAATTTCTAACACAATCTGCAAGAATATGCATTGGAACAACCACTGACAACCAGATCTGTACAAAACCCCTCTCCAGCTGCCCCTGGTCCAGACTGAGGCATGGCGTGCACCCCTGGGGGAAGGGTGAACTGCACGCTGTCCCTGGTGATTATCCAGGACTATTGTTCCTATCCGGCTCGAAGGACCAGAAAAAAGAGTGCCACCCCAGAAGAGGTCATTTTTTAAGATTGGAACAGATTTTCAAATAAGTTAATTGTTTCACAGTATATTTCCATTTCTAATACAAGTTTCGACAACATACATCAGGAAATTCCAACACTATGACACTGGCCTATGACACAGCACACTATTCCATGCCATAATTATTTATTCCTACCCATCATCCTACCTGTCACGACTTCCTGCCGAAGTCGGTGCCACGACTTCCTGCCGATGGTCTTCTAGCCATCACCGATCCACTTTTCATTTTCCATTTGTCTTGTTTTCCCACACACCTGGTTGTCATTCCCTAATTACTTGTCATGTATTTAACCCTCTGGTTTCCCCCATGTCTGTGTGTGTGATTGTTTATTTTGTCAGTGGCACGTTACCGGCTGGTTTGCGCCAGACTGGTAATTTTGTACTTTGTGCTGCCGCACTTTTCCCTATTGGCATTTGTTTGTGTAACGCTATTTGCATTCAGTTTGTACTGTGCCACAGTAAAGTGCTTTTGTTTCACTATCTCTGCTCTCCTGCGCCTGACTCTCACGCACCAGCTACACACACGTATCCTGACACTACCGATGATAGCACTTACAAACTTTTTCTTTCCGGCCCAAACGGCTGTGCCAGAACGTTATGGCCAAACTGCATAGGTCTACACAATGAAGATCTATGGCCCCAGGACACCAATCATCTCTGTGTCTCTGCTGGCCAATAATCTCCTGAAACACCATGGATGAGAGCACATGTAAATCTGGTAGCATGCTGTTCAGTCACTTCTTCTGGCAGTGGGTCAATGTGTGAGGCATTTGCTACAGGCTTTACTGCAAACCATAGAGAGATTTAGGTATATATATTTTTGTTTATCCTTACACTGTGTCCATTTAACCTAACCTAATTGTTCATTCAGCATTTTGGAACGGAATGGAAATACAGTATGTTAGCACTGTCTTTTGTTTCTAGCTTTATTAATATCTTTCATTTTGATGTAAGACATTTGAAGGTGGTGATGTTGATTGATTGCCAGAGTTGTACATTGACACAACGATTAATTTGTCAGAACTCAAACTTTCTACCTCTGACCCATCCATTACAGGGCATGATATCAATCTGTACTGTACATAACAGTTCAAACCAACTTCAGAACAATAGAGTAAAAAGGAAAACTGTCTCCATGTGTCTCCATGAGTTGCAGCCAGCTGCTGTATGTGTGAGTGAAGACAAACTCCTTATTAAAAATACTTTCACTAGACAGAGTCCCTCAGATGACAGGGGAAAGAGTAGGCCTCTAATGCAGGTGCATATCTCTGGCAGAGAGCCCAGGGAGGGAGGGAGGAGAGAGAGAGGGAAGGAGAGAGTGGTAGGGAGAGAGAGACGGAGGGAGGGAGAGAGCACATTGTACAGTCTACATAGGTAGGATCATAATTTGAGCCAGTTTGCTACAGCAGGACAATAATCCTGCAGCAAATGGAAATGTGAATTATGATGTGGATTATAATTAATGGACATTTTGAATTTTTGTAAGAGTTTATATATTTTTCGTAAGGGAAAATCAAGTCTAAAATGACAAAAATGACAAACTTCAGAAACCTTTTTAAACCTCATATACACTGGAAATTCTCAGGAAAGTTCTAATGCAACAGGGTGATCAAAATAAGATCCTACATCTGTATATGGGATGCAATGTTGTCTCAATGTTACTCTGATGTTGAGTAACAGTGTAGATGACACTTCTGCCCACTCCTGACCACTGAAATCACCAACTGGGTTAGAAACATTCTGACGGGCCTTTCAGATGCCACTTCTGCAGTAATCAGTCATCGTTGGGAAGTTTGTTTTCAGCTTTATTGAAAATTTGTAGAGCTTTTTATAAGTGTATATTTTTACACAGGTTTTTATTGAAAAAGCTGTACACAAACACTCGTAGTTCTGCACATTATCTGTCACTAGAATATTCAAGCATTCTTGGAACAATCATCCATTGTGCAAAAGTTATAGAACAGCACTATTGTTCCAAACTTAATGACCGATATGAGACAGTCCACAGCCCACCTCAACACCTTGGCTATGGTAAACCAGCTAGCCCTCCTAAATGAAATATTTCTTAGATGCATTCTCAATTTCATTCACAATGATTTTCTATAACCATATCTTCCATAACCAGTAGTCTTTCCTTCTCCTAGCCTACTGAGGGAGCTGACCATGTTGCTGTTTCTCATTGCATGGTGACTTATTCTTTGCTGGAACGTTCACAGTAGCCACAGCTGTAAGCCTTGGAGTCAAATAGGGGGTTAGAATGAATACTCACTGTCTGGGAAGATGTATCAAGTCCTCGGTGGAGGAAACACACACAGCCACAAAAATAAATTCTGAAGAAGACAACATTTTAGAACATGAGAGATGAATAATAACACATACATCTAATTTTTAATACACAATATAATAATAGATACCTATGCTTTTCAGGACACTCAAATACACTTTTCCTAAGGCAGAAGGCCTGGGAATGCCATCTATGACACTAAGATGAGATGTGGTGTGTGTGGGCACTGGATGGTGTATCTGTCAGTGTCAGCCCCTGGGGAAATCCCAGTCACATGGGACCAGACTGTGTGTGGCAGGAGGCTCTAATGTCTCACTTGCTAATCCTGGTCTGAGACCAGTGGCAGAACTGGTGGCAGCATGGAAGCTTCTGGAAGTCATTCGATTTTTTCTCTCTTTATAAATTGAGTGTCAGATTGATTTTCTGATCTCGTTTGCGGACTACCCATGAATATGGAGAGGGTGTGCAAAGAATATACATACAGTCTACCAGTCAAAAGTTTGGACACACCTACTCATTCGAGGGTTTTTCTTTATTTTACTATTTTCTACATTGTATAATAATAGTGAAGACATCAAAACTATGAAATAACACATATGGAATCATGTAGTAACAAAATACGTGTTAAACAAATCCACATTTATTTTATATTTGAGATTCTTTAAACTAGCCACCCTTTGCCGCAGTCGTAAAAATCATCAAGCACTATGATGCAACTGGCTCTCATGAGGACAGCCACAGGAAAGGAAGACCCAGAGTTACCTCTGCTGCAGAGGATAAGTTCATTAGAGTTACCAGCCTCAGAAACTGCTACCCAAATAAATGCTTCACTGAGTTCAAGTAACAGACACATCTCAACATCATCTGTCCTGAAGAGAATGCGTGAATCAGGCCTTCATGGTCGAATTGCTGCAAAGAAACCACTAAAGGACACCAATAAGAAGAAAAGACTTGCTTGGGCAAAGAACCACAAGCAATGGACATTAGACTGGTGGAAATCTGTCCTTTGGTCTGATGAGACAACATTTCCGAATTTTTGGTTCCAACCACCGTGTCTTTGTGAGACGCAGAATAGGTGAACGGGTGATCTCTGCATGTGTGGTTCCCACTGTGAAGTATGGAGGAGGTGTGATGGTGTGGGGGTTCTTTGCTGGTGATACTGTCAGTGATGTATTTAGAATTCAAGGCACACTTAACCAGCATGGCTACCACAGCATTCTGCAGCGATACGCCATCCCATCTGGTTTGCGCTTGTTTTTCAACAGGACAATGACCCAACACACCTCCAGGCTGTGTAAGGGCTATTTGACCAAGAAGGAGAGTGACGGAGTGCTGCATCAGATGACCTGGCCTCCACACTTGGTCTCCCGAGTGGCGCAGCGGTCTAAGGCACTGTGTCTCAGTGCTGGAGGTGTCACTAAAGACCTTGATTCGAGTCCAGGCTGTATCACAACGTGCTGTGATTGAGCGTCCCATAGGGCGCCGCACAATTGGCCCAGAATCTTTAGGGTTTGGCCGGGGTAGGCCGTCATTGTAAATAAGAATTTGTTCTTAACTGACTTGCCTAGTTAAATAAAAGTTAAATAAAAAATTATTTTTTAAAAGTTGGGCCGCAGAGTAAAGGAAAAGCAGCCAACAAGTGCTCAACGTATATGGGAACTCCTTCAAGACTGTTGGAAAAGCATTCCAGGTGAAGCTGGTTGAGAGAATTTAAAGAGTGTGCAAAGCTGTCATCAAGGCAAAGGGTGGCTACAAAATATATTCATATTTGGATTTGTGTAACACTTTTTTTGGTTACTACATGATCCATAGTTTTGACGTCTTCACTATTATTCTACATGTAGAATAAGCGCGGAGTGCCAAGTCTAGGACCAAAACGCCCCAACCTACATGTACAGTTTACCTCAACAAGCCTGTTTCCCTGCACACTGACTCAGTACCGGTGCCCCCCTGTATATAGCCTCGTTATTGTTATTCTTATTTTGGTACTTTTTATTATTACTTTTTATTTTAGCCTACTTGGTAAATATTTTCTTCTTCTTCTTGAACTGCACTGTTGGTTAAGGGCTTGTAAGTAAGCATTTCACAGTAAAGTCTACACTTGTTGTATTCGGCGCATGTGGCAAATAAAGTTTGATTTGATATGATTTGATGAAGAAAATAATAAAAATAAAGACAAACCCTTGAATGAGTAGGGTCCAAACTTTTTGCTGGTCCTGTATATATATTTTTTTTTTGTCAAGCATATAACTACATGTAAGCAATATAATCTTGAAGTACTATAATGAGAAGAAAAATATTTCAGAAAAATAAAACATTATGCTTTATAACAAAGTCAGTAAACCCTAAAAAACTGTCCGTTACGTGAAGTTGCCAAACGTTAAGACTGATGCAGTTTCATATTAAGTCAAGTTCTGGGCTCAGGGCTTGCATGGAAAGAAAATGACAGCATTTGTTGAGCAGATGTTTGTGTTGTGTTCAAAGTGAACAATCTGGAACGTCTAAGGATGGCTGCTGTGGTGTGTGTGAAGATTGGTTTTCAATGAGAAAAGCTGTGAGAAAAATGTCCAGATTCACCAGATTTAAAAACAACAAAAAATATATTTGAGCATTCAATCACAGTCAACTTTAATTGATTATCATATTCCTGTTGTTAGGTCCAGTAATGAATTGAAAGCTTTTTATTTCTGTCCTGAAGAAAAATGAAATAGATATAGAAGATGGGTGACACCTGGAGGGGAGTGGAGACCAGCACAAAGACAGGTGAAACAGATCAGGGCGTGACAGTTCACCGTGAATGCGGTCTCCACTAACGCAGGAACGTTGCCTTTAAATTTAAATAGGATCTCCCGCTATACTTCTTTTCTTTTTTTGTTTCTAATACTTTTCTGATGAGAGACGAACATGTTTGTGTTAAATAAGTCAATTTTAGATAATTATCTTTAAAAGTATAATTTGCATATAATATACTTTTCTATGATGTCTGTATTGTTTATGATAGAATCTACTTTGGCTGCAGTATTAATATGCGTGACTGGGTCCTTTATCACTCCAGGTGTGAAGTGACATATCTGCACCCTTACCTTCAGTTCCTGGCCCAGACAGAACCATTTCTCCATACCAGCTATTGTAAAAGCGGCTCTTATGCCAATAAAAAATTCTCTAAATGGCTAAAACAGCTGTCACTCATGGTCCCTTGCCAGTTTATTGGAGGGCTTGTGGTTTCCTGCATTTCGTCATCGAATATCATCCAGCAATAATCTTGTGATTTGGAACAATTTCCTGAGCACAAGTCCAATCCCTTAGTCTCTCATATTCTGCTCTCTCCTCTGTCACAGCTATAACTACAGTCTGGTAATAGACTTAAGTGGGTTATTATTATGTTATTACACAAATCCCATCATTATTGCATTAAACAGTAACGTAACTATCTGAGGATATCAATATCTGAGGAATTTTGTGATGCTGAAGAACTTCATGGTATGGGTCAGTTTTAGCCTTCAGTAGGCCTAGAGTATTTATTGGTCAGAGTGCTGTTTGGTTCAGATCATTATGATAGAAAACCCAGGTAAAGAAGATACACCGTTGGCCTTCAACACCCTGGAATGCTAACCAGCCATGAAGGATGTGATGTGACCTGATCTGCGAGTTATGCCTAATTATTTAAATAAACGTACAGCAGTTGTAGATTTTTCACAGATGGCCTTTTTTTATGTATCCCAGATGAACCATGTCTTGGACATGTCCCAAACTGTCTGTAAAAACAGTGAGAAATTAAACTCAGGCATATCCATGGTCAATGTTATTCTCAAAGCAACTCAGTCACTGAGAAAAAGTTGGAAAATTTCAAACTCGCTTTGAAAACACTGATATTTCTGTATCTGCTTACATTGTGTTGCTGGAAAGCAATTCTAGATTCAAGACACGGATTCTGGTAGTCAACGTCTGGATCACGGTGTATTAAACATATTCGGCTACCAGAGAGAAACAGAAATCACAATATCCGCTACAGTTTGGGGTATCATATTACAGTGGACATCGTCTATCAACACCTACGCTATACTGAGAATGATCCTAAATCCTTTAGTTGGAAAAGCAAAGGAGGCGCTCAGATCCAATGTGGAAAAGTCTTTAGTTGGCGTGTGTTGTTCTTGGCATGGAGGGTTGTAATGACAACATTACCCTTCCTGCAGAAGGAAAGCTGCTCCCGAAGGGGTCAAGGTAGAAGGTTCCTTCAAGATCAGACATTACACAGTCAAGAGGTATTCTACAACAGCAGGCTGTCTATCATACCTTCCCTTTACACTGTAATACAGAACAGTGGAGTATCGGTGAAATGGATTTAGAAAAGATTGTTGTTAGCTGTCTACACAATATGGGCACGTCAAATCCACACTGGGAGGAAATTCAATTCAAGAAATTCATCACACTGTTTAGACAGGTCTCTGAGAACTCCAGCTGGACATTTGGCTAAGCTTCACTATGAAGCCTCATGAATAAGTTCCTCATTTATCCTCCTTTATTCTCCAACAGCTCTGACTCACGTCCTGAAGACTGTCTCTGTGTTCTGCTTTGATCAGGCAATGTCATATACAAACAGCTAAATCAGACCGTCGGCTAATCAAAAAAACAGAGAGAGAGAGAGAAGGCAGGGTTGTGAAGTCTGATGGAGTCTGACCACAACTGAACACAAATCCACTTTGTCCATGTTGTGTATGTGATTCTGAGGGAGCTGGAAAGCCACAAATCAGTTAAATCCAAACTTGCGGAGCTATTGGATAACCAGCTGGTCCCGTACTGTAGGAGCTGGAAAGCCACAAATCAGTTAAATCCAAACTTGCAGAGCTATTAGATAACCAGCTGGTCCTGTACTGTAGCAGGCTACGACCTTGCCACGGCCAAAACCAGCTGGTAGTGTACCGTAGGAGGTTACAGCTCTGCCACTACCAAAACGCCACTCTAAAACACAAACTAGAATACACACTCATACAGAAGGCAAAGAAATGGCAACATTATTTCAAATATTAATAGATTTTTACTTATACAGATCTGCTGTAGTAACATAAAAATAGTGTAATATTTTGAGAATGTTCAAGAACCTGACAATGACAAATACATTTTTTGATTGATCAGTTTTATTCACTTAAGAAACCATCATGTCCCAGATTTATATGTAATAAAATTATATATATTTCACTATAAAGGTAAACTTTTAAGACTTAGTGGAAGAAAAATGTAAGGCCAATGGATCAACAGTCGGGAGATGTTGACTAATATGCATCATTCAGTTAAGTTGTAAGTAAATGAGCATAATAGGACTCACGGTAATAGCCTACTATTCAATTCAATTCCAAATTTTTACTTAAAGCTCATTGTATGATTGTTGTATTCCAAACTGAGTAAATACAGTAGAATTTAGTCTTTGGCAGTGCAAAAATCCAAGCCATTTTATCAATGCAAGGCACTTGTGGAATGTTCACAATAATATCCTATTTTATTCCCAATTTACAGTCTCAGGAGCTTGAGGCTTTGCTCACAAGCATATATATATATTTTTTGATCTTACACATCCAGTTGATCATTCCATCCTCGTTCCATTCCTTCCTCTTCTTGCTTACCTTTACTTATATCTTTCTTCCTCCACTCCTTTGCAAATCAACAAACACCTTTAGTCAGAACACCCGTTGTTGCTGTTTCTTGAGAGAGTATTGGCCTATGTCTTCTTTCTACTCCTGAGAGCATAGTGAGCATGTAAGGCCTATGTATGTAATTCTGTACCTACAAATGCAATATGATCACATCAACTCACTGCAATTTTAGACATTTGTCCAAATGGCCACAAAATTTACTTTTGACCACTGCGTGGCCTATGTGGCGAGTCAGGGTCATAACTGAGCATGCTCTGAGCTCTGGTCGCTGTCGTGACTGTCCTCATTACCAGGGGAACTGGAGGAGTGGTGTAATCCTCCCACCATGCCACAGTACTCTGACGGCAACAGCGTTCCCTTCTTCACATTGACAAGTTCTTTTTCCCGGGCCGCTGCCCCCTGTTGACCTCCTTTAACACGCTTCCACTTCATCCTCCTGTTCTGGAACCACACCTTCACCTGGAGGAGAGGAGACCAATTGGTTTACAGGGAGATTTGTGGAAGTTATACCAAGGGGGGGTCCAACTCAATACCTGGTTTACCACAGTGACTGCTAATTTCAGCTCTTTCCTTTGGTGTCTGATTCAGACACTCCTAGGGAGGAAGGAAAACTCTCAAGGACTGGAGTTTGACACTTGGATCGTTTGCAGGAAGGTGAGTGGATCATAGCCCTTCTCAATAACAAGGGCAATATTAGCCTAGGTTTTAGAAAATGTAGTTAGGGTAGTAATAATAACCACATGAAGAAAACATCAACAACTTTTCATTGCACAAAGTTTAGCTGGAGTCTTAAGGCCTTGTTGTGAGAGAGTGGAGATGGGGTGTATATGGAGTGTGAGGGTCTGATGTAACTCGATGCCACTGTGGATGCGTTGGTTGTGGGGTTCTGGAGACTGAGTTTTTGGCATGTAGATCCATCTGTAAAACCCTAACGTCCCCCACCTCTTCCCCCCATGCCTCCTCAGTAAAACCCTAACATCTCACTGTGTGTTAGGAAACTCAATGTCCTGAATCTGTTCGTGTGAACCCTCCTCTATCAGTGTATGTGACTTGGAGATTTACGGCCTCAGTGAAACAGACCTCTAACCAGCGCAGCAGAACACACACACGCATGCGCACACACACACCACAGGAGTGTGCAACCCAGCTCCCCCACCTCTCATTTCACACACATACACACACACACTTCTCCCAACACACCAGCTCCCCCCCACACACCCTCTCTAGCTCCCCCACCTCCCTCTTCACACGGCATGATCTTATGTAAACCCCGTATAACACCTCATCTACCGGAGCTGGCAGCCGAGAGCCAAATGATTATCTAGAAGATCATTACTCGCAGTCGCACACCACTTGAGTCTGGGATCTCCTGTTTTGGGTCATTTTGACCTCACTGTGCAAAATGTATGTTTCACAGGGTGACACTGAACCCTGGGTGTACGTTGTGGGGAGCGCTTGATGACACTGAACCCTGGGTGTACGTTGTGGGTAGCGCTTGATGACACTGAACCCTGGGTGTACGTTGTGGGTAGCGCTTGATGAAACTGAACCCTTTGTGTATGGTGTAGGTAGCGTTCGGAGATACAGATCTTAATTTGATCACTCTTTCGTTGCTGATAACTTTCCCACACATCAGTAGTTTATAAGGCTACAGTTTGTAATGTCAGACTTGATTTGCAGTAACAAAATTGTCATCAATCCCTACAAAAAATGTCCATTAATTAGAATCAACATAATAATTCACAATTCTGTTGCTGCAGGATTATTTTCTTAATGTAGCAAACTGGCTCAAATGAAGATCCTATATCTGTAGTAAGCCCATGGTGTTTATAGTATGTATAACGTTGGGTACCAGTGAACTGAGCAGGCGACTGGCAGCCACGTTGGACTTCGTGGTTAGTGTTGACTGTTGAGGCGTCTTATTTCGACATGGCCAGGTATGTGCTGATCCTGCCTTGGATCTTGTTCCTGACTCCACAGATCCTTCAGTATTCACAGCTCCTCTTTGTGATGATAAAGCTGCTGCCTAAAACGGCCCGATCGGATCGGGACCGAGTGAAGCCCGCCCCCTTCTCCCATCCCTCATCACGTCACCTACTGCCCAAGTGTCATCCATCCTCCAACCCCCCTGACGCCCCTACACCACCCTACCACCTCCTGTTGGCCCTCCCCCTGCCCCACAAACTGCAACCCCCTCCAACAAGCCCCTCATCCCCCCACCCCCTCTTATCCACCCTCCGAGCGACCTTCTTTCTCACAGGAGCCCTAAGCTCTTCTGTAGGATTTATTTTAGGCATTGTAGCCTGCCACTCACAGGCCCAAGATAGGAGTTAAGTTTACAGAGTAAACGCTCGCATGTGTGGCTCATTTTCTAATAAACAGGCTTATAAGCGTCAACCGCCTCGTAAAAGTCCTCTGTAAGTTGTTGTTACACACAACCACACACACACACACACACACACACACACACACACACACACACACACACACACACACACACACACACACACACACACACAATCCTCTGCCACTGTATATGCCTTTGGGTGCAGTCCTAATTGTGCAATAAGTCATTCGTAAGTTGTTACCTGAGACGGTTGTTACACACATACACACACACATACACAACCACACACACACATTCACAGGGTTCAGTTGCGAGACAAGACCTCTAGGGGTATGAGGGGCTCTTGGGCTGAGGCCCGATTTGTACAATCATTGTTAGTAAAGCTATACAGTAGTTAATAGCAGAATCAGGGGGGTAGAAGCTGCACTGTAAGATAATAGCCAGAAGGATGTTAGACTGGGTTTAACATCCAGGGTCAACCCTCACACACACACACATACACACACTTACACACAGGATCAACCCCCACACACGTCCAGATATATGGGCCCTGTATTGGGATTGTGTGGAGAAGAGAGGAGAAGAGAGGAGAAGAGAGGAGAGGCAGCCAATATGAGTAGGAGTGGGGAGGGATGGTGAGGGACAGGACTCCTAACAGGAAGGGCCTAACTCCTTGTTGGGTTGTTGCCTGGCTGCCTGGGCCTGGGCCTGGCCTGGCTGCAGCCAAGACACTCTGATTGGATTTAGACAACAGATGATGAGTTCCAAAGCGTTTATGTGTGTGCTGAGTGTGGAGGTTCATTTCGTTGAACGCATCGTTTTAAACAGTTTTATGCAGGCAAGCTTTTTAGATCAAGGCAGATTAGGCATACATTATTCATTAAAAAAAGGTTTTTTAATTAAAGGTTTACCTCTTTTCATCTAAAATATAGCATAGAATAAGCAGCTTTTTCACTGCCATACATTAAGGGGAGATTAAAACTATACACTCCTAGACTCCTAGAACACCTTGAATTAATTTTCTCCGTTGAGCGTACTGTGCGGAAATCTGTCCCTTAATGTCCAGTGTATTTCCTATTGCTGTTTGAAGGTAATTAGAGAAACATCTGGTCTCTGACACATGCCATCAGACTGTCCCTGCACACCCACAGACAGCCAGACCAGCAGTGCTGGCAACACACACACACACACACACACAAACACACACACACACACACTGCACAGATACTGTACATCAAAGAGCCTCTGTGGTTTGGTTTGGAAGTGATTACATTCAGAGCATTAGCATGACATGTCCAAGTGTTTGCTAATGTCAAAACATACCGGGTTTTTCATCCCGAGGCCTGTGTAGTTTTTAATAGAATCCATATCAACTGCCGTTAGCTGCCATTTCCGTGTTAGCTTCACTGTGACTCTTTGAATACAAGTGTCTGAGTTATTAGCGTAATTACAGTATTAATCCTCTAACTGTGATTCCTTTAGATATTTTGTTCACACGTGAGCTGCCAATTTTCTGATGTATTTGATCATCAAAGGGAGAAATAAACTGCATCATGTTTTGCTATTAGATAACAAGCCAATGTTATGACTAATTAGCTTGGTTTTTTTTGCAAGACAACAGTAATATACTTTTTCACATTTCATTTTTTTTCACATGCAATTTACATTGCATTTTTTCATATGCAACGTTTATTTATTTTATTGTTTCCACACACCAACAGGTAACGTACTTGTCTTTCTGTGAGGTCGAGGTTGACTGCTATCTCGTATCGCCTCAGTCTCGTCAGGTAGTTGTGGTGTGCAAACTCTGACTCCAGTTCCTGAATCTGTTCCTTGGTGAACGCTGTCCTCTCCTTCCTGGGCTTGCTGTTCACGTCAGACTTATAGCTCCCGTCCTGGGAATCTGAAATGAAAAACATAACTTTTTCCAGGCACAGTTGAGTTGCCAAAAAAGAAAAGAGAGTAAAAAGGGTGAAAAAAATAAGGGATTGTGTGATAAACTGCAGGGCTGAAACACAAACTAAAAGTTAAACAATTATCAGTGCCAATCACCTTTTATTATGGGGATATTGGTCATGCACACTATAGTGTCTTCCTGGGGAAGGGGCTGCATGAGAAGAGCCAGGCAGGGAGTACTATCCCAGAGACCAGCTCACTCAGGCAACTTCCATATGTTCTTTCTCCAAAACAGACTCACTCACTCATCTTCGCTCGCTCCTTAGAGCATAGAAAGAAACAGACTGATATCTCTCAAATACCATTAAGTTGTAACACATTCTTACTGTATGTGAAAACTTCACAAATCAATGTATCATAGCCTTATATTATTTTAAACTTAGGCAACACCGAGAATATGTCCTATAACAATCATTTGTTGAACTGGAAAGCTAGTGAAATTGTCTCGGCCTCTCTCCAGTACTTATTTTAAATAACGTTTCATCCAAAAGGAGAGGTAATATTTGATGCTAGCCAACTCAACACTGTAGCTCTATTGTTCAAAGACAAAAGTGATTCCAAGAGCTCATCACTGGTGGATCTGAGGGTGGATGAAGCTGAGATCCATCTGGTGTCGGGTAATGTGAAGCGGTAATGTACACTACTGTTCAAAAGTTTGCGGTCACTTAGAAATGTCCTTGTTTTTGAAAGACATTTTTTTTTGTCCATTAAAATAACATCAAATTGATCAGAAATACAGTGCAAACATTGTTCATGTTGTAAATGACTATTGTAGCTGGATTTCTTATGGAATATCTACATAGGCGTACAGAGGCCCATTATCAGCAACCATCACTCCTTTGTTCCAATAGCACGTTGTGTTAGCTAATCCAAGTTTATCATTTTAAAAGGCTAATTGATCATTAGAAAACCCTTTTGCAATTACGTTAGCACAGCTGAAAACTGTTGTTTTCTGATTAAAGAAGCAATAAAACTGGCCTTCTTTAGACTTAGACTTGCCTCAGCATTTGTGGGTTCGATTACAGGCTCAAAATGGGCAGAAATAAAGACCTTTTTTCTGAAACCCGTGTCTATTCTTGTTCTGACAAATGAAGGCTATTCCATGCGAGAAATTGCGAAGAAACTGACCCCCAAAATTAGGTTTCTGCTGCCTCTGCTATGTGGGGTGTGTAGTAGCGTGATAATGTGATGTGGTAATGTGGGACAGTAGGGTGTGGGCCTCCCAGCTATCACCTAGTAGGCTGAACAATAGACCAATAGATACACAGATCAGCTGAGCACCAACCACGGGCCTTAGACATAAAATGGTCTGAAAACTTACACCAGCCCACTCTACATGGCTAAAGCAGTTCAGAAGATGCCAGGGATGAGAGTGCTGTGTGTGTGATTCGTTGTATACCTGATTGAAATTAAGAAGACCTTAGAAAGACTTTCCAGATTGTAATTCCTTTTGATCCAATTGTCTGTATTTAATCCAGATTACTCAATTGGATTCTGAAAATGGTACATTAATGAAATCCTTTAAAATACTTTTTCCCTTATAGATGTGGCTTAAAACTGGGTGAACATCAATGGATTGCTTTAAGCATCACACTTCAGGGCGTCAAATGCGTTGAGTTGTAATTTACGAGCTGTTCTTCAGTCCGCGCCACACAAAACCAGCTGACATTTTCTTAGTTCAACTGTAAATGTTGGATGTGCTGACAAACCAAATAGTGGCAGGAAAGAGTCTGTCTCTCTGCCTCATCACACAGTCACAGCACAGCTTGTACCCTCTATTCATGGCACCTCCATTTGTAAAAACAGAATATGGGACAAAGAAGTTTCTGGAAATAAGTTTTCAAACAAATTGTCTTCACACAGTTTGGGGATTATATTTAGTTTGAAACAATTGTTTAATAGTTTATACCGTACAATGTATTGCAATACTCCTTTAATATTCTTACAAAATGTATCTACAATACATTTTTTACTTTTGTTTTGCATTCTTTGTTATTTATCAAGGTGAATTGTACCTATTATTTCACTATTGCCACATCATTGTTATACCATTACCTCATCAGAAATAGAAACTTAAAGAAAGACCATGTTGCCTTTTGTAACGTGCCAGGGAAAATAAGGAAATGTGATTTGTGTTAGAGGTGTTCTGAATGTCCATGGCAGCTCCTGGGTTATGCTTCAGACTTCTACTACCTGTCAATCAGAATTGCACCCTGGTGTAAAACTGACCTGAGAGATGGAAAGTGAAGGAGGAAAGTTAACTACTGGGCACAATAGCACTTGTGCCTGCTAGGAGAATAACACAGATACATGCAAATCAAATTTGCCCATCCTATCAGTGCCCCAATAAAATGTGTTGGTGCACGACGCCACTGGAAGCTGGAGTCAGTGAAATGGCTTCTGGATACGGAGAGCATTCTTCTTGTCGTGACCCTACGCTGATGTCCTGAGTCAGCCCTTGTGTTTGCATACATGTAGCCACCAGGAAGTCCAGCCACTGTGCTAGTAACTTATTAAGGACCTGATGTGTCTAGTCCCCAGTGCGTATATGGATGGAGCTTGCATTATTAGGGTGTCTGTCGATAATAATGATGGCTACAGCCATATACAGCCATATAAGGTCTAGTGCTGTGCCCTGAATGACGAATCCAATGCATTTAGCCAGAGACTCCACCCGGGGTTCAGATCAGTTTGTCCCTTACAACCTCAGCGTTCTCAAAGGCAGTCGTTCAGTGGACAGGGTGTAAAATTATATCACCAACTTATGTACACACTCACACGTGCCACTGACTGTGCTCATCTCAAAATAGCTGTTTAACAAATGTGGAAATTGGACCTAAACACACACCTTTTTTTTTATTATGTAACTCTTCACTGCACAAAAATTGGAATTTCTGTCTCTAATGGGCAATAAAGTTATATTCTATTCCGTTCCATTCCATTCTATCATCCATATTGCAGTGATATCCAAAAGTAGTATGGATGAATTCTCCACTACCATTATAAGCCTGCTTTAGCGCACAGCTGTTGTGGCTAATGCTATAGGTACATCCCTTCTACAGACAGAAATACTATGTAGGTTTAAGCCTATCAAAAAGCCCAGGTGTGGCCCTTCTAACAGTTTAAAAGGTGGCTTCACAGAACTAACACCTGGAGACCATTAATACCCTGGAGGAAAATGTCACTGTTGATTATCCCTGGGAGCCTGAAGAGAGAGACAAAGAAGCTTGGCTGTCCCAGGCTATAACCTATAACATTGGTTTGAGGGGGTTGAGATTGAAGAACGTTAAAGGAGAAACAGGTAAATAGTCTAATTAGAATGGTAGATTGAGGTAAAAGGGAGACAATCCATCTATGTTAATATTGCAAATGACAGAGGTAATTCAACACCCTAATTACAGTATCACTGAGAGAGTATCTTAATATCTGCTGTCGAGACAAATGGAAAGGCAATGGATCTAATGCTTCACATAACAGAAGATGACTGCAATTCTGTAATGTATCTCACTAGCTCATGTCTTTATATAAGATTGTCAACAGAATAGTATTACTATTGACCTTAGCATTTATAAAGATAATTTAGTCCAATGGTTTAATAGATTTCTGATTATAAATTTGCTTCCCAAAAATATTTCCTTAATAAATTAATTCATTTAATATCTGTTGTTCTACTGAAAAGGAAACAAAATAATTGTATGAGAATAATTGTATTAATTGTATTTTGGTGAAATTAAGTACAAGATCATAATTTAAGTTTACGGCCTTGCTGCCTAGGGTTTCACACAATAATATGTTGTTTCTAAGGAGCGCTTGCCTGCATTTATTTTCAATATTAATTAGCAAATAAAGTTTGTTAATCTACCTCGTTAATTTGTAAACACTAATTCCAGATATGAATGAATGTCAATACAGTATGGAAAACAGTTGAGATAAACTAATATAAGACAATCAATGTATCAAGATAATATAAGATCTTTAAAGAACCTATAACATAAGATCTTATAATACTGAAATGTCTTCCCAGTATGTTAGTACAGTTAAGTGTTATATTGCAGCTAACTTTTGTGCAGTAGCTAGTAATTGAAATTAATAAATTACATTTGCAATTGTAATATTTAACATTAAACTATGAGCATCAAGGAGTCGGTAATCAAATAAGACATCAGTTTTAATCATCAGAACTCAGTCTATTTCAAATAACCTTGAAGTTGAATATTTATACCACAAAAGTATTGACATATGGCCGTCAATATTATCCGGACAACTACTGTAAAAACAAGGCGCAAATGCTCAAACAACAAGCCAGTAGTAAGTGAGGTTAAAACTAAGAATTTACTTTCAAACTAAAAAGTATGCGCTGAACTCTTTTGTCATTGCGTAACTTCCCATGAGGTTCTCCAACGTAGGATAATTGACACATAAAACTACAGCGTGTTCAGTGATCATGAAAACATTAGCCAATTCATAAAAATGCAACAAATAGATGTTTAATTACTGTATCACACACTGTTCTCTGCTGTTTCAACATCTGTGGAGCTTGTCTGCTGACACAGAGATGGTGAAATCCCAATGTGAGAATAGACAATCCAAACACTTCAAATCATTATACTCCCTCGCTATGTGATAAACTCCGCAGTGAGTTTTGAAAGAAACTACCAAAACTTTGAGACTGAAGTCAAAGCTAAGAGAAGAGGAGAGAAGAGAATAATGTCCTCATTGTCCTCATCTTACCTGAGCTGTGCAAGTCATCTTTCCCTTTACTGTTCCGTCTCTGTTCCGTCTCGTCCGGGGACATCGTCTGTCGTCCAAAGTCCCCAGGAACACACGACACGCCTGTGGGGTCACTACTACCTCCTAGACCGGGGTTGGTGTGGAATCCACACAGATTCAGGGTCCCCCCCACCACACAGTTCTGAGACTTGCCTGTCCGGAGGAGGCAGGCTGAGACCATGCCTGGTGTTGGGTGAGGGAATCTGGGGGACATGCCAGGGGGTCTGGTGGGCCTGGTGCTGTGGGTGGTGGGGGTGCTGCTGATGCTGATGGAGGTGTCCTCCACGATGGTGGTGTTGCTGCCCTCCGTACGCCTCCTCCCCCCCAGGTCCAGGGTACCCCCCACAGGGGGGAGAGGAGTCTGGCAGGTTGGAGTAGGAGATGTGGTCGGAGCGTCCGTGCAGCACCAGCGGGGACTGGGTAAAGGCAGGGTGGGGGTGCAGGCCCTGGGCCGGGGCGTGGGGGCTACGGAGGCACCCAAACAGGGAGTGATCCATCACGGTGCTCCACGAGATCCACCCGAAAGACGAACTCCCCCTAAGTCCACCACACACACAACCACCAAAACTTCCAGGAACGACCACACACTAATAGAGAGAGAGTAGAGCGGACTGAAGCCAGTTGTGGGAGGCGGGCGGACGCGGCGACTCAAATCAGGGCTCTCCTCCACAGCTCTCTCACCTCACACCTCCGTGTGCCCCGCGTTAGTTCCCAGGGAGAGAGATCGAAGCAGGCTGAAGGAAGGCAGAGCTCGCAGTGTTGAAAAGTAAGGCCTCCTGTAATCCTGAGCATGCAGCCTGTTGCCAGGCGCAGCGCGGGTAAACACTGACTATGCTGAGATGGTAGACAGAGAGAAAAGACGAAGGAGAGGAGAGACGGAGGAGAAGAGAGACGGCTGAGGCCAGAGTGGTTCCAGGGAGAAGGTGGTTCCAGGGAAGTTGGGAGAGAGAGAGAGAGAGAGAGAGAGAGAGAGAGGAAGGGAGGGTGGGTGGGAGGAGGCCGAGGAGGGGGGATGTTATATATAGGACGTAACGTGAGAGGGAGGCCAGATCACTAGCTCACTGCTAGGCTACTGACCACATGTATACGATCTTCCTCCAAAACGTAACGCACAATCAATCTGAACCATTCCAACAGCCTGGCCTCAGGAAAAATTGGCAATTTATTTTGAAACCATCCAACCCCGTCTATACACTTTCTTAGAAGTGCAGTGTTGCGTCATTCTTCAGGGGGTTGGATATGGGGGTTCGGGGTTTCAACACCCCAACATTATCTACTGTTTGTGTGTTTACTGCAATAGGGGCTGATGCGTTGCATTTAGGTGTGTAGGTGGTTTGAAAGTATATTTTCTGTCTGTGGCCCTATACTTAATATCAATAGATTTTATCGGAATCTATTTAAACCCTAGTAGTTTAACATCAATGTGTCATTCTTTAAATGTATTTTCATGCTTCCAGTCTTAATTAAATTCTATCCCTTAAAAATAATAAAAATACTGTCAAAGTAACACTTTGATCTGAGTGTTTTCAGCCAATAGAAAAAAAACTCCCATTCACATAACTTCATTGCAATACAATACAGTAACAACAACTTATTATGGAAAATTATAGGGGGGTTGTTGAAACGCAATGGTGAGAAAAACTAATTTAAGCACAATGAAATGACTGTTATTGTTAGTCAAAGGGATTCATTTGGCGGTTGTTTTTACCATCTTTTCGTTTACAATTGTATATGAAAAAATGACCACAAGGGAAAATGCCTTTGGTATCATATGAAAATATCCATATATTCCCAAAACGGTGGCTTTGTAGCGGTGGGAATATAACAGAGGAGATGTGTGTAGAAAACGTCAAGAACAAGGAGATCAAATGTTAAAATGGAAATAAGAGACTTTGATACCAGTGCCTTGACATAGCTAATATATATATATATATATATATATATATATATATATATATTTTATATATTTCAGTGCGCTATGTGATTCTTATAAATGTTATATATTTCAGTGCCCAGTTCTCAGTATTATGCTATTCATAATTTCAAGCAGATTTGTATTTCCTTCTTACCATTTCATCAAATTAATTTCTACATAATGAATACTATAACAGAACTAGCACTTTGGATATGAGAAAGGAATGCATTCAAAATGGTGGTTACTTGGTTGATAGTCTTTGTTTTGGGGACTGATTATGAATATGATTAAATTCCTACCAGACCACACTATTGAATTCCCTACCATAATTTACTCAATCTCACTCATAACAAAGACTTTTGCATCCTCTGAGTTGTGGACTTGTCTGGTAACTTTTAAAAGCATCTGTTGATATCTGTTCCCTGGCTGTTTAAACCTATAGGCGGGACAAACCACACACATGAAGCTGGGTACTTGGAGAGGAAATTAAATGTATTTTGAAGGAAATTGTTCTAACAGACGGAGAGGGAATGAGAGCCGTCACACCAGGCGGTGTTAGAGTAGAGTTTTCTCAGCGCTGTAGCCGTATACAAAGATTCTTAGGCTGCACCAGTACATCCGGGGGTCCTGAAGCTAGGGGTCCTGTAGAAAAGCACTGTGTTTACAAATTAGGCAAATTAGTAACTGTGTAAAGTGATTTGTGGGTTTAAGCCCTTGTTGAGTATTTCTGATTATATGGTTTCGTTTTGGTCTGGGGTATGGAGGCCGGCTGTGCAGTAGCATGGAGGTAGGTGCCCCCAGGGGTAGATGGTGCTCTCCAGCTCAGCCTGGAACTCCTTTGCAGACCCTCTCACACCACAAAGGAGACCCCTATAACCCTCCGTAACTAACACCCGGTTGGATTTTCAACAGGTGAGTCCTTTCACTTTTTTCACACTGCGGGCCGTGGCAGGTGTGTGTCAATGTGTGTGTGAGGGGTTGAGGTGGTGTGTGTATCTGTGTGTGTTTATATAGCCTCTATAGTGAATATGATGTTAGACATTTAACTGCTGCTGTTGGTTCACCCTGCAACCTGGCTTTGTCAGTCAGTCTGGGTTTACACTGTGAGAAGGATAGCCTGTGCATAACCTACAGACCTCACATACCGCTAGCACATGATGCATTAGAAACAGTATTCCTCACCAACCTCAATAGCTTAGTTTTGTTGTGATGTACAATTCAAATATACATATGGATCAAAATTGTGCTTGTAATTTGTTGTATCATTTTCAGATTTTACAGACTTAACATGTTTCATATTCAAATAAACTGAAATAAACATAAATAATGTGTATAGGCTACAGTTCTTGTAAATAAGAATTTGTTCTTAACTGACTTGCCTAGTTAAATAATGGTTAAATAAATACAGTTTACTTGTGGCCTGTTAGGTTTCTGGTTTTTTTTTTCTCTGAACTTCAATTTCAATGCAGTTTGAAGTATTAAATGGCTACATATTAATTTGATGAGTTTTAAAACGCCAACTTTCCAAAGGAAGAACAGTAATGAAAGCCTAACTTTGGTCTGTTCTATTGCTTTATTGTGGCACTTTTATTGTTGAGCCTCAAAGAGAGTTTCCCTGGATCATTCCTCACTGAATGACAAACTAACTCTGTTGCTTTGTGATAAAATAAACGGAGTAGGCGTGTGTGTGTGTGTGTGTGTGTGTGTGTGTGTGTGTGTGTGTGTGTGTGTGTGTGTGTGTGTGTGTGTGTGTGTGTGTGTGTGTGTGTGTGTGTGTGTGTGTGTGTGTGTGTGTGTGTGTGTGTGTGTGTGTGTGTGTGTGTGTGACTAACTGTAAATCCCTCCGTCAGCCACTGTATCAGATAGACTCAACAGCCGTTGCATCTTCCTTCTGTAGATGCCAGCTACTTCTTCACAGAGATAAAACAATTTCAAAGCATGTAAAGACATTTCAGACTCTCTACAACAACGTAATATTTCACAGTTGTCATGGTATATTCAATGAATCATAACACAGGGATAATGTCATTTCAACAAATGTAAAACAAATTCAGATTTTTTTTATATATAACAACATACAGTATAATTAACAGTGCATTCGGGAAAGTATTCAGACCCATTTACTTTTTGACCATTTTGTTACGTTACAGCCTTATTCTTAAATGTATTAAATCGTTTTTTTCACTCATCAATCTACACACAATACCCCATAATGACAAAGAACTGTATTACAAATAAAAAACTGAAATATAAGTATTCAGACCCTTTACTCAGTACTTTGTTGAAGCACCTTTGGCAGCGATTACAGCCTCAAGTCTTCTTGGGCTTGATGCTTCAAGCTTGGCACACCTGTATTTGGGGAGTTTCTCCCATTCCTCTCTGAAGATCCTTTCAAGCTCTGTCAGGTTGGATGGGGAGCGTCGCTACACAGCTATTTTCAGGTCTCTCCAGAGATGTTCAATCGGGTTCGAGTACGTAATACAGTAGGAATCCAGCAGATATTTGACACTGTGCAGAGTGTGTATCTATGTGATACCATCTAACTCAAGTCTGTGACTCAAACTCTCTTCACCACTATCAGGAATAAAGTATTCCATGCTGTATACGTCACACTGTCAAACCTTCTTAAACTTTGATTGGTTTCTAACAAACACAAAGTCCACTGACAGTCAGTAGTCAAATTAATAAATTAGTCTTTTTGCTTTTTTGTATTATCTATTATTGTAAATCCTCCTGTCTTTCCAACTTCTCACTCTCTCTCTCTCTGCTTCTGTCTCTCTCTGTCTCTCTTTCTCCCTCTCTTTCTCTTTCACCCTCTCTCTTTCTCTCTGATTCTGATTTTCCCTGTCTCTCTTTCTCCCTCTTTCTTTCTCCCTCTTTCTTTCTCCCTCTCTCTTTCTCTCTGCTTCTGACTCTCCCTGACTACCTCTCTCTCTTCTTCAGTCCCTACCTCTCTCCCCTTCTCTCTCTCTCACCCCTTTCTCTCTCTCCCCCCTTCCTTCCTCCCTCTCTCTCTCCTTCCCCCCACCTCTCTCTCTCTCCTCCCCTCCCTCCCTACCTCTCTCATTCTCGTTCTCTCCCCTCCATCACTTCACCATGTTGTTGTAATATTAGCTATATTTCAGAAAAGTGAAGCTGACATGTAATGGTTTAATGGTTTCCTCTACTTCTCTTCTTAAGGTCTTCAGGCTCTCTGGCCAACGTCCTAACTGCTATTTCATTCTCAAACGGCTTTGTACTGAGCAACTGCTATTACCAGCATAGATCTAAGTGTATGACTAATGCTTTTTAAATGTATGATTTATTCATCTAGTGGTTTTCTAGCCACCACAGAATATAACAAATGTATTTTCCCTAAATATGTTGCACTCATTTCCTGCATTTGTGATCATGTCCAATGATTAATATGTTCCAATATATGAACTGTGGTTCAATGGGGGCTGGTGACTATTCAGTGCCTTTACTGAACATACCAGACCATGTACTCTGAGACTGGATCCCAATTTACTACAGCGGAGGCGTCATGCCCATAGGAACTGAATGGGTCACATTCAATTTTATTCTTAAAGGGTATTCGATGGCCCGAGGTTTACATCATCCAGGCTGTATCACATCCGGCCGTGAGTGGGAGTCCCATAGGGCGGTGCACAATTGGCCAAGCATCGTCCGGGTTTGGCCGGGGTAGGCCATCATTGTAAATAAGAATTTGTTCTTAACTGACTTGCCTAGTTAAATAAAAGTTAAATAAACATTTACTTTTAAAAAGTTGGATGGTTAATGGTTAAAAAAATATTTTTTAAATAAAACATTAAAATAGTAGGCTACTGTATGGACACACTGCCCTCTACTGGTCTGGTGTGATACTACACACTGAGGTCCAGATAATGCAGGTGTAGGATCTTCATTTGATCACCCTGTTCCAGGAGAACTTTCCTGCAATGAAGGAAATGTAAAACTTGTAGTGTTTTTGAGGTTCAAAAAGGCTTCTGAAGTTGGTCATTTCCACTTTGAAATTTCAGACTTGATTCAATTAACCCCTACAAAAATGTCCATTAACTATAATCCACATAATAATTCACATTTCCTTTTATTTTCCTGCTGTCTCAAATTAATCTGTAAAGTAACATCAGCTGGAGAGTATAAGGTCTGACTCTGAACTCCATCCATGGTCCTATAGGCTGCTCCGTAAATCAGGGGTGACCAACTGGGTCAACTGTGTACACAGGCATTTGCTCCAGCCCTGCTCTAACACAGCTGATTCACCTACCCAGGATCCTGAGACGCAGCTGACTAATAGCCGATTGATACAAGAGGTCAAGAACAAAAGCATTGCTTGGTTCACCCCCAAACCAGCACAGAGTTTTCTCACAGATTGGACACAAAACCTAGAATCCCTTCTGTTTATACATGAGGTTTTTCAATCAGCCTGTTTCAAACAAGACACCAGTCGAGCATAAGTGTTTAATTCTGCCCGTAAATCACCAGCCCACATGTTCATGTTCACACACACACACACACACACACACACACACACACACACACACACACACACACACACACACACACACACACACACACACACACACACACACTTAGTCCTAGTTGTTCTCTAATCAGGGACAGTTTCGAAAAAATTACCCTAGAACTCCGATCAGGGAGAGCGCGCACACACACAGCATCTTGTCTGCCATGTTCGCGTTGTGGTGTGGGTCGTAAACACAGCATGTACAGCTCTTAAAAGCCACAATCAAAAAGGCCAGAATGCAGCATTTTCTTAACTAATGGGCCATGTCGCAGCGCTGAGCCATGTTTACATGGAGCCTGATTGACCTCTTTACAGAGCTGATTAATCCAAAACACTGTAGGCCTAACTAAGGGAAAACCTTCAATGTTAGATAGCTACACTCTCTCTACTTCCCTCTGTGTACATAGGTAATACAGACGTGGACACACACATACACACTCTCTGAAAACACACACACTGTTTCTCTCTCACACACACACACAGACACACACACGGTCAAGGGTGTTTATCTGAAAGTTTGATTTAAGAGGAGATCATCCTCTTCATCGTGATAACAAAGGGGAAATAGTTTTAAAAATGTGTTTCTGTGATCACACTGCCTGTCATAAACACTGTGATAAACAGATGTGTTTAAACCACCAGTTGTGGTAGTCAGACAGAGTGCAGAGCCTGGCTCTGTTCTCTCAGTTCTGTCTGGAGGACAACACAATACTTTTTACATTTGATTTTTTATTTATTTTAATTTTAAAACATAGTCTTGGCTGGGATTGGAGGAAACATCACTTTCACCTGCCCCATAGTCTCTGACCTTGGTACAGTATGCTGGACTCCATATAAGGAAGAGTATAAGAACATAAAATCCTGCTGTTACTCACAGTCCAAACCCTCAATCCAGCCTGTATAGGGCCAAACACCGTAAACTTCCCATGTCTGCCTGTCTGCCTGTCTCGTTCTCTCTTTGTCTTCTTCTGTCTGTCTCACTCACATTGCGCTATACTGTATATTGTAAAACAATATAATAATCATCATCAGGATCCTATGGAAAGCTGAAGACATAGGGATCTAGAGGTTGACCACGGCTGAATCATCCACATGGCATCTCTAATTGAAGACAAGACTAGCGTGTCATGAAGGGCAGCCATGAAGCTGAAGGATGAAAGACACAGCTCCTCCCTCTGTCTGGCTGGAAAGTTCAGTACACAGGTAGTTCTCCTCCAGCAAGAATGCAGTGTTATTTATAGCCAGATGATGCCCTGTGGACGACCGACCTAAGGATGTCACACACACACACACACACACACACACACACACACACACACACACACACACACACACACACACACACACACACACACACACACACACACACACACACACACACACACACACACACACACACACACACTGGTAATCCACAGGGCCTCAGACAAGTGACTGACCAATGTGCCTATTATAGCCTGGAACAGGCTCAGCACGACACATACTAATACAGCCAACGCTAACACAGGTTTGCAATTCGCTTTGGTGGCTCATGTCTCCTACCTCATGATTGGCTGTTCAGGAACCCAACCCCAACCCAGTGCTGATGTGTCTGGGCCGGGCCCCAGAATGTCAGTACCGCCGGGCCAACCGGGCTGACCGCAGACTTCTGGTTGCGTGAGCCACACAGTAAATCTAGAGTCCCCACATGAGTTAATGTCTACATCACACAAGTCATTTTGTCAGCATACTGTTTGGGTGAAGCTAGCCGCATGCCATCTAAAATCACCAAGATGATGTAATTTCCTGTGGGATGCAGGAGAGGGGCTGAAGGGGGGGTAGTTCAGGGTGCAGGGTGGAGAGTAGTGGAGGGTGGAGAGGAGAGTTGAAGTTGGTTGGAGTGGAGTTGGCCCCAAAACTTTCTAATTAAAGATGTTAGGAAAGAAAAGAGGCCCCTGGAAGGGCATGGAGCCTCCAACTTCCATCCAGGGGCCTACCGGCATGAGACAAGAGCTTCTCCAACATGACTCACCACCACCATTTTACCACAAACTGAGAGGCAGCAACGTCTGAGCATGCTAAGGATGGGCGGAGGGGGAAGAGCAGTGGTGTAAAGTACTTAAGTTTATTTAGAACTAAATACTTTTCGGCTTTTACTCAAGTAGTATTTTACTGGGTGAATTTCACTTTTACTTGAGTAACTTTCTATTAAGGTATCTTTACTTTTACTCAAGTATGACAATTGGGTACTTTTTCCACCACTGGGGAAGACAAAGAGAAGGAGGGACAGCGAGAAAGAGAGACGTAATAAGAGATATGAGAGGTATGAGGGGATATGATTTACAGTTTAGTCTATAACCATGGTGACATTCTCTCGGTGTTTATCTGTTTATGGACCTTTGTGGTGGAAGTCATATAGGAGTATGTGGATTTAAGACATAGGCTTACAGATTTTAGGATCTTCATTTGAGCCAGTTTGCTCCAGGAAATGTGAATTATTATGTGGATTTTAATTAGTATACATTTTTGTAAAGGTTGATACATTGATACAGGGAAAATCTAGTTTGAAATTTCAAAGTCGAAATTACAAACTTCAGAAGCCGTTTTAAACCTCAAATACACTGCGAAGTTAACCTGCAGGATCCTACATCTGTACATGGTATTTCAAACCCTGGGATACTCCATGTCTGATGGCTACAGAGTGCAGGTCATTCAGCACAGCTTTGCTACAGTATAGTTACAGCCAGATGTACACACTGCAAATCCATTTCACAGATATCGTGCTGACAGAGTTTTAACGATGAGTCTCTGGCACCGTGTTTTCCATCTTAAAGAAAACTGTTTTTGTCACGGACAGCAAGGAAATGAGGAAACATTTTATTTCAATTTTTTTCCACTTGTGTTGGTGTTGACAAAGGCTGCAACAGAATCACCACATGGATCATTCAGGGTATTTTCTGCTCTCTTGTGACCTGTCAGCATAGAAATATTATTATATTACATTCTAGAGCTGTGTAGGTTTATGATATTTGCCACTCTAGTATAATATATCTATGCCTGGCTGCCAATATAGTTTCTCTGGCCAGCCAAGGACCCATCTCACAGTTTGGTAACCTAAACTTGTCACCACGAAGGTGGTTTCCATCCTGGGTTGTCTCAATTATATAACTCAAACAACCTGTACCTGCTGGAAGTGGAAATGGCTGCAAATCTGATGTGTTTTTTTCATGCTCCCCGAGAAAGACTTATGGCTTTAGTTAGGTATAAAGGGTGATGATAATACACAAATGCGGAGGTGTGTAGAGCAGTACATTGAGGAAAACAAGGTCATTCTCCTTCAAGATTAAGGAAAGGACAGCAAAACGAATGTACAAGCCAAATTATACTGCATAGAGTTATGAAAGAGGCCATCAATATTCTTCTAAAGAAATATTCACCCATTCATTCCCACTCTAAATATCAGTTCACATCAATTACTAACAATACAGAGAGTAAACACGCTGCATTTTCATTGGCTGCCAGGAGTGTGGTATAGAGGGGAAATTGCCGAGGTAATGAGTGATTTCTTGGTCCATTTCACTTTATTTGTTTTGGGTTTGTATATTTTGAGAAAGCAAATAACAGAACTGGCACTGGCATAATATTTCCATCAACAGTCGGTCGGTTCCCTTCTCCCTTGTGGGTAAAGGCCTATGTGTGTTTATTTTCTACCCAGAAAGACCAAAACCACCAGAGTGTTGTGGTGTGGAAGGGCAAGTTTGATGTTTATTCTGTCTTAGACTATGTCTGTCCACAGCTCTGTGGTCTTACTGTAGACACCCAGCGATGAGATGTGAGACCCTTTCCTGATCTCTCACCCCTAACCACAAACTAGGCTTTTGTTCAAACCAAAAACAAGCCTGTCTTATTGTACAAGTTCAGGTATAACCTTAATGCCTAATGAACACCACCCATGTGACTCCCCACTTAGTTAAAGCCCTCCTCTCTGTCCTCGCCATCTCAATAGAACAGTATCTCAAGCAGTTGCCATACGGTTAGAATTACTGCCTCACACCACCAGGTGGCACTGTCCTCTCATAATTCAGATTGAGTATTTTAGTATTTTACTGTTTTTGCTTACACACTAAAAATGGTACTTGAGGCACACTCAGTGAAACCATCAACTCATGTACCTAATCTTCATACCAAGTCTGCAAAACTGAAAGCACATTATCTGCTTTACACTGCTGTGGCCAGACCCAAATAGGAGACAGGATGCACCCAAATTGTTTTTTCTTTATAGTAACAAGCCTATTTGTTTTGTCTGTTACTGTTCATCCCGAAATCTGGATGAAAATACAATGTTTTGAGAAAGAAATACATGTTATTTCCCCCCCCTTGCATTTCTGTTTATAGTGTAAATATATACTGAATATGCATACACACTGTATATATTTGTGCACATGCATGTACATGTGAGTGCTATGACTCCACTGCACACTGAACATGCAAAAGACACAAGATAGTAGTGTTTTACATTTGTCACATTTGTGTTTAGTTGCCGTGTATAAGAGCTAGTCATTTGATGGTTTGTATGTAGTGTTGATGCAAAAACACAATTTTGAAAAAGAGGTAAAATAGTTTTGAATTAAATGTTTGGTTTTGCAAGAGATGTGTGACATTTAGCATGTTGTGTGTGTGTCTTGGGGTTTTGTGTGTAGAGTCTAGAGAAAAGGAGCCATCGTTTCAGAAATCATGTGGAAGCAATTGTCAAAAACTGCATAAGGATCCCCATTAGCTGTTGCCAAGGCAGTAGCTTCTTCTCCTGGGGTCCAAACATGCATACAACATTACATCAAACAAAACATTGTGCATTATACAAATTTACATTGCTCCACTATTACAGTACAATATTACAGTACTCCATGACAATACTAAGAATAATGTGTGTGTGTGTGCGTGCGTGTGCGCACCCTAGAGTAAGACAATGCAAACACTGGTGCAGCGGCTGGTCTACCTGCTGTGATAGGACACCTCGTGCAATGAAGCTGAAACAAAATGTTAAGTTGCTAAGAGACACTCCTGGAAAAGTATATGAATTACATAGCAACCCACTGTATGTCAACAGTTCCCTTTGATACTGTCTAATGTCGCTATGGCTGAATTAACTTGTGTCAGGTAAAACGATGATAATAGTAATTCTCTCTCATAGTTATCAAGATAAATGTATCCAATTTGTCAATAGCGCCAGTAAAATGTGAAGTGGTGGTCCTCCTGCTAGAGGCGTCTCATAGTTATGGAACTTGGCAACTGAACAGATCACAGAAACACCACAGTCAGCAGACCATGAGAACACCTAGGCCATCATAATACTATCTCTTAATCCTGTACAGTATCTCAAGATACACTGATTATACCAAACATGAGAAACACCTTCCTAATATTGAGTTACGTGGCAGGCTCAAACTATTTGAAAGAAAATAAATACTATTTGAACCTAGGTGTGTATTCTGCATGGTCCTAATTGGGATCTGATGGTCACTATAAGAGGCCAACTCCGTCAGCGGGGCTCACAATGCTATTTGGCAAAGTAGTAGCGCTTCCTCTGTAACTCCAAACAGATTTTTAGGATTCGAAAGCTGCACTTCTAATTTGTCATAGAGAAGTGTTCTTTTCCCAGAATATAACTATTATTCACCATTACACATATTCCTTTTTCCATTACCCTCCACTAAACCATTCACACTACCCACTAAACTATTTTATACACACAGCCTTGGTCTGTGGAGCTTTGTCAATCACCCACAGAGATATTGGGTTGCCATTTGTATGTTTGGTAAATGTTTTACCTTCTATTTGCCCCTGAGGACTTTAGTGTCTGTTCACATCAATAGCATTGGACTAGATCCCAAAACGCAGAAACACAGTGACAAGGAAAAATTCCGTAGAAGGAAGAAACCTTGAGAGGAACCCATCTCTCAAGAGGTGAGGCCCTTCTTCCTTCGCTATACCGGGTTAGTGTACACTAAATTAGTGTACATGAGTGCTACCACTCTTTTTCTCTGTCATTTCCGAGCATGGTGCATGGTGCATGGTGCATGGTGCATGGTGCATGATGTAGTCAGTTTGTAAGAGGCAAATATCCAGCTGCATGAAGTTATCCACAGAGGAGCAGGAGTATCAGGTGGTTGTTGTGTATTCATCTCCAGTCACACAATACTCAGTTACATGGCTGCAGAGGTCCTCCTGGTTTGGGTCAGTCTCAGTTACATGGCTGCAGAGGTCCTCCTGGTTTGGGTCAGGCTCAGTTATATGGCTGCAGAGGTCCTCCTGGTTTGGGTCAGTCTCAGTTATATGGCTGCAGAAGTCCTCCTGGTTTGGGTCAGTCTCGGTTATATGGCTGGTTTGGGTCAGTCTCAGTTATATGGCTGCAGAGGTCCTCCTGGTTTGGGTCAGTCTCTGTTATATGGCTGCAGATGTCCTCCTAGTTTGGGTCAGTCTCAGTTATATGGCTGCAGAGGTCCTCCTGGTTTGGGTCAGTCTCTGTTATATGGCTGCAGATGTCCTCCTAGTTTGGGTCAGTCTCAGTTATATGGCTGCAGAGGTCCTCCTGGTTTGGGTCAGTCTCTGTTATATGGCTGCAGAGGTCCTCCTGGTTTGGGTCAGTCTCCATTATATGGCTGCAGAGGTCCTCCTGGTTTGGGTCAGTCTCTGTTATATGGCTGCAGAGGTCCTCCTAGTTTGGGTCAGTCTCAGTTATATGGCTGCAGATGTCCTCCTGCACTGGCTCATTATCAGTCATATGGCTGCAGATGTCCTTCTGGACTGGTTCATTCTCAGTTATATATCTGAAAATATCCTCCTGGACTGGCTCATTCTCAGTTATATGTCTGCAGATGTCCTCCTGGACTAGCTCATTCTCAGTTATGTGACTGCAGATGTCCGGAGTATACTCCCCAGCCGGCCCACCCAAGTAGAACCCAGTGATCTCCCCTGGCGATGACTGATGAGCACTCACCAGGAGGAAGAAATGCTTATCATCGTCATCATCCTGGCAACAAAGCTTTGTGATACAGACAAACTCTTTGCCTTCTGCAGTTGATGACATGACAGGCTACATTTTCATGGCACACCTAGGACAACACAGACTAGCTCACCTGGGAAGACAGAGAGAGAGACAAGAAAAAAAATCTCTGTAAAACAAAAGTAATGGTGTTCCAAACGTCAAGGTCCAGTTGCCAGGACCACAAATATAAATTCCATCTAGACACCGTTGACCTAGAGCACACAAAAAACGATACATATCTCAGCCTGAACATCAACACCACAGGTAACTTCCACAACGCTGTGAACGATCTGAGAGACAAGGCAAGAAGGGCCTTCTATGCCATCAAAAGGAACATAAAATGTGACATAACAATTAGGATTTAGCAAAAAATACTTGAATCGGTTATAGAACCGATTGCCTTTATTGTTGCGAGGTCTGGGGTCCGCTCACCAAGCAAGAATTCACAAAATGGAACAAACACCAAATTGAGAGACTGCATGCAGATTTCTGCAAAAACATCCTCTGTGTACACCGTAAAACACCAAATAATGCATGCAGAGCTGAATTAGGCGATACTCGCTAATTTTCAAAATCCGGAAAAGAGACATTACATTCTACAACACCTAAAATGAAGCAATTTCCAAACCTTCCATAACAAAGCTATTACCTACATAGAAATGAAACTGGAGAAGAGCCCCCTAAGCAAGATGGTCATGGGGCTTTTAAGAGAAGACAGGCTTTGTGCACACTGCCCACAAAATGAGGGGGAAACTGAGCTACACTTCCTAACCTCCTGACAAATGTATGAACATATTAGAGACACATATTCCGCTCAGATTACACAGACCCACAAAGAATTCGAAAACAAATCACATTTTTATAAACTCTCATATCTACTGGGTGAAATACCAGTGTGCAATCACAGCAGCAATATGTGTGACCTGTTGCCACAGGAATAGGGCAACCAGTGAAGAACAAACACCATTGTAAATTGTAACCCATATTTATTTATTTTCCCTTTTGTACTTTAACTATTTGCACATCGTTACAACACTGTATATATGACATTTCAAATGTCATATATACATTATTTTGGAACCTGTGTGAATGTAATATTTACTGTTGTCTTTTTATTGTTTATTTCAGTTTAGTTTCACAAGCTTTCGCAATGTAAACATATGTTTCCCATGCCAATAAATTGAGAGAGAGAGAATGAGAGAGAGAATGAGAGAGAGATGGGACCACATGCTGAGAGTAAAATGCTGAATCGCTCCTCCAAGTGGGATTTCAACAGCATAAATGTATACTACACAAGGCACAATACACAGCACAGCTGCCCTACCCCATATAACAAGGTGGCGATGTCTGACAGTGGACTGTTGATTCACATTAATCAAAGTTAACACCTACACTACAGAATGGCTGGAGAAACATCACATAACATGCCTGTCTATCTGTCTGTCAGGACCTCTTAAATGCATTTTCACCACAATAATTATTATAAATATTTAGTGTTCACATTTAGGAACTTTATTTATTTGCCCATCTGGTGTCTATGTCATGGTGAGGGGCTGAACTATCACTAAACAAAAAATATGACAGAACGTTGACTTGACTGGGAATGTCCATTATAGTAGTCATCCTCTTTCTATGGTAGCCTATCAATCATCCACTGGGATCATGAGAATGTTACTGTACTCTTTAGCCTTAAATCAGTCTGCCATGCGACCCGATCAGGTGTCTTTTTGTCATCCTGTCAGCTCTGACTTGTAAGGGTGTTAGGAGCATACTCAGGCTAGAACGACCAAGATCCACTGTCACTTTTGATACGTCTCTGTAGATGTCCTGAAGCACTCCCCAAGCTCTCAAGGGGCAGAGATCTTATGCTCTCTGTCAGGTAAGAGGAACAAGCTGAAGATATGGATATGAGTACCCATGAAGGGCCTCTGTTGAAAGTACCCTCTCACGCAGGCACACACACACACAGTGGTGTAAAGTACTTAAGTAAAACTACTTTAAAGTATTACTTAAGTTTTTTGGAGTATCTGTACTTTACTATTTATATTTTTGACATATTTTACTTTTACTTCATTACATTCCGAAAGAAAATTATATACTTTTTACTCTATACATTTTCCATGACACCCTAAAGTACTCGTTACATTTTGAATGTTTAGCAAGAGAAAATTATCAAATTCACACACTTATCAAGAGAACATCCTTGGTCATCCCTACTGCCTCTGATCTGATGACGCAGGCTTGTTTGTAAATGATGTCTGAGTGTTGGAGCGTGCCGCTGGCTAATAATAAATTAAAATAAACAAGAAAATTATGGGAATTTGAAATGATTTATACTTTTACCTTTGATACTTAAGTATATTTTAGCAATTACGTATACTTTTGATACTTAAGTATATTTCAAACCAAAAACGTTTAGACTTTTACTCAAGTACTATGTTACTGGGTGACTTTCTCTTTTACTTGAGTCATTTTCTATTAAGGTATCTTTACTTTTACTCAAGTATGCAGGGTTCGGTAGGTTACTTTCTAAATGTAATCCGTTACAGTTACTAGTTACCTGTGCAAAATTGTAATCAGTAACATAACCTTTGGATTATCCAAACTCAGTAACGTAATCTGATTACATTCCGTTATTTTAAGACGACTTTCCCCTTAAGAGGCATTAGAAGAAGACAAAAAATGCATGTTACCACTTGAATGACAAATAAATCAATGTTAAAGTTTATATAGCTGGCCATATTTGGATATTACATTTTACTTCATGGGTTGGTTATGTTGGCTTCTTCTAACCCATCGCTTTCTACTACATATAATAATACGATTAAATTATATCTTTACATTAAAAACCAAAGTCTATAAGAATTCCAGTCATTCCAGTAAATGTTATACCCCTTGATCTTCAAGAATAGGACTTGGAAATATGGAAGTATAGATTAGCCAAATTGTTTTACCTGAACATAACCCCAAAACTAAGGAGTTATTAGCCAGCCCTACTCTGTTGTTTATGATTTTGTTTTCATGAAGGGCTGATTGGGCTCATTGATTTGAGTTGAAAAATAAATGCTGCGCTCATGGAATGGCATGCTTTGAGCACTACTGAAAAGTGCTATTTACATGTGAAAAATGAATGCCATATGCTGCATTTGCTATAGGCTTATTGTTTACCTTTTTGTTGGTGACACTTTGACATATTGATAATATGCAGCTGTTTAAAGGGCAAATCCAAAGATGAAACAATAACAAATGGTTGCCCCACCTCTGTTTTGGTAAAAAGCTGAGGGATGGGCCTGGAGAAATGTAACCACTCTCAGATTAATAGACAGAGTTATGGATGCAAGGACTGACCATCCATGATATCAAAAGTATTGTTTTAACCATGTTATGAGGCTATACAGTGTTTGTTTACATTTACAATGTTTACAAACATTGGAGATAAACAAGCTTTTATTTTGGGTTCTCGTGGAGTGTGACAGTTGAACTGAGCTCATGAGGCATTTATAAGTTATATTCTTCAAGAATCAATGGATAGATATATATATATAATTAATAAGTCCAAAAATGGATGTAGCAACTACAGATTGCCCCTTTAAGTCTATCATAAGTGTGCAAGCAACAGCTGCATAGTGCGGATCCCAGCATGAATTAGATTGAGCAATAAAAGCCCTACTTTTATTCCATAGGCTGGGATCCGCACTATGCAGCTGTTGCAGGAGCGCATTGTTCACTGGCTGTCCACTGGTTTCAAAAACAATTATTGATAGGCAGCTTAAACTTCTTGAATTCAACCAGTATTGGGTTCAAATACACATTTATACACAAATACACATCATAGCTAAATGAGAGAGCAGCAGTGTGGTTCACATCAATTCGCTATGTAGATATCAACAATAAGTGGTATCCGTATCGCCGTAGACTACACCACTGCTGTCGTCCTTAAGCGTTTATTCAAGTTGGATAATCTTTGGATGCCGACAGCAGTCGCACAATTGGAAGACATAGCTTGGAATGTAGCCTACAAAAACCTATTCCTGCTCTTTTCCCGCGATCCATCAAACACATTTGGTGTGTCATCATAGTGGTCTCTGACTTGTGGTCAGACACGCTCAGGTGGAACCAATTTAAACATGCAATGTTGATTTGAATGTCATTGAGAAACCAGAGAAGTGTCAAATATTTCTTTGCGCAAACATCCTTTCATAATTTAAAAGAAATCCTTGAAGTAATCATCTAGTTTTTTCTAAAGTATCTGTAATCAGATTACATTATTTTGGCTGGTAATGTAACAGATTACAGTTACTGGATTTTTATAATCCCTTACGTGTAAATGATTACATGTAACGGGTAATCAGTTACTCCCCAACCCTGCAAGTATGACAAATGGGTACTTTGTCCACCACTGTACACACACACACACTTTCACTCTCATTCAACAATTATAATCAGGCCAAAATAACTCTTCATGCCTGTGACATTTATTTCTCTCAGTATTGCTGTCAGTTACAGTGCCATGTGATTACCAAACTAAAATGGCTGTCTCTTCAGATGAGGTGACAAAACCAACACTTCTTACTAATGAGGGAAAATCCTACAGGTGCCAATGAGGAGGAAAGGGAAAAGACTTGAAATAAAGGCATTTATAGAAACGAACATATGTCTAGCGACGTTGTGAGGATAATGATGAAAAATCTTCTTAGTAAGAGAACACTGTTTTATATTTTATAGATTTTGGGTTGAGGTTTGAATGTATTAAAATCCCCTGGCCAACTCTCTCTCTCTCTATTTAACCTTTATTTAACTAGGCAAGTCAGTTAAGAACAAATTCTTATTTACAATGACAGCCTACCAAAAGGCCTCCTGTGGGGACGGGGGCTGGGATTAAACATAAAAATATATATATAAAAATATAGGACAAAACACACATCACGACAAGAGAGACAACACAACACTATATAAAGATATAGCTAAGACAACAACATAGCGAGGCAGCAACACATGACAACACAGCATTGTAGCAACACAACATAACAACGACATGGTAGCAACACAAAACATGGTACAAACATTATTGGGCAGACAACAGCACAAAGAGCAAGAAGGTAGAGACAACAATACATCACACAAAGCAGCCACAACTGTCAGTAAGAGTGTCCATGATTGAGACTTTGATAAAACTGTTCTTAACTGACTTGCCTAGTTACAGTTTTTCTTGATTGCTTAAACACATTTGCCCACTCTGACATCACATTTTCAAAACAGTTAACACACAGGATAAAACTGAAGCTCAATGGCCAAAAGGACTAATTTTGTTAGCAAAATGCTCTAACACTCACAAAACATTAAAAACATGCAACATAAGCAAATATTTCCATCAAACACCACAACTTGTGGTCAAATTAATTTATTCTTTCAATCAATCATTACACAATGGACCACAAAATACAGCCATCAATATGAAATATGATACTTTACAAACTCAAATGGATACCGGAAAAAAAAGCTACCAAAGGAATCTTATGGGTGGAAATACCTTTCAAAAAAATATATATATATATTTTATCTTTCACATTTAGTCCATTCGTTCTTGACGATTATGCCACAGGTTCTCATCAACATCGCATTGAATGTTTTCCCTTGCAATGCACCGAGGGAAATATCTCCTTGCATGGCATATCCATCCCTGGCAGTCCTCGGCACCTATTGCCAGGCAACCAGCATTCATTGCCTCCAGGAGGGGCATCTGCTCATATGGCCGGTGATCATACACCTTCCACCTCCAAGCAGAGAAGAACTCCTCGATTGGGTTCAGAAAAGGCGAGTATGCAGGGTGGAATTGCATCATAATACGAGGCTGTGCTGCAAACCATTCATTCACAAGGCGAGAGTGGTGGAAAGCCACATTGTCCCAAATTATGACATACAGAGTCATGCCAGGCCTCAACAGCCCTCTCTCTTCGGGTGGAGTCAGTATTTCTTTCAATGCATCAAGAAATGTGATGAGGCGTTCTGTATTGTATGGGCCAATAGTTGGTATGTGGCAAAGGACCCCATCATTGGAGATGGCAGCACACATGGTGATATTGGCACCCTTCTGACCTGGCACTGTGACAGTGGCCCTCTGCCCAATGATGTTCCTCCCGCGTCTCCTCACTTTACAGAGGTTGAAGCCGGCTTCATCCACAAAAATGAATTTGTGATGTGCCCCTTCAGCTTCAAGCTCCATTATTCTCTAAGAAAAAGAGCAAATTCATAAAGCAAATTATTCCAGTCGCATGTAACTATGGTAAACAAGGTATTACAATAAAAAATCTGTACCTGCACATACTGGAATCGTGCCTCCTTTACGATGTCAGAGTTTCTTTGAAATGGAACTCTGTACAGCTGCTTCATTCTGAAATGGTTTCGTTTAAGGACTCGATCTATAGTTGCCAAACTCACACTGTTTATATTTCTAAATGCTTCCTGATCTGCAATTACTGCTGCCTGGATGTCACGCAGTCTGATTGCATTGTTTGCCACTACCATATCTACAATGGCAGACTCCTGTTCAATACTAAATATCTTTCCTCTGCCACCAGTGTGTGGTAATGTGTAGATTCTATAAAGTAAAAGCAAAAAGCATGTCAAAATTGACATTACTGTATGACAGTCACATAAATGGGATTGATAAAACATCTGCATTACTGTAGACACAGTTTGTTCTGCTAACAGGGCAATACAGTAAAGCTGAAATACACAGTGGTATACATTACAGTAACACTGTGAATTACCTGTTCTCATTCCGAAAAAGCCTGACAATAGATGCCACAGTGCTCCGACTCAGAATGGGCTGGACCCTTTGTCCAGCCTCTCTGAAGGACAAGCCATGATTGATGACATGGTCAATAATTGTTGCCCGAATTTCATTTGAAACTTGAGCTCGATTTCGTCCTCTTGCTGCTGCAGCTCCTCCACCACGCATACAAACTACTCTTCCTCGGGCCCCTCTGCCATGGCCTCTTGGTCTCCTTCCGTGCCTATGGCCTCTTTGATCCATGCTCGCAAATAGCAACACAGAGGTGGCATCTTTTATAGATGGATGAGGACTGATTGCTGATTGAAGAGTTGTGCAAATGAGTTTCACACAGGTGCATAGAGATTTATAATTATGCAGGTACTTTCTATCAGCTGTGAATAGATGTTTTCCTTTTGTTCAACACAGTGAATCCAATAGAGTTCGGGGTCTTTCAATGAGATCAGATGTAACTGTTTTGACAAAGGGTGTGAAAAATGTGTGAAACAAATGAAAAAGTGTTAAAACATTTGCAAGACAAGACTTCTGCTGTGCTAAAAAATGTGATGATGAAGATCAAGCGGATCTCAGTTTCATTTAGTGTGTCCTAGCAAATGAGAAAAACTGTAAAATAAATAAAAATACCACAGATTCTTTGTGGACTGATTTTGAGCAGTGAGAAATAGGCGACGTGAGAGGTTTTACTCCCCCGAAATCAGTCCACGAAAATAAGCCCACAAAGTGAGGAATTTTTGTAAGGAGAACAATGAGAGAGTGTCGAATTTGGTCAACAAAACATTTAATTGCTAAATTGCTACGTGAGGCTTATTTGAACAAATTGAAGTTTCGTAATGGTTATGTTGTTATGAATGTACTGATAAAAGTGGATGCACGTGGCATTTCGGCAACCTTCTTTATATCGGAGTTGTGCCTGTTTTCATAGATATAGATAGAGGACTCATCATGGATAAAACCTATTTTACAAATTACATTGCCATTGAGGGCTTCTACCATTTTAAACTTGTCACGACTTCCGCCGAAGTCGGTCCCTCTTCTTGCTCGGGCGGTGTTCGGCGGTCGACGTCACCGGTTTTCTGACCATCATCGCCTCCCGTAGTTTAGGTTTTGTCTGTTATTCGCACCTGTTGTTAATTCTCCCAATCACGCACCTGTATATATTTCCTTCCTTCCCTTCTTCCCTTTGTGCGTGATTGTTTTATGTTACCGTTTGTTCGTTGGTTTACGTTCCCAGTTCTTTCTCTGTGGGATATTTTATTTGGTTCCGTTATTGTGCCGGTTCGCTTGTTTGCGCCCGGTTTATTTTGTAAGTCGTGTGAGTACTTGATTATCGCCAGAGTGTATTGTCTTGGACTGGTGACTCAAATAAAGTATTCCTCACACGGGAAATGACCTCCTGCGCCTGATGCCTTTTCATACGGAACCACGACCGTAACAAAACTAGTCAACTGGGTGGAAATTCCTATGAGTTGGGAGCAATCAGCCAATGAAGAAGAAAATATACTACTTTAAAATGAAGATAGTCTCAATGGCGCTGCCCATGCTGTCACAAACGCTATAATGGCACAGATACAAAGATGAGTCCTCAATCTATCACTATGGCTTGTTCTTCTGCTAAATTCTAAATTCTGGAAAACCCTCAAGTCCCTGAAGGGTTCTACTTCCTCCTCTCTACCACAACAAATTAATTCAGACACTGGCCTCGTTACAGAAAAAATGCCATGTAATTACCATTTTATTTCAGAGGGCTAGCTCTTTAAAATAACTTCTAAGTCTATTCACAATGATATTGGGCTGGATGCTGATATGGGAAACTCGCTGAATGATCAGAGAAATGATAGTCAAACTTTTCTTTTAGGCTATTTACAGAAAAATAAGGGTTTAGGCCGGGGCATAGCTATTTTACAGTAAGTCTGAATTTCTTGAAGTACACAAAGGTGTACCACTGGGGTCGATTTTGGGACCTGTTTCTCTTCACTCTTTATATAAACACCATTGGTCAATCTGTAAAAAATGATCAACTTCATCTATATGCAGATGATAGTGTTACGTATTCTATTCCCGCCACTGTTGATCTGGCTGTGTCAAATCTACAGTCAGATGTTATAGCTATGCAGGAATCCCTTGCTGATTTATAACTTGTGCTTAATACGGGCAAAACAAAATATACGTTGTTTTTAAACTCTCTGAAGAATGTTTCAGATGAACTACATGTTCACGCATATGAATACTTAGGATTTATAAGGATTTGACGTTGAAAAAACATAGATGAGCTGGTTAAGAAGATAAGATTTAGTTGGCTTTTTCTACAGAAACAGATTGTCCCTTTCTCTAAGCAGGAAGCAGATGATTCAGTCAAACTTTAAATATTTTCTTGATTATAGTGATACTATTTATCAAAGTGCAGCTGCAACTACTCTTAAACCTTTGGATGCCATCTACCATAATGCCCTTTGTTTTGTTACGGGTGACAGTTTTGATACTCATCACTGTATCCTGTATCAAAAGGTTGGCTGGATTTCGCTGAAGAATCGTAGATCTCTACATTACTCTGTTTTTGTTTACAAGGCCCTACTTCATGAAGATTCTGTCTGATCTAACTTTGCTGTTGAAGTATAGGCAGCTGAGTTTTCTAACCCGTTCACAGGATTGGTTAACTCTTGAGGTTTCTAGGGTCTCCACCGAGCTAGGTAAACCTGCTTTCAGTTTTAATGCACCGCATTGCTGGAACAAAATTCAAAATACATTTAATCTTGATGTTCTGGTGCTGTTCAGGCAATTTAAAGTATTGATTGGGGATTTATTTGTGGGTGAATGTAGCTGTTTCTCTGGGTGAGTCGTGATGTTTTATTTGTGCTTACGATGACATTGTTTTTGTATTCCAATGTGTGTGTATCAGTGGAGGCTGCAGAGGGGAGGACGGCTCATATAAATGGCTAGAACAGCGCAAATGGAATGGCATCAAACATATGGAAACCATGTGTTTGATGTATTTGATACCATTCCACTCATTTCGCTCCGGCCATTACCACGAGCCCATCCGACCCCAATTTAGGCGCCACCAACCTCCTGTAGTGTGTATAAATATATATTTGTGTTTAAAGTGTATTTTATATTGTGTTATACAGGGCGCATTTGGAAAAGACACATAGATCTCAAAATGTCTTCCCTGTCAAAATAGAGGTTCAATTTTAACATTTAAAAATGTAATATTCCCAAGCTTTCTGCCCTCTCGTTGGCTAGTATAGTTCCACCTGATCTCGCCTCCTCCCACCTGCCTTCCATCATTGAGGACATGTAGTTCCATTATTAGAGCGGTCACATGACTATCTTGTCAATAAATAGACTATCTTTGTTTGGAGGGCGTGCGCCTGTCATGTGCATATTAGATATCAAGCAGGTTCTGGCGCTCACCGCTCATTAATTTGAATGTTTTATGTTGATCTGTATTTTCCTAACATATGTTTATGTGATATTTTTTCCTGAGATATTCAAATGTGTTATGTACTGACCATTGATTAGTATTGATTATAGAGTGAGATATGAATGTGAATTGATGAAATACCTGTTTCGGTGTATTTTGGATAATCCCAGTGTTAGGGGTTGGACTTCTACTCAGATGCTCAAAGGGTTCAATTGTATTAGTTGTCCTGGTGATCAGGCCAAAGGCAATAACGTCAGACAGATGAGAGAAAATATGTCTTTCATAATTCATATGAAACCTGAGAGATAGAGGGAGAAGAGGAGGAAGAGAGGGGGGAGGTATGGAAGTGGAGAGCATGGGATAAAACCATATAACAGAGCATGGATAAACCACTCATCAGTCAATCAATCAAATGTATTTATAAATCCCTTTTTACATCAGCCGATGTCACAAAGTGCTATACAGAAACCCAGCCTAAAACCCCAAACAGCAAGCAATGCAGATATAGAAGCATGGTGGCTAGGAAAAACTCGCAAGAAAGGCAGGAACCTAGGAAGAAACCTAGGAAGAAACCTATAAAGGAACCAGGCTCTGAGGGGTGGCCAGTCCTCTTCTGGCTGTGCCGGGTGGAGATTATAACAGAAATGGCCAAGATGCTAAAACATTCATAGATGACCAGCATGGTCAAATAATAATAATTACAGTGGTTGTAGAGGGTGCAACAGGTCAGCACCTCAGGAGTTCATGTCAGTTGGCTTTTCATAGCCGATCATTCAGAGTTAGAGACAGCAGGTGCGGTAGAGAGAGTCGAAAAACAGCAGGTCCGGGACAAGGTAGCACGTCTGGAGAACAGGTCAGGGTTCCATAGCCGCAGGCAGAACAATTGAAACTAGAGCAGCAGCACAACCAGGTGGACTGGGGACAGCAAGGAGTCATCAGGCCAGGTAGTCCTGAGGCATGGTCCCAGGGCTCAGGTAGTCTGGGAGGGGAGCGAGAGAGAATTAGAGGGAGCATACTTAAATTCACACAGGACACCGGATAAGAGAGGAGAAATACTCCAGATATAACAGACTGACCCTAGCCCCCCGACACATAAACTATTGCAGCATAAATACTGGAGGCTGAGACAGGAGGGGTCGGGAGACACTGTGGCCCCGTCCGACGATATCCCGGACAGGGCCAACCAGGCAGGATATAACCCCACCCACTTTGCCAAAGCACAGCCTCCACACCACTAGAGGGATATCTTCAAACCACCAACTTACACCTTCACACCCCTGGGCCAGACTACACTCAATCATAGGACCTACTGAAGAGATGAGCATTCAATAAAGACTTAAAGGTCGAGACCGAGCCTGTGTGTCTCATATGGATAGGCAGACCATGCCATTAAAATGAATCTCTATAGGAGAAAGCCCTGCCTCCAGATGTTTGCTTAGGGACAATAAGGAGGCCTGCGTCTTGTGACCGTAGCGTACGTGTAGGTATATACGCCATGACCAAATCATGGGGGATAGGTAGGAGCAAGCCAATGTAATGCTTTGCAGGTTAGCAGTAAAACCTTGAAATCAGACCTAGCCTTAACAAGAAGCCAGTGTAGAGAGGCTAGCACTGGAGTAATATGATACATTTTTTTGGTTCTAGTCAAGATTCTAGCAGCCGTGTTTAGCACTAACTGAAGTTTATTTAGTGCTTTATCCGAGGTAGCCGGAAAGTAGAGCATTCCAGTAGTCTAATCTAGAAGTGACAAAAGCCTGGATTAACTTTTCTGCATCATTTTTGGACAGAAAGTTTCTGATTTTTGCAATGTTACGTAGATGGAAAAAAGCTGTCCTTGAAACAGTCTTGATATGTTTGTCAAAAGAGAGATCAGGGTCCAGAGTAACGCCGAGGTCCTTCACAGTTTTATTTGAGACAACTGTACAACCATCAAGATTCATTGTCAGATCCTACAGAAAATCGCTTTGTTTCTTGGGACCTAGAACTAGAATCTTTGTTTTGTCCGAGTTTAAAAGTAAAACATTTGCCGCCATCCACTTCCTTATGTCTGATACACAGGCTTCCAGGGAGGGCAATTTTGGGGCTTCACCATGTTTCATCGAAATGTACAGGTGTGAATCGTCCGCATAGCAACTGAAAGTTAACATTACGTTTCATATAATGTAAAACATAAAATAAAATTAATAAAAGCAGCATTTGCACTTCTAATCTCTGGTTTCAAGTCGATCTGGACACTTTTCTCCTCAATTTACATATGAGCTCAACTGCCACTGTATATTCCACCAATGTACTCTCCAGCAGAAACAAACACATTTTTGTTATATTATTTAATCAATTAGAAACGGAAATCCAGGGACCTCCACTGGGCCTGTTGTAGTCTACCAAGCACAGACTGTCTTTGTCTAGCTTGACAAATTCTGTAAGGTCTGGATGTAACATCCTGCAGGAATGAGAACCAGGTGTGTGTGTGTGTGTGTGTGTGTGTGTGTGTGTGTGTGTGTGTGTGTGTGTGTGTGTGTGTGTGTGTGTGTGTGTGTGTGCATGTGCATGTGCATCGCAGAGATTAAACTCCTCTCTCTGAGAATTAGGCAGCCGTCTCCTGACACCCTGGCTATTGGTTTCAGAATCAGAACACACACGGAGACCGCCCAGCTCGCCATCCATCTACAAGGCTCTGGCCAAATGTTGCGCACTAGCTGCTATAAACAGGGATGCTATTCCGGAAGCAGACATAGTATACTGGGAATAGGCTGGCATTTCAAGAGCAGACATTGTCATTTTATTTAGACTATGACCAATATGCTCTATGCTGTGCAAAAGGGATGGAATGTTTGGTTGTGATGAGATGGATCGATGGTGATGAGATGGATCGATGGGGATGAGATGGATCGATGGGGATGAGATGGTTCGATGGGGATGAGATGGATCGATGGTGATGAGATGGATCGATGGTGATAAGATGGTTCGATGGGGATGAGATGGATCGATGGAGATGAGCTGGATCGATGGTGATGAGATGGATCGATGGTGATGAGATGGATTGATGGAGTGTGGCTGCTTGCTGTGGCTTATCATTTGCCCCATCAGTGTCAGATCCGTGTCAGATCATGAGTGCTGCTAGGCCATGTATTCCCATGTGTTCTATTGGTGATGGGGAGGCCCTGTAGTGGCACTGGCTCTGAGAGAGACTCTGGTTTGGCAGCCAGCCTGGTAATAGCAGAAAATTATCTCATGATGAATTGGGCCTTATTATAGTGGATCGTTACCACATAGACCGAGATGGACCTAGCTCAGTTCAGTTCCGACGCCCACCTGCCCAGCACCCCGGCTAGGGTGAGAAGGTCACCACCTACCCCCTCACATCATATCAACCCCCTGGTTGAGTTCAGTAGGGCACGCCGTAGAAAAATTATATATATAAATGTTTTGAAATGGAAAAAGTCCAAGTAGTCCCTCCCTTATTTAGTCCCTGTTATTTCCGGTGCCTAATGAAAATGACCCTGGTTCGTCAGGTATAGGTTCTGCAGGTGGAATGTAGAAAGGTGAGTCACATTTCCTGGGAAAGCATTTAATGCAGTTCAGTGTGAGACATCAGGCTACGACAGGATGTGGAATTCTGTCCAAGTCAAGTATTATAAGATTACAAGGCTGAGCCTCAAAAGTGCTTCCATAAGCTTGTAATTATGAGATTGTGGGATAATTCATGGTCCTACAGAGAGCAATGGTTAAACAGAGAGAGAGCGAGAGAGACAGAGAGAGAGACAGAGAGAGAGAGAGAGAGAGAGAGAGAGAGAGAGAGAGAGAGAGAGAGAGAGAGAGATGGTGGGGCCAGCAGTGCAGAGATTGAAACACTGGTAGGCTAGGATGTGATGACAGGGTATAAGTAACAAATTGCATGCTTCAAGATGAGAGAGAGAGAAAGAGAGAGAGAGAGAAAGAGAAAGACAGAGAGGTTTACTGTCTGTCCACTAGGATACATGGAGATGGTGGTCCCATCCACCAAATTGAGAGGAGTCACTCAGGGGAGGGATTCAGGGGGAATGCTGATTTGGTTCTGAATACAGCTAACACATTACATAGAACTAATCAAAACAGGAGTCCTTTGGGTGGTGGACCATTCCTGATACGCACAGGAAACTGTTGAGTGTGAAAAACCCAGTAGCGTTTCAGTTCTTGACAAAATCCAGTGTGCCTTGCACTTACTGCCATACCCCGTTCAAAGGCACTTCAGTCTTTCCCATTCACTCTCTGAATGGCACACATACGTAATCAATGTCTAAACTGTCTTAAGGCTTAACAATCCTTCCTTAACCAGTCTCCTCCCCTTCATCTACACCGATTGAAGTGGATTTAACAAATTACATCAATAAGGGATCATAGCTTTCACCTGGATTGACCTGGTCAGTCTGTCATGGAAAGAGCATGTGTTCTTAATATTTTGTCCACTCAGTGTATATCCTCACATCAGAATCCGCTTACTACAAGGAAGAGAGCTTATCCATTCTAGAAGAGGAGATCAATCATTTCCAGGCCCAGGGAAATGTTCTGATCTGTGTTGATCTTAATGCTACGACTGGAGAAAAGCCAGATACCATTAGCACACAGGGAGACAAACACATAACTACAAACCTAAGCATTCCTCTGCCCTCATATCCCCCCAGGAAGAACTTTGATCAAAACAACAACAGAAACGGGAACCAACTACTGCAGCTCTATTGAATGCTGGGTCTGTACATAGTCAATGGAAGGCTACAAGGGGACTCTTTTGGGAGGTATGCATACATACAAATCACTTCTTGGCAGTAGTACTGTAGATGATGTCATCACAGACTTAGATCTAGTGTCTTTCAGAGCACTCACAGTCAGCCCACTAACACCACTATCAGACCATAGAAAAATGACAGCATATCAAAAAGGGAGAAGAGCCAAGTAAATTACACAAGACCAATCAGTCCTATAGATAGACTAAGAATAGTATGAAAAACTACCAGAAAGCAATTGGCAATCAAAAAATGTCATCCCTCCTAGACAACTTTCTGGCCCACACATATCATTAAAATGGTGTAAATTTGGCTGTACAAAACATAAAAAAAATGTACAAATTGGCATCCTTATCTAATTAAAAAAGACACCTAAAAGCATTTTTTAAAAGACAAATGGTTTGATTATGATTGCAAATCTATAACAAAAAAAAACAGGAATCAACCAACCAATAACATAGAAAACCAGACAACCAGGATATGCGCCTTCAGTATTGGGCAACCCTAAAAGAATCCAAACAGACTCTAGGAACAAAGAATGGACAACACATCAGACACCAACTTAATGAAATTGAAGAATTCATTGATTCAAACAACTTCTGGGAAAATTGGAACTTCCTAAACAAACCACACAGAGAAGAATTGGCAATCCAAAAAGGTGACCTATGGAACACTCACTTTAAAGAACTGGTGTATATACAAATATTAAGATGAATTTGGAACAAAAATAAATATATGAAAAACTGCAAATTATTGAATTAGCCATTAAAGACAACCAGAGCACTTTGGATTCCCCAAAAACAGAAAAATAACTATTGTAAAAACTATAAACCCTGCAACCCAGAAAGGCCTGTGGTACTGACGGAATATTGAATGAAATTATAAAATAAACAGACCACAAATTTTGCACTGCCATACTCAAACTGTTTAACTAAGTTTTGAGTGTAGGCTATTTCCCCGACATCTGGAACCAAGGACTAATAAGATTTTCTTTTTTTAATGAAGTCAAATTTGGCCCAAACAATTACCATGGCATTGTGTCAACAGCAACCTGGGGAAAATATTCTGCGCCATCATGAACAGCAGATTACTGCACATTCTCAGTGAACACAATGTCCTGAGCCAAAGTCAAATTGGATTCCTACCAAATTATCAGACCACATTTATACCCTTTTTGGATTTCCAAAATGCCTTTGATTCAATTTGACATGAAGGCATTTTTCTCAAATTTATTGAAAGTGGTGGGGATGGAAAAACATAAGATGTCATCAAATGAATGTATACAAATACAAATGTGCAGTCAAAATTGGAAATAAACCTACACATTTATTTTCCCAAGGCCGTGGAGTGAAACAGGGGAACAATTTGAGCTCAAGTCTATTTGAGTGAAAAAACGCTAGAACAACCAACAGCTCCCAGGCTCACTATTAATAACACAGAAATACAATTCCTCCTGTATGCAGACGACCTGGTACTGCTGTCCCACAAAAAAAGAGGGGCTACAGCAACAATGACATCCTCTGCAACAGTTCTGTTAGACATGGGCCCTGCCAATCAATAAAATAAAAATCAAATAAAAAGTAAAAAAATACAAGCTGCACAAAGCACGGGTGAAACCATACAACCCGGCGTACCAACATGCCAAAACAAACAATTCCCCAAACAGACATGGGGGAACAAAGGGTTAAATGGACAACAGTAATGAATGAAAATGAAAACCAGGTGTGTGTGAAAACAAGACAAAACAAATGGAAAATTAAAAGTGGATCGGCGATGGTTAGAAGACCGGTGACGTCACCCGAACAAGGAGAGGAACCGACTTCGGCGGAAGTCTTGACAGCCTCAGGACAGCACTCAGAAAATATGACCCAACAAAATTATCACAAAGCAAAATAAAATTATATCACCTACTGGAGAGACACAACAAAGAATCTAAGTAAACTTCAATGCTATTTGGCTCTAAACAGACAGTACATGGTGACAGACTATCTGACCACTTTTTGATACTAACTACTGTATGTACAGACTCATTCTGCCCTCAGGAAGTTATAGACAGAGCTGCATTTTCTGTCAAATTGTGACAGATATTCTGACATAAGAAATGCATTCTTCCCTAAATTAAAAAACAATACGAAGAATTTGAAAACCTAAATTGTGAAGATAATCTTAAATACATACTTGGTGAAGGTATTGCCACATTTGCGGCCTCCTGACAACCTGAGGGACAGCTAGTGAAAAATATAGTGTGATTATTCATATTTGCCTTACTAACAGTCTAGTATATTTCTGTGTTTGACCATGGTTGTTATATGTTTACTTTGACAATGTAAGTGTTTAACTTTCCATGTCAAGAAAGTATATTAGAGAGAGAGAGAGAGAGAGAGAGAGAGAGAGAGAGAGAGAGAGAGAGAGAGAGAGAGAGAGAGAGAGAGAGAGATGTGATTGCAGATTGACTTTGCAAATACGAGTTGAAACGTGGCCCATGACCTGTGGATCACTTTCTGTTTCTTGTAAGGGCGTTTCTTACAGCGTGTTTGTGGTAGTTACGGTAATAAATAAAGCTAGGGGGTCTTACAGCATCACTGCTACTCAGGAGTAGAATATGTAATCAGGGATAATTACAGAGAGGAGGTTTTACAAGCCTTGTATTACTGTGTCAATGACGCAAGCTCCGTTCTGAGATTCACAGACATGATTTCCCTATGCTTTTCCCTCATGGAACGCACCACTCTGTACTACTCTGGTACTGTCAAGTTTAGAACCACTCTGTCCTAATACCAAAATAAGCTGCCATCCCCTAACTACAAATATCAAGCGTTCCCAATGCTCTAAGAGGAAAGTGTAACTTCGCTGTGGTACTTGCACATAGCTTTCACGATGATACAATGAAGGGAAATCTGATACAATAATTTCTGTAACATGTAGCCGCTGACTGGAACAGGCCCAATAGCCTGGAGGATAGTGGATTCCTGCAGAGAGTTGAGCTTGTATTAGACTCAATATAACATTTTATTACTGGCTAATGCTTCTGTTGTTACTGACTTCCTGTTTCCTGTGAAGTTATAGCTCCTTTGTCTGTGGCCTTATGCTCAAAGCATTTAATTACTAATGATTAAAGCACAATTGATTGACAAGTAAAAAACATATTATACTAATTATTAAAGAAAAGTCATTTTTTATATTCAATCAGTGATCTAATCATAGTAGACAATATTTATTTCATTATCCAAGGTAAATCATTTGAGACACAATTTGTCCTGAAAGTGATTACATGGAATCTAACAAATATATAAAAACATGAACTTATTTATATTTAGTTCAGCTATCCCCATACAAAAATATATTACATTGTCATAGTAATCCTTTACATACTTTGAAAAGTAACCCAGAGTATAGAATCACTATTAATATACATACTCTGGCATTTTCTGTTCATCTAAACATTATTATTTGGACAACATATTCAGCTGTTGAGAGAACTCCTCATCTTAGTTGTCAAATGCGGTTCTTGTTCGATTTGAACTAGTCTCATTCTATCACATACAAAAACACATACATTCACAAACAAATCCACAGTGGTCAATATTTGGCAAACCAGTTGCACTGTCTGAGGAATCATTCCATAGCCTTCTCCATATAGCTGCATTAAATACAGCGAACACTTTGGTATCTTCTAAACAAAACTAGTGTCTGTTCTTCCAACCCCTCAGAGGTGTACAGAGCCCCCCTGACCAGAGGGCTCAGTTCAGTATTTTTTAAACTGTTCTTCTGCCTAGTCTTCCTGCCCAGAACGTCCATTCGTCCCTTTCTTTCCCTTCCTCCTCTTGGGCCCCTGGAGTGTGGAGCCCTGGCCCTGCCTCACCTCCAGCTCTGACTCCCCATTCCCAGAGTCATTGTTCTGCCTGGAGTAGCGTTTACACTTGCAGGAGGTAACCACAGTGATCTTATAGGTCCTGGAGCTTCCGTCCTGACACTGCAGGCTGATGCGCTGGGTCCGGGTCCGGTCGATGACGCAGCGCCACTCCTGGGCCTCCCGCCGGCTCCAGAACTTCCCGGTGTACCCGGGGCCGGAGACAATCCAGTTGGGCAGCAGGTGGCAGGGAAGGCACTCCCCAGCACAAACCAGCTCCTTGATCGGGTTCAGGCTGGTGCACTGACCATCTGAGATGTACTTGGTGGAACGCAGCTCTCTGCAGCCCACCTGGTTATGTGCCTGACCCTGCTCTGTGATGGAGAGGGGAGGAGAGGAGAGAGTTACATTCTGTCAGATACATTTTGCATGGCATTATCTATATGACATTGCAAATACTTTCATTTGATTTAGTTTGGAGTTCGCACTTTTGGATTATTCCATTTGCTGCTCATAAAGATTCGTTTTGACAGGAACTGTGGCATGATCAGGGTCATCTGAATGACAGCATGAGTTGACATGAGGTCCAACACAATTCCAAGTTCTTGAACTTTCTCCCATTCAAGCACAAGTCTTTGATTTATATTTCATTTTCATTTATTCCCATTCATGTCTATGGAAAATGTGCCTACACAAGGAATTCAATTATTCCAAATGTCAGGGTCGGTGCGTACAATGAATCTATAAGAATCGTCGAATCAATACATTTGATATGCGCATTAAAATGAAATTCACCTTTCCTCGCAGCGCTGGTCAATCGCCTTCCTCCGTTGCGTGCTTGATTCATTGATACATTACTACTCGGTGTATCCTGGACCGTACTGATCAACTGAGCGTTTAACTTTTCCGTGACGCTGTTCTTGGCACCTTGACAGTTACTTATGAGAAGGCAGAAGAGCGCGAGCTGGAACACACTCGTGGTAAGAAGCATCCCTGCAAGTCTCCGTAGGCAGACAGACAGGCAGGCAGGTAACGTTAGGTAGATAGGTAGATAGGTAAAGAGTGATGGAATGTATGTGCCGCGGTCTAACGGAGGAATTGTGTAGTTATGAAGTTACTTGTCGTTCAGTCGCTTATATACCCGCCCCTTGTTTTGGCACAACACAGCGCGCATGTAGTGCGTACATATTATGAATCAACTATGCGTTTTCACGCATAGCTACGCCCACTGAAGCAAAGGGTAATGATTTTTTTTTTTTTTACAGCTTGTGTACTCCAATGTAGAGCCTACCTACCAGTCCGTCAACACAGACAAGTAATAGATATTTCTGTCAATACAGTTTGATGAATGTTGCTGTCCCTTGTGGATAGGCCACTGTCACTGGATAAAACACGATCAAAGACCTTTATAACGGCTTGTAATAGCCAGTTCATTTTGGTTTGATGATCAGATAACTGTGTAAATAATTGATTCATGATTACATTAATGTAAATTCTAAGTAGACAATAAAAGAGTTTGCCAAAAAGGTTGTGGGTGCCACATGCCAGAGGCATATCCTTTGATAGTCTATTTCATGATGATTTGTAAGTTCAAGTTCATATTTTATTCAATTCTTAACGTATTGATTTGGCTTAGCAAGGGAGGTCAACTGGAGACCATGCAGTCAGGTGAGTACTTAGCTCTGGTCCAGGGCTATAGTGTGCGTTCCTAGAGTGAACTCGCTAATGCCCTGGACCAGAGCTATTGAACACTGTAGATCTCATGTTTTTATTTTATTTATTTATTTATTTTATTTCACCTTTATTTAACCAGGTAAGCTAGTTGAGAACAAGTTCTCATTTACAACTGCGACCTGGCCAAGATAAAGCAAAGCAGTGCCACACAAACAACAACACAGAGTTACACATGGAATAAACAAGCGTACATTCAATAACACAATAGAGAGAAAAAAGAAAGTCTATATACAGTGTGTGCAAAGGCGTGAGGAGGTAGGCAATAAATAGGCCATAGTAGCGAAGTAATTACAATTTAGCAGATTAACACTGGAGTGATAAAAGAGCAGATGATGATGTGCAAGTAAAGATACTGGTGTGCAAAAGAGCAGAAAGTAAATAAAAACAGTATGGGGATGAGGTAGGTAGATTGGGCGGGTTATTTACAGATGGACTATGTACAGCTGCAGCGATCGATTAGATGCTAAGATAGTTGATGTTTAAAGTTAGTGAGGGAAATATAAGTCTCCAGCTTTAGCGATTTTTGCAATTCGTTCCAGTCACTGGTCAGCAGAGAACTGGAAGGAAAGGCAACCAAAGGAGGTTTTGGCTTTGGGGATGACCAGTTAGATATACCTGCTGGAGCGCGTGCTGCGGGTGGGTGTCGTTATCGTGACCAGTGAGCTGAGATAAGGCGGAGCTATACCTAGCATAGACTTATAGATGACCTGGAGCCAGTGGGTCTGGCGACAAATATGTAGCGAGGACCAGCCGACTAGAGCATACAGGTCGCAGTGGTGGGTGGTATAAGGGGCTTTGGTAACAAAACGGATGGCACTGTGATAGACTGCATCGAGTTTGCTGAGTAGAGTATTGGAAGCTGTTTTGTAGATGACATCACCGAAGTCGAGGATTGGTAGGATAGTCAGTTTTAATAAGGCAAGTTTGGCGTCGTGAGTGACGGAGGCTTTGTTGCAAAATAGAAAGCCAATTCTAGATTTGATTTTGGATTGGACATGTTTAATATGAGTCTGGAAGGAGAGTTTACAGTCTAGCCAGACACCTAGGTATTTGTAGTTGTCCACATATTCTAGGTCAGAGCCGTCCAGGGTAGTGATGCTAGTCGGGCGGGCGGGTGCAGGCAGCGAACGGTTGAAAAGCATGCATTTGGTTTTACTAGTGTTTAAGAGTAGTTGGAGGCCACGGAAGGAGTGTTGTATGGCATTGAAGCTCGTTTGGAGGTTAGTTAACACAGTGTCCAAAGAAGGGCCAGAAGTATACAGAATGGTGTCGTCTGCATAGAGGTGGATCAGGGAATCACCCGCAGCAAGAGCGACATCATTGATATATACAGAGAAAAGAGTCGGCCCGAGAATTGAACCCTGTGGAACCCCCAAAGAGACTGCCAGAGGTCCGGACAACAGGCCCTCCGGCTTAACACATTGAACTCTGTCTGCAAAGTAGTTGGTGAACCAGGCGAGGCAGTCATCTGAGAAACCAAGGTTATTGAGTCTGCCGATGAGAATACGGTGATTGACAGAGTTGAAAGCCTTGGCCAGGTCGATGAAGACGGCTGCACAGTACTGTCTTTTATGGATGGCGGTTATGATATCATTTAGTACCTTGAGCGTGGCTGAGGTGCACCCGTGACCAGCTCGGAAATTGCACAGCAGAGAAGGTACGGTGGGATACGAAGTGGTCAGTGATCTGTTTATTAACTAGGCTTTTTGAAGACTTTAGAGAGGCAGGGCAGGATGAATATAGGTCTATAGCAATTTGGGTCTAGAGTGTCACCCCCTTTGAAGAGGGGGATAACTGCGGCAGCTTTCCAATCTTTAGGGATCTCGGATGACACAAAAGAGAGGTTGAGCAGACTGGTAATAGGGGTTGAAACAATGGCGGCGGATAGTTTTAGAAAGAGAGGGTCCAGATTGTCTAGCCAAGCTGTTTTGTACGGGTCCAGGTTTTGCAGCTCTTTCAGAACATCTGCTATCTGGATTTGGGTGAAGGAGAAGCTGGGGAGGCTCGGATAAGTAGCTGCGGGGAGCTGTTGGCCGGGGTTGGGGTAGCCAGAAGGAAAGCATGGCCAGCCGTAGAGAAATGCTTGTTGAAATTTTCAATTATCATGGATTTATCGGTGGTGACCGTGTTACCTAGCTTCAGTGCCGTGGGCAGCTGGGAGGAGGTGCTTTTGTTCTCCATGGACTTGACGGTGTCCCAAAACTTTGTTGGAGTTAGAGCTACAGGATGCACATTTCTGTTTGAAAAAGCTAGCCTTTGCTTTCCTGACTGACTGCGTGTATTGGTTCCTGACTTCCCTGAACAGTTGCATATCACGGGGACTGTTCGATGCTATAGCAGTCCGCCACAGGATGTTTTTGTGCTGGTCAAGGGCAGTCAGGTCTGGAGTGAACCAAGGGCTGTATATATTCTTAGTTCTACATTTTTTTAAAGGGGCATGCTTATTTAAGATGGTGAGGAAGTTGCTTTTAAAGAACGACCAGGCATCCTCAACTGACGGGATGAGGTCAGTATCCTTCCAGGATACCCGGGCCAGGTCGATTAGAAAGGCCTGCTCGCAGAAGTGTTTTAGGGAGTGTTTGACAGTGATAAGGGGTGGTCGTTTGACCGCGGACCCATAGCGGATGCAGGCAATGAGGCAGTGGTCGCTGAAAACAGTAGAGGTGTATTTGGAGGGCAAGTTGGTCAGGATAATATCTATGAGGGTGCCCATGTTTACAGATTTAGGATTGTACCTGGTGGGTTTCTTGATGATTTGTGTGAGATTGAGGGCATCTAGCTTAGATTGTAGGACTTCCGGGGTGTTAACCATATCCCAGTTTAGGTCACCTAACAGAACGAACTCTGAAGGTAGATGGGGGGCAATCAATTCACATATGATATCCAGGGCACAGCTGGGAGCTGAGGGGGGTCTATAACAGGCGGCAACAGTGAGAGACTTATTTCTGGAGAGATACATTTTTAAAATTAGAAGTTTGAACTGTTTGGGCATAGACCTGGAAAGTATGACAGAACTTTGCAGGCTATCTCTGCAGTAGATTGCAACTCCTCACCCTTTGGCAGTTCTATCTTGGCGGAAAATGTTGTAGTTGGGTATGGAAATCTCAGAATTATTGGTGGTCTTCCTAAGCCAGGATTCAGACACGGCAAGGACATCAGGGTTGGTGGAGTGTGCTAAAGCAGTGAATGAAACACACTTAGGGAGGAGGCTTCTGATGTTAACATGCATGAAACCAAGGCTTTTTCGATTACAGAAGTCAACAAATGTTGTGTTCTCGGATCCAGTGATGTCTCCTTCTCGGCAGGACAGGTGCTTCAGGTGAGCTCACCAACATGATGTATGATGCATTACCCAAATTAGAGAATTCCCCCAACGTCTCCTCAGCTATGTTCTCTCCTTTGATAGCAGTGAAAATAAATCCACTGTAAAACTGTCAAGGCTCATTCCATATTGTTAAGCAGAAGGATATTATCTGGGGGATGGGGTGGATGGGGAAACATGGTGGATGGGTGGATGGGGAAACAGGATGATTGGGGTGGATGGGGAAACATGGTGGATGGGTGGATGGGGAAACAGGATGATTGGGGTGGATGGGGTAACAGGAGGATGGAGTGGATGGGGAAACAGGATGATTGGGGTGGATGGGGTAACAGGAGGATGGAGTGGATGGGGAAACAGGATGATTGGGGTGGATGGGGAAACAGGATGATTGGGGTGGATGGGGAAACAGGAGGATGGAGTGGATGGGGAAACAGGAGGATGGAGTGGATGGGGAAACAGGATGATTGGGGTGGATGGGGAAACAGGAGGATGGAGTGGATGGGGAAACAGGATGATTGGGGTGGATGGGGAAACAGGATGATTGGGGTGGATGGGGAAACAGGAGGATGGAGTGGATGGGGAAACAGGAGGATGGAGTGGATGGGGAAACAGGAGGATGGAGTGGATGGGGAAACAGGAGGATGGAGTGGATGGGGAAACAGGATGATTGGGGTGGATGGGGTAACAGGAGGATGGAGTGGATGGGGAAACAGGATGATTGGGGTGGATGGGGTAACAGGAGGATGGAGTGGATGGGGAAACAGGATGATTGGGGTGGATGGGGAAACAGGATGATTGGGGTGGATGGGGAAACAGGATGATTGGGGTGGATGGGGAAACAGGATGATTGGGGTGGATGGGGAAACAGGAGGATGGAGTGGATGGGGAAACAGGAGGATGGAGTGGATGGGGAAACAGGATGATTGGGGTGGATGGGGAAACAGGATGATTGGGGTGGATGGAGAAACAGGAGGATGGAGTGGATGGAGAAACAGGATGATTGGGGTGGATGGAGAAACAGCGGGGATCAAATCAAATTGTATTTGTCACATGCACCAAATACATAGACCGTAGACCTTACCGTGAATTGCTTACTTACAAGCCCTTAACCAACAGTGCAAGTGCAGTTCAAGAAAGAGTTAAGAAAATATTTATCAAATAAACTAAAGTAAAAAATAATAAAAAATAACACAATAAAATAACAAAAACAAGGCTATATACAGGGGGTACCGGTCCCAAGTCAAATTGCGGGGGTACAGGTTAGTCAAGGTCATTTGTACATATAGATAGGGGTGAACTGACTATGCATATTTAATAAACAGCAAGTAGCAGCAGTGTACAAAACAAATGGGGGGGGGTCGATGTAAATAGTCTGGTGGCCATTTGATTAAGCAGTCTTATGGCTTGGGGGTAGAAGCTGTTAAGAAGCCTTTTGGCTCTTTGTCTCTTTGTTGTCGGTGATCAGGCCTACCACTGTTGTGTCGTCAGCAAACTTAATGATGCTGTTGGAGTTGCGTTTGGCCACGCAGTCGTGGGTGAACAGGGAGTACAGGAGGGGACTAAGTACACACCCCTGAGGGGCCCCAAATTGTTGAGGATCAGCGTGGCAGACGTGTTGTTGCCTACCTTTACCACCTGGGGGCGGCCCGTCAGGAAGTCCAGGATCCAGTTGCAGAGGGAGGTGTTTAGTCCCAGGGTCCTTAGCTTAGTGATGAGCTTTGTGGGCACTATGGTGTTGAAAATTGGGCTGTAGTCAATGAACAGCATTCTCACATAGGTGTTCCTTTTGTCCAGGTGGGAAAGGGCAGTGTGATGTGCGATTGAGATTGCGTAATCTGTGGATCTGTTGGGGCGGTATGCGAATTGGAGTGGGTCTAGGGTATCAGGGAGGATGTGGTGGATGGGGAAACAGCGGGGATGGGGTGGATGGAGAAACAGGGGAGATGGGGTGGATGGGGAAACAGTGAAGATGGGGTGGATGGAGAAACAGGGGAGATGGGGTGGATGGAGAAACAGGGGGGATGGGGTGGATGGAGAAACAGGGAATTGGGGGTATGTGGAAACAGTGTTATTACATAGGTGGTGTTAAAGACAAAGTCTGGAAGATGTGCATAGCAACCAAGAGGAGGTTGCCAACGAAAAAGGTAAACAAAGGAGTAATTAGGAGATGTAGCCGTATTTGTTTATCAAGGACTTTTGTCTTTATGACTGAATAAGAATTGGGACATGAATAAGAATTCAAGGTTACTGTCTGCACTGTGAGAATTTGTCATTAGAATGAGCTCTGTTTCATGCTCACTCTCTGTAGAGAAAAAGTCTGACTGAATATTGTATAGAACTATCGCTGTAGCAAAAAGAGCATCCCGCTTCAGTACCCTTTGAACACTGCCAACAGAGTGCAGTAGCTATATTACCAGTCATCATCATCAATGCATGGATGGTATTAAAGGGGAAAGCTGCCATCTAGTGTCCAAAGAAATATGGGCATATCCCCATAACAACAATGGACAATGAAGGAGAGTTATTAAGGAACTCTTTATTGATGTAATTGAAAATGTAAAACTGTCAACCAACACAAAAGCCACGTAGGTGTAAAGGGTTTGCCAGCATTAAAGTCAGATCATTATTGGATCATCATTCTACTCTGTGACATGGAATGGTATTGATACATCACTGGTAAGACATCCGTGTCAACAAAGGGAACATAATGAATAATAATGAAAATATAATGCTCAAATTATAGCAGGAATACACAATTTAACAACAAAGAAGCCCTTAATATTGTGTTTTCTACCCATGGCCATACCTAAATAATAATAATATGACATGTATTGTTCAATAAGGTGGTCCCATTTCAACATGAGAGTGCATTTTTTAAATTACTACAGTGAGGGATGAAATTGTTATTTCAAGACATTAATTAAAGAATATTCAAAGATAACATTTGAAATAAGAGAAGGAATTTGCTCAAACGACATACAAACAAGAAAAGAACACCAAAGCTAATACAAATACAAGTCAATGGCTGCATTTACACAGGCAGGCCAATTGTGATCATTTGCCCAATTATTGGCCAAAGATCTGATCTGACTCGTTAAAAGACCAGTTATTGGCAAAATATCAGAATTGGTCTGCCTGTATAAGCACAGCCAATAGGCTGTACATCATATGCGCACCCTGTATACTTCAGCCTCCCCTAGCCAAATAGAACTCACAGGGTCCATAGTAACAATCCTTCCTTAGACTCCAGACCAGCTGCCTGTTGGGTAAAGCATTCATCCTCACTAGCCCCTTTCTCTCTAATCTGGACATCCTGGCCAATCAGTAGTACTGCTGATTTTTATCCTTCTCCTTTAACCAGGGACTGATTCAGACCTCAGACATCAGGTGAATGGAATCAATTCAGTTTAATATTCAATAAAACGTTATTATTAATATCACTGAACTCTGGCCAATCAGTAACATTCATCAATGAATCAATTAACTACCCAGTAGAAAAGAACACCAACAGTCCCACTCATTCCTGGTTGCAGGACGGTGGTCCCTCTGAGGATGTGGAGGGACAGTTCAGCTGGTCTGGCGCTGAGGGACCGGGACACCCTGATGACGCCATACGCTCCTCTGCCTTCAAACACAGCTCTGCCAGGAAGCTGGCTGTCTCCTTCACCATGTCACTCTCCTCATCTGGACCCAGGATAAAGAGGAGAGGGGTAAACAGTCTAAGGTTGACCTTAGAGGACGTCACAAAGCCACAAGTATGTAACAAGCTACAGTAGTAAAGTAGGCTATAGAAGCCGGTATCCCAAATCCAGATTAAGCCAATTCCTTGGTTAAAAAGCATGTCTGGAGCACTATAGTACACTGTAGTATAGCTGCAGTAGGTATATTGTATGTGTTTTCAACAGATTGTGTGTAGTTTACCATTGAGCTCCCTCAGCCTCGGGGCATCCTTCTCCTGCAGTCCTTTACAGATCTTCTTATGGGTGAACCAGTGGAGTCGCTGACACATCAGGCCACAGTACGTCACCTGTAGTAGTAGTAGTAATAGGAAACATTTATTAGCATTTATTAAGCATTTTATAGGCATTCCTAATGGTGTATTCATGGACGTTATCATTAAGTGTAACCAAAGTAATAAAGAGGGAAACGATTGAGAGAATCCCTGAGTTTGTGTATCGGAGGTCGGAGGTGGTTTTCGTACCATTTTGCAGAGGGAGCATCTCTTCTCTGCCCCCCTCTCTCCACACGTAGCACAGAACTCAGCGTCTATGAAGGCCATCTTACCCGTGAGAGCCTGGGTTAGCACTGAGAACGCTGTCGGGTCGTTACCCTGGAGATAAGAGAAGCAGTGGAACATTGAACAGTAAACATTCCCATACAGAAAGAATTTTTTTACTAAAATAAATTGTCAATATAATCAGAATTCATTTAGCATTATCATGAACTCCTTAAAAAGGTCCAATGCAACCGTTTTTATCTCAATACCAAATAATTTCTGGGTAACAAATAAGTACCTTACTTTGATTGTTTTCAATTAAAATGATCAAAATGAAACAAAAATAGTTTCTTAGCAAAAAACTATTTCTCAAGCAATAATTTTGCTAGGATTGTTTAGGAGTGGTCTGAGTGAGGGACCTAATTGGAGGAGCCTAATGGGAGGAATACAGTGCCTTTGGAAAGTATTCAGACAAAAAATGTATGTTACAGCCTTATTCTTAACAAAATGTGGAAAAAGTCACAAGGGGTCTGAATACTTTCCGAAGGCACTGTATTTAACCTTCAAACTAGCTGTTATTGGCAGAGAGGTTTGAAACCTTTCCAGCAATCTGCACACAATACCCCATAATGACAAAGTGAAAACAGGTTTTTAGAAATGTTTGCAAATGTATATATTTTTTTTAAGTATTCAGACCCTTTGCTATGAGACTCGTAATTGAGCTCAGGTGCATCCTGTTTCCATTGATCATCCTTGAGATGTTTCTACGACTTGATTGTAGTCCCCCTGTTGTAAATTCAATTGATTGGACATGATTTGGAAAGGCACACACCTGTCTATATAAGGTCCCACAGTTGACAGTGCATGTCAGAGCAAAAACCAAGCCATGAGGTTGAAGGAATTGTCCGTAAGGCACCGAGACAGGATTATGTCGAGGCACAGACCTGGAGAAGGGTACCAAAACATTTATGCAGCATTGAAGGTCCCCAAGAACACAGTGGCTTCCATCATTCTTAAATGGAAGAAATTTGGAACCACCAAGACTCTTCCTTTAGCTGGCCGCCCGGCCAAACTGAGCAATCGTGGGAGAAGGGATTTGGTCAAGGAGGTGACCAAGAACCCGATTGTCACTCTGACAGAGCTTCAGGCATTTATGGTGGAGTGGCCAGACGGCAGCCACTCCTTAGTAAAAGGCACATGACAGCCAGCTTGGAGTTTTCCAAAAGGCACCTAAAGACTCTCAGACCATGAGAAACAAGATTCTCTGGTCTGATGAAACCAAGATTGAACTCCTTGGCCTGAATGCCAAGCGTCACGTCTGGAGGAAACCTGGCACCATCCCTACGGTGAAGCATGGTGGTGGCAGAATCATGCTGTGGGGATGTTTTTCAGCTCATGGACTGGGAGACTAGTCAGGATCGAGGCAAAGATGAATGGAGCAAAGTACAGAGAGATCCTTGATGAAAACCTGCTCCAGAGCTCTAAGGACCTCAGACTGGGACAAAGTTTGACCTTCCAACAGGACAACAATCCTAAGCACACAGCCAAGACAACGCAGGAGTGGCTTCGGGACACGTCTCTGAAGGTCCTTGAGTGGCCCAGCCAGAGCCCAGACTTAAACCTGATCGAACATCTATGGAGACATGAAAATAGGTGTGCAGCAACACTCCCCATCCAACCTGACAGAGCTTGAGAGGATCTGCAGAGAAGACTGGGAGAAACTCTCCAAATACAGGTGTGCCAAGCTTGTAGCGTCATACCAAAGAAAACTCTAGGCTGTAATCGCTGCCAAAGATGCTTCAACAAAATACTGAGTAAAGGGTCTGAATACTTATGTAAATGTAATATTGCAGTTTATTATTTTTTATAAATTAGCAAAAATTGTGTGTAGATTGATGAGGGGGGAAAATCTATTTTTTAATCAATTTAATACATTTTAGAATAAGGCTGTAACCTAACAAAATGTGGAAAAAGTCAAGGGGTCTGAATACTTTCCGAAGGCACTGTATGTAACCTTCAAACCAGCTGTTATTGGCGGAGAGGTTTTAAACTTTATTTGTTGTTGGTCTATTAAAGTAACTGTCCAGTGTTTCCAGATTTCTATGAAATATAACCTATAATTAATTACAATATAAGTGAAATAGTTTTCCTTACAAAAAATTATAATATACCGGTCATTAAAAATATTCATGTGAGTAGACCGCTGATTGGCCAGCTCACTGATATATTCTCAATCAATTTTGAAACGATCTGTTTGAGATACAAGTTTGAGAGGGAGTTTTTGAAGTGTTTTTTTTAATCCTATTTATGCTTTAGCCACAAATACGAGTACAGGATTAGTCAACAACATTATTTGGGTATGAGTTAACAGAATCGGAACTTTTAAAAGTGAGATTTTCACTGGACAGTTACTTTACCTTAGCGTTTTAATGTAGCTTGCGGGATCAGGTTGCTTTGCAAGGCTAACTTTAACTTATGCCGTCACCAGGCAGGCTAAAACTCCACCCATGCAAAACGTGCTGAAATTTCAGGCGGTCCTTTCAAACAGCTCTTACACTAAAAGGGTATTATCGTAATTTTCAAAAATTCACAGTATTATTCCAACCTCATATTGTGGAAATGTACAGTATATAAAACACATTTAAAACATGTTGAGCAATCCAATCAATCTTCAGTTGGTTAATTTCCCGAGAGGACTAATTAAGTGAGTCCATAATTGAGGCCATAAGAGGAGCCTTACATTGGATAAGTCAAAGGAAAGTTTGAATCAATGAATGGCAGGAAGCTCACTCACGATCTCCACTGGTGCGATGCTCCTGACCAGCTGCTGTAGCAGTGCGGCTTCACAGTAGGGAAACTTCCTGATGCAGTCTCTAATGAACTTCTCCTGGTATTGAGGAAAACCATCTCCATCCCTCCCCTTCAACAGGCTGAGAGAAGAGACAAATTAAAACAATGTAAAGACAATGACACATTTTAATTGTCTAGGGAACTGTCTATACAGTTTACATACAATATTCATGCAACATACAGCACTAAAAATAAACTATGAAACACATCACAATTAGTACCCAATGGTTAGTCTGGGAATGTTGTGCAATAACAGAAAAAATTATTGATAGTTACAAGTCACATCAACCACTGTCAAGAGAAACAAGATGATGCACTGGGAGTGACACACACAACACACACACTCACCTCTTGATGAGCACATCTAGCTTGTCATCACGGTCCAGAAGGAAGGCCATGCATTTCTGCAGCACATAGCTAATGTAGTGCATCTTCATGGCCAGCACCTCATTCATATCCTGCTGCTTCACACACTGCTCACACAGCAGGTCCATGACATGGTAACACTTTTCTAATGCTCCCACGTCAACCAGCAGAGGGTTCTCCCTGACCAGCATCACCAGCTAAGAAATGGGGGAGGGGTGGAGGAAAGTGTTAGAGAGAATATTAGAAGAAAGAGTTAGAAAGAAAGAGAGATTTAGAAAGAGAGAGAGAGATAGAGAGTTAGAAATAGAGAGAGAGAGAGAGAGAGAGAGAGAGAGAGAGAGAGAGAGAGAGAGAGAGAGAGAGAGAGAGAGAGAGAGAGAGAGAGAGAGAAGAAGTGTACAACACTAATATCTAATGACCCCACAATTTTAAAAGAAGGAAGAAAAAGACAGACAGAGAAGAAAGAAAGAAAGAAAGAAAGAAAGAAAGAGAGGGGCCTGGTTGCTCCTCACCACACGCACCATTCCATCATATCCCAGTATTCCTAGTACGCTGTTCATTATATACTGTAACACTATAACACTATGTATCCTGCTGAACTCCCATAGTAAAGACTACTCTGTGAGGATAGGGGATATGAATGTCACAGCTCATGTTCTAGAGAAGAGATTCCACACATCAAACAAAAATACACTTTCCAATGCCAAGTTTCAACAAACTGAAGTCTTATGATGTAAAGAATCAGTATCCATCACAGAGACACAGTGGCAGAAACCATAGATTATGTACTGACTGGTCAATTTGCTATGCTACTGTATAAACACACGCTCCGATGACTTCATAACTGTCTCGGGAAAACACTTGGAAATAACTCGGTTGCAATCTCATCTAACCGACGTATGACAGCCACAAGGTGTGTGCAGTTGGTTAGACAGCCAAAAGAGATCAGACTTTTCTTGTACATTGGTGCACTGCCCCGACTGTAACATGACTTTAAGTAAGCATTTCGTTGGACGGTGTTTACCATGTATATCCTGTACATACGACTAATAAAACTTCAAACTTGAACCATGACTTTAGCCAGCAAGCTAATATAGCAGGGGTCTGAGAGTGTTACAGTGGCACCTCTCTCGGTGTCCTGCGTTCACATCCAGACAGATAGATATATTTAGACAGGTCCAAAGCGGGCAGCGGCACCACAGGCGTGTGACTGGAATTCAAAAGGACACTAGGCTATCCAAGCCATAGTTGAATTTTCAAAATAATAGAGGGAGTTGGGGGGAAGGTGGTGGCAGCTGGGCAGCCCATAACAAATTAGCCTTCCATCCTACCCCCCCAAAGAATGCGAATATCAAGTGTGCCCCCATCCCCACTCATAATTGTCAAAGATATCAATGTTCACTAAACAGGGAATAGGGTGCCATTTCGGAAGCAGCCTTAGACTACTGGAGAAATTGAGTAAACCAAAGCCTATTGGGTTCCAGGAAACTATACTGGCCATCTAAAGTGTCTTAACAACACGATCAAGCTACTCCACTTCCTCAGAGTCAGATGATCTAATATATACATACAATTTGTATTTCTCTGGGGCAGTTTGAAGGAAGTTGAAGGTAGTTTCTACTAGCTGCTCCTGTAGACTTCAAGTCATTGCGCTAACGCTAGTTAGCAATGGCTTCAGAAACTATCTTCAACTTCCTTCCAACTGCACGCAGAGACATACAAATGTTATCCATGAGTTCATATGACTCTGGTCTCTTTAATGCATTTTATTCTCTATTTTACATTTTACAACACTTGCACTAAAAGCAATCTCGTAGAGTGTGCAGTGCACAGAGGTTTAAGGAGAGGATCGTTTTTTAAAAGTTAGATAGGAACCATTTAGAAATCAATGTAGAATATAATATCTCCACCTTGACAGGGTTGAGGTTGGAGGTCATGATGATCTTATGAAGAGGTCCAGCCAGTTTGGGAGGCAGTTTGGCTTCTCGCTCCAGGCCCTGGGGTCTAGTGTAGTACTCCAGCCGCGCTCGAGAGAAGAAGTTGTTGATCACTGTCACACAGTCATGCTGGCCTGAGAGGTGGGACAATCATCATCATCAAAATGATCATCACCATCATCTTCATCTTAATTTTCATAATCATCATAATAAACCCAAAAGTTTGGGACAAGGGGACTGATATCTGTGGTTAATTTGGTTTTCAATTCAGCCTATTCAGAAAAAGTCACAAAAAAGCTGGGTATTTGCAGGAAAAGACCTGTGTGAAAGAAGTTTAAGGCGATCACTTCTTTACCCACGAAAGCAGCCATCTGAGCAGCCGTGCGACCTACTGAATTGACCAGGTCTGTCTCTGCACCCGCATCCAGCATCATGGACGTTATGTCTGTCTTTCCTGGGATAGGGCAAGTTATGGCAAAGTGTAATTGTTTATTAAATTCTCATGTAGTGCTTATGAATTAGTTCATTTTGGATGATGAACGTGTTATGAAGTCCTTTTGTAGGTACCCTTCAAATAAAATATTACCAATATCAAAATATTGGATAATTACAGTATATGCTGTATGAAAAAGGATGCCTGCCCTGGACTAACCTGAGAGTCCAGCAAACATGAGGGCTGTGTATCCATAATCATGTTCATTACAGTTGACATCTGCCCCGTGCTGTAGCAGCAGACTGCACATGTCTGCCTGGCCCTTGTATGCTGCGTGCATTAGGGGGGTCATGCCATACTGAGGAGAGACAGAAAGGATCATACTATCATTTAGGGTACTGATTCTACTGGTATTCACCTGGTAGCCTACTGGTAACAGCTTCTTTTAAAGAAACAAACAAGTAAATCATTGGTTATGACTGTTTAATTACCATAGTAAATACCTGGTACTTTTTGCACTGTAAAATAAAGTGCTATGGAAGTAAGGCAGGAAGAGACAGTCACTGTTACATGTTTATCCACACAATACTCAAACGTGACAATTATGTCAGAGCTATACTGTATGGAGTTATAAGGCCAGGCTGAGACTGACTGGGCATATACTGTCAAGCTCTGCTGCTCCATCTGATTTTGACAGACGGACACCTTGTGCCACTTTCTTTTCTTTTTTTTTTACATCCTGCTCCCACACACACACCCACACAGACGTGGTCTGAAGTAGTCTGTGGGTTACATCTAGTGGCTGGAGTACTACGTCCTGCACTCAAGAGTCTCAGCCATATGTCTACATAACAATGGAAAACATATGCTGCAGGCCTTCACCCACAGAATGTTATATATGTCTCTTTGGCTACACCATCCCAATAACTTGACTATTTACTTTGTGTCACTAATGCCCTATAGGTTTGTGAGACTATTTCAAAACTATTAGTGCGTAGAGGATTTTTGTGAAATAGACTTTTAAGTGACATTTATGTTTTATACTGTTCTAAACATCTCAGGGATATTGTGGCTAGTGTATGAATTGCTGTAAGCTAACTTGTACAAGGATATATTGTGGAAGAGAATGACAAATCTCATCTTAGCATTGACAAATGACACAAACAACACTGGTAACTTTGTCATTTTTCAACAACAAGACTCCCTAGCCCCCATCCATACAGTACCTCATCCAGACAGTTGACTCTGACGTCCTTGGACCCCAGCAGACGTGCAACCTCCTGCACATCGCCTGGTTCACACAGAATAGAGATTTTAGATATAAAATGAAACATGCAATACCTCTTATTAACAATGTATCATACAATATCTATAAATGATCTGTGCAATCTCACTTTATCTCCCCATAGGTATACTCTACAATTAGGTTTTTGCAAGACACTGTGAATGTGAAAAACAGGTGCACTCCAGCAGTTTGGTATAAAATGATTTAATTTGTCATAATGTGTGTTGGTGATGTATGGGAAGTAAACATTTTTTTCATTTTTTAAGTAATACAAAAAAGTAATACAACAAGTAAAATGTGTGTGACAACGGAAGACAGAACTGTAACAAAATGCATTGAAAATGCAAGGAAAATAACAGAAAAGTGATTAGAAAGAGCCAAAAAAATAAAGAAGAAACTTACCTGCAGCAATAACCTGTAATATTTCTCGCTCAGCTGCTGAAAGATCTCCTTTCTTGGGAGCAGCCATTCTCTCTGTTGATGTTGTATTTATATTTTCTCAATTCACAAGTGTTGACGAAGTATATCTTGCTGTGGATGTGTGTTTATCCCAAAATCGTTACACCATTTGGCAGGCACAGGCGTGACGACAGTAAAAGGTGATGGACTTCACCAAATGTATAATATGTAATTGAAGTGAAGTTAAACCATCATTGGACTACACCACTATGTGAAGAAAAGAGGTGACAGATTGTCCACTCACTAATTTAAAATGCGTAAATGTGTTGTTATTCCTCTTTATAATTGTAATAGTTTGTAATAAATGTATTTGGAGGAGAAATATCCCATATGTTAATGTTATACTTTGGTATATTTAATTCTGTCTGGATTCCCCCTATACTGACGTCTTTGGTTTAATCCGGCTGTATTTCAAGTGTCTGGCGACTCTAAAGCGTTTTGATAAGTGAATGTTCTAGTTTGTCGTCGTTCATTTTAACTTGTTGTAGAGTCATCCACTGCAAGGTAAGTCCCTCAAATATTTCACATTATGAAATGTAATATTTCATGTTCAACTTTATGCGCTTGGCTAGGTTTGGTGACAAGTTTAGCCCTAATTCTCTTAAAATGTTTGTTGTTTGGCGTAATATTTTTTTTTACAAAAGTAACGTTAGATTTTTGACAAATATACATGAACATTGTCTAAAGTAACGACGTGGATAGCCTTTGCCAAGCTGGTTCTGCCCACGGTGCGGTGGGTTACAGGTGCGCGGTGTTCGCAGGGGTTGTCAGGTTTTGGAGATGCCAACCGCCAAGGGCTACTGTATAATGTAGCCACTAGCTGTGTATGATTTGAAACAAGCTTTATAAACATTATTTGTGACATGATAAGGCCCACAGTCCTCCAAAGACATAATTGCCCACTGGAGAACGAGACTGACATGTTTGGGTATATTTGGAATTCGATTGCCTGTAATAACACGCCGTTCTCTCTGTCTGCACGTGCACAGATTATCAGTGATCCAAGAATAACGATGCAGGTGACCGCTCAGCACCCTCTGCCGCTGAACTCTTTGGAGGGCATTACAGCGGCTATAGGACAGGATCTTCATTTCAGACAGTTTGCTACAGCACGAAAATAATCCTGCAGCAACGGGAAATGTCAATTATTATGTGGATTATGATTAATGAACATTTATGTAGCTGATACATGTTTCTTAAGGGAAAATCAAGTCTTTAAAAAATATATATCGTATTTTGAGTGACTAAAATATCACCCATAATATTTTGGGGGACAGAAATTCGATTTTTTTCTTATGGCTAACTACCAGGAAATTTGAAAAGACAGTTCATTAGCTCGCCTTGACTAAGCCATTTCAAAAAGCTTTATGTCAAGAAACTTAAATGCAGTGTTGCAGTAAAATCATCTAAAGCAAATTTGATGATGGACAAAGAAAATGACGCATTAATGATGTCAACATATTTTATATTTATACATCTCTTGTGATACGGTTCTGAGCAGCACTGATGGATGTGTTGACATGACAACTGCATCAGTTTTGAGCGAACCTTCCCCGCCTTTTGTTCCATGCTGCCTGAAGACCTAGCTAGCCAGTAACTTGTTAACACCAGATACAGATAAAAGGGGAGACATAGCAGTATCTTTGCCATAGATGAATAGTGTAAACTTTATTATAATTGCTGACACCCTAAAGTGAAATTTGGGCACCAGTAGAGTAGCGATCTAGTTAAATAAATCACATCTGTCTGCAAACACGCATTCTCCGTTATTGGTTACAAGGCTGTACATATTTAAATTAGGTAAGAGAATATCATGTTTCCATTGGTGTATTAAAATGAGAGTTGGGGTGATGTCACCCTATCCCCTTGATAATCCCACCTCCTGAATCCAAGTCTTTGACATGGGAAGGGGACCAGTAACTTTATGATCAAACTTTATCAATGTAGAAGCAACAGTCATTTTTCATATGTTGGTCATCGTACTTTGATCTGGTTTCATCCAAATATCATCAAATCATGTTTTCCATGAAATGTAGACTGTTCATGGCCTTTAAATTTCAAAGTGGAAATTCTACGTTTTACACTACAAGTTTTACATTTCCTGCTTTGCCAGAAAGTTCTCCTGCAACAAGGGGATCAAATTAAAATCCTACAACGGTATTGTTGCCCACTATAATGAGAGCCGATGGCCAGATAGGGCGCAGGCATTCATTCATTCATTCATGGAAGTGAAGTCTCTTTCGCTCACACAAAAATAGGTGCGTTCTTTTATACTGTAGTCTTGAAACTAGTCGCGTTTTGTTGTCACCCTCTCGTACAAGCACACACTTTCTGTAATTCTTATCAGACAGACTGAGCTCCACTGAGGCTGTTGAGTCTCCCCGTCACCATTCTCTGGCCACTGTTGGCTGCTTCCAGGAATTGTATTTATTTTGGGCATTGAATGTCAGTTGGACAGACCTACAAAGCCTGTGTTAGTGCGTCCGTGCGTGTTGGTGACAGGCAGCCTGCTGTGTGTGTGTTGGTGGTGGAGAAGGGGTCTGTGTAACATGGCACTGGTATGTGACAATGCACATGGCTTGACATGTGAAATCATAAGGGGAGTTGTTGTTGAGAATATTGGTTGTGACTGACCATATAAAGCTGTGGTTATGAAACTGGTCAGAGATGTTACACAAGTGCAGCCATTCACATCAAATTGGTTCTCTGTCATGGATTCTATGTAGTAAAGAAGAAGTCCACTAACAGAGGAAGAGTCTCTTGTGACTGACCATTACACTGAGATTTGGCTGAAGGTGCCTAAATTAACAGAGGAGTAATATTGTGAAAAGGGGGTTGATTTTCCCATTTTCTTGTGATCAGACGCAGTGTAATAGGCCACAGACAACATGGTTGTGAAAGTTAACATTATTCAGATTGATTGTCTCATCACAGAAAATGTCAGATTTTTCTTCTCCTTTTCACAATTTTACCTCCTGAGGTGACGCATAACTCTATCTCCTCCTTAGCAGAGGTCTGTGTGGAGGTTAACATCAGCTGAGTCCTGTTTACAACATCTTCTACACTGATAATTGCTGTGGGATCACTACCACCATCCCCCAGGGCAGACTACCGGTGCTGAGCCCAGCTCACTGTGCTCTCCCCGGGGGCAAGAAGACTAAAACTGGGTATTGTCAGGTGCTCTTTAGAGGTCTTTCTACAGAGTACACAGTGTGCACTGAGCTATAGGGAGACAAGAGGCTCACTCTAACCTTACTAATCCTAACCACCAAATATGATTTGTTGGTAACACTTGCACCTGCAGCTAAAATTATGCTTTATAGATTATAATAAGCATGTATGAGCCTTTCTAATGTCTTAACACTTAGACTGCCGGGCCTCGCTTCCGCCCTTATTACGCCAATGAGAAGTAATTTTGACTGCAACATTCTAACAGTCTAACAAATACATTTCATATGCTGTCAGAAAAATACTAAGTGTTTTGGAAACCTCATAATCGTCTCTTTCTGATACAATATAGAAATCAAAATATCTTCCCTACATTGGGGCGGCAGGTAGCCTAATGGTTAGAGCGTTGGGCCAGTAACCGAAAGTTTGCTGGATTGAATCCCCAAGCTGACGAGGTAAAAATCTGTTCTGCCCCTGAACAAGGCAGTTAACCCACTCTTCCCTGGTAGGCCGTAATTGTAAATAAGAATTTGTTCTTAACTAACTTGCCTAGTCAATATAGCCTAACAAGAATAAAAGACCCTCCTCCTGTTGCTGGCCTTTGCAGATTCTGCCATTAAGCTCCTGAAGTAAAACCATGGTATTCAATTGTTACCATGCACCTGCAACAAAGATAGCTCAGATGTGAGTGCCTTTTGAATCAGGATATTTTCTACCTGTGGCCTGCAGTGTTTATATTTGTTGGCTTTATGTAGGCTACTTTTACATATTGGCAATAGAAGTTACTAGATTTGTATCTTTTCATTTAGATAGAATTTTGATTAACCACATGACATTTCATTATAATAACGGAAATGTGCATATGAGTATCATATGAGTATCACTGGCATGCAGATCAGTAGAAATGGTACAATAACTTGGCACTCCGACCGCTGGTGTAGCCTACACTGGCAACTTCAGGAACTTAATGGCAGAATCTGCGAAGGCCAGCGGGAGGAGATACGGGACAGGTTTTTTTCTACTGGTTAGGCTATATTGATATCTGGCTCCCTCTAGTAATTTGTGCTTAAAGCATCAGGCAAGCTCAGTAGCCTACATATAGTTGATTTTATTCAAACATATGGCGTGTCTATATATGGAAAAATAGAAGTTTAAAAATGTAGACTAATCGATTGGTCGAAGAACAGACAACTCGGTCGACCAAGATTTTCTTTTTAGTAGGGGACATCTCTAATGGCATGTCAACCATAGTCAGAAGTTGGCTAAAGAACATCCGGATCTGGGACCAGGTTACTACAGTATGATCTTTTGGATTCTCCTCCAGACAACTTGTTTTGGTGTGGTACAGTAGATTATAAGATTTTTTAATCCCTTTGACCCTCTAGCACTGGCCTGTCTCACTGTCTGTCCCAAGGAGGACTGTGCACTCAAATACCCTTTGGTGTCTAATTGTCAGTCTCTCTCATTGGATCCGATGCAGTTAGCTTGTACCAACCAGCTGTTGGACAGTGTGTGTGAACTGTGGTCAGACATGTCTTTTTTGTAATGAGAGAGAGGGAGACTAGTTTGGGCTGTAAGGAAAAGGGTGAATGTGTGTGTGCATACAACCTGTCAAAGGTTTTAGAACACCTACTCATTCAAGGATTTTTCTTTATTTTCTACATTGTAGAATAATAGTGAAGACATCAAAAATATGAAAGAACACATATGGAATCATGTAGTAACCAGAAAGGTGTTCAACTAAAAGTAGCCACCCTTTGCCTTGATGACAGCTTTATACACTCTTGACATTCTCTCAACCAGATTCATGAGGAATGCTTGAAGGAGTTCCCACATATGCTGAGCACTTGTTGGCTGTTTTTCCTTCACGCTGTGGTCCAACTCATCTCAAACCATCTCAATTGGGTTGAGGTCGGGTGATTGTGGAGGCCAGGTCATCTGATGCAGCACTCCATCACTCTCCTTGGTCAAAAAGCCCGTACACAGCCTGGAGGTGTGTTTGGGGTTGTCCTGTTGAAAAACAAATGATAGTCCAACTAAGTGCAAACCAGATGGGATGGCGAATCGCTGCAGAATGCTGTGGTAGCCATGCGGGTTAAGTGTGCCTTGAATTCTAAATGCATCACCAACCGTGTCACCAGTAAAACACCATCACACCACCTCCATGCTTCGCGGTGGGAACCACACATGCGGAGATCACCTACTCTGCGTCTCACAAAGACACAGCGGTTGGAACCAAAAAATCTCACATTTGGACTCATCAGACCAAAGGACAGATTTGTCGATTTCTGAAGCTGATAAATCTAATGAACTTATCCTCTGCAGCAGAGGAAACTCTGGGCCTTTCTTTCCTGTGGCGGTCCTCATGAGAGACAGTTTATCATATCGCTTGATGGTTTTTGCGTCTGCACTTGAAGAGACTTTCAAAGTTCTGGACAGTTTCCAGATTGACTGACCTTCATGTCTTAAAGTAATGATTGAGTGTTCTTTTTCTTAGCTTATTTGAGCTGTTCTTGCCATAACATGGACTTAGTATTTTACCAAATAGGGCTATCTTCTGTATACTACCCCTACCTTCTCACAACACAACTGATTGGCTCAAACACAAGAAAAAAATCAATTACACAAATTAACTTTTAACAAGGCACACCTGTTAATTTGAAATGCATTTCAGGTGACTACCTCATGAAGCTGGTTGAGAGAATGCCAAGTGTGCAAGTGTGGCTACTTTGAAGAATCTCAAATATAAAATATATTTTGATATAACACTTTTTTTGGGGAAATCATGTAGTAACCATGTTATTTCATAGTTTTTGTCTTCACTATTATTCTATAGTAAAAATATAAACCTTTTATTGAGTGGGTGTTCTAAAACTTTTGACTGGTGTCTAGTACAGGGCACAAGGTTGACAGACAGGACAAGTCTCAGACCGTCACAGAGCATTAAGTGAAGACTTTCGCTGACTAACTCAGTGTCACTGCTAGGAGGGACTCACAGCTGGTAAGCATAGAGCTTTCAACTGACATCTGAAGATTTGCTGAAGGTTTGAGATTTACTGAAGCGCTTAACTTTTATTTAAATTGTTTGTTAACTATTAGTAAACTGTCAGACAGTACTTTTTGGGCATATTAAAACATATAAATAATTTTACCATAGTAAATGTATGACATATTTATTAAGATATAGCCTAGAAATTGTTGCAGACCTTTTTAAATATGGTATGTTGACAGAAACCAAGACATTCTGTCATTAAACAAAATGGTAGTGTTGTGGGTTGACCATGTTGTATATGGTCTTCTGATTTCTGTATTTGGGTTTTCCTCCTCAGGACTTTTATGAATACCGGTAAGCAGCAGAAGCCAGTGCTAACAGGCCAGCGGTTCAAGACCAGGAAAAGGGGTGAGTTGCGTCACGACCACAGACAGCTGTCTATGTGCGACGTCAATGCCTAATGTTTACCACGTACAATATGTTGGCAAGACAGCATGCATGGTGTTAAATTGCAATACCAATATGTTGGCAAGACAACAGACAGTGTTAAGTTGCAAGACCAGATATTTGAACCTGTTTCTTAAATCAACTGCCTCTTTTAGACTGTGTAAAATGTCTTGATTATCTTTGAAGTCTCACCAACAACCAAAGTGTCAATGCACACTTGTAGCTCAGATTTCTCCTATTAAGATCTGTTTCTTTGTAAGATACCAGCAAAGGGATAGCAGCGTTCTCCTCTACCTTCCTCCTCTTCTCCTGTCTTCTCTCCTCTTCTGTCCTCTTCTCTCTCCTCTCCACACATAAACAGACTATAAACACTCTTCGCTTCTAGGGTTCTGTTTCATCTCTCTGTTACAGCAATATATTGCTGTTGTGGCTTGACATTCCCTCTTACACAACACCTACTGCAATCCAGCCTGGCCCCAGACTGGCTCCCAGTCATTAAGATGTTGAGGTTTCTAGAATGTCACAGCATCGGTGTGACCATGTCACACCTAGTCTCAGCGTGAGTGGAGCATGTCACTGTCGCTGAACTAGCCTGGTCCCAGATCTGTTTGTGGTGTCTTGGAAACTTCCAGACATGACGTCACAAACAGATCTAGGACCAGGCTATAGCTGAACTTCCTCCTAGTACAGTGGGTGTCATAATGAACATTACTCACAGAGCAGAAGGACATGTAGGGTTGTAGGAACATTTAGTTCATACTCCGTGGGGCACCCTGTTGATTCTCTTGATCCGTGTGTTGATACCCAGAGAGCTGTTAATGAAGAGGACATTGTTTGGACAATGTGTTCTTTGTGAAAAACACAGAGGATTAATCAGGGAGGCTAACCCTGGCTGGGGAACTGAAGAGCTGTCTGTGAAGCTGCCAAATGTACCACTGTAGCTATACAATATGTATTCACTTTTAGCCCTAGAGATCATTCACTAACATGCATACGGCAGCGTTTCCCAACTGGTGCCCCGCAGGCCATTTTATTTGGACCCCAAGCTTTCTGAGCAAAAATAAATGAAACAAGTATTATTTATTTTATTTATTGTTGGACATAAAATACTGTAAAAACACCAGTAAATCCGCTCCAAGTTATTTTAATTTGTTCCAAAGTATTCCCACGCATAAGAGATTTGTATACAAATGTAAACAAGGTTTGAAATAATTGATTTAGTCAAATATTATATCTGTTTGGGCTTCTTACGGTCAATTTGCAATCTACTAATTATTTGTAATTATGTTCTGGTCCCCTACCTATCCGCTTAAAAAAATCAGCCCGCGGCTGAATCTAGTTGAGGATCCCTGACATACGGTATATATTATGCATACTTTATTTTCTGATGTTATCTGTGTTAGGGTTTTATAAACATTAGTGTACCTACAACACTGTCCTCCTCTGCCTTGTCCCTCCCCTCCCAGATGAAAAGGAGAAGTTTGAGCCCACAGTTTTCAGAGACACAATTGTTCTGGGCCTCAACGAAGCAGGAGGAGACCTCGATGCTGTAGCTAAGTTCCTGGACGTAACCGGTTCCCGACTTGACTACCGTCGCTATGCTGACACCCTCTTCGACATCCTCATCGCGGGGAGCATGCTCGGTGAGTGGAGTGCAGTGAATTTAGCAGGCAGCGCGACCGGGACTCGAACCCAGGTCAGTCCATCACCTTAGCCATTAAGAGGTCTGCACCGCTTGATGATGCCGCTAGGTGTTATATTAAGGTAGATGCAGTGTTCCGGTTATCTGCACGGTGTCAGCTCACTGCTCAGTGGTGGAACATCATGGTCCTTTGTATCAGTACTGTGCACAGTGTTACTGTCCCCCAGTGTCCATCCATGAACCAGCTGATCGCAGTAACCGGGCTGTCCATTCAGGCAAGGACAAACAGATCACAGCTGGCTTTGTCAGATTATCAGGGTCATTTCCCATTATCAAAGACATCCGGGAGAGACTGTTCTTCAGTAGACTGCAGAAGGCAGGCACCTGCATGAACCCTAGTGGGTACCATATCGCTGGATCCGAAAGGAGAACGTTTGTTATTGTACACTGTGTACTAGGCTTTAGAAATGTAATTAATGTCCAAATACACGCTGTCTTTCTTGCACACACACATTCACACACGCTCATTCACATCCTGACATGTTTAATCTGTGTAGAATTAGTTGCTGTCTCTCTGTCCAGCTCATACACACGTGCACACACACATGCAAACACACGCAGGACTCTCTGCCAGACCTGTCAGTCTCTGCATGTCAATCCCCATTAGAGATAACAGGTTTACCCTGGTCCTATAATAAGAACCTGTCAGGGGAGAGACAGAGCAGCACAGAGGGAGACCAGGGATACAGATGTAGGATCTTAATTTGACTTATTTTGTAACAGCTAAATAATCCTGCAGCAGCAACAGGATTTGACCGTTTCGTCCATAATGTTGCTTGATCAGTGGTAAGGCTATTATCTTGCCAAAAGTAGGCTACAAGAAAAGTGGAACACTGTTAATATAACCGTGTGTTAGTGTGGGGTTTCAATCAATTTATTTGAATCACAGAGCTCATCTGCATTTCCTGCAATGTAGAAATATTCTCAGCAACAAAGGAGTGATCAGATTAAGATCCTACAGCTGTACCTGGTAATCCACCAAAATAAACCGTCCTCTCAGGAACCAGATTAGCCTTTAGTTTAGCATGGAGGCTCAGCTCCTGGTTCACACTTCACACACATGCATTCATGAAGGCAACACATGCAGGAAATTGACACACAAAACAGTTTAGTTAGTGATGGTATTGTTAATCCACAACAGTTCTTAAAAGTGGATTCAAAGTAAACAACAATTGTTAAAGCATTAAAGGTTACAGTTTGGACTCTAAGCCCTCCGATACTGTATCCTCAAACAAGAACAGATTAAAACATTGGATCAGGCTGGGTCAAGAGCCATCCATTTTCCAACTAGATGACAGACATGTTATTAATACATTATGTTTTAGTCAGATTTAGTAGACGGTCTTATCTAGAGCGACTTACAATTCAGTGTATTCAACTAAACTAGGGAAAAACCACCTACACAATCATTAGTATAAACTAGCTGTTAAGACTAGAGATGGGAAGGGCCCATGTAAACAGGATTTAACCTTTAACCCTGGTGACTTTCCCTTTTTGTCTGTCTCAGCTCCCGGCGGTACGCGCATTGACGAGGGGGACAAGGCCAAGGTGACAGAACATTGTGTGTTTACCACAGAGGAGAATCATGCCAACCTCCGTCGCTATGCTCAGGTTGGTACAGACACACACACACACAGACGGACACACTCGCCCTCCTCTCTCTCGCTCGCCCTCCTCTCTGGTCGTCTCTCTCTCTGGCCGTCACGCTTGCCCTCGCTCGCTCGCTCTCTCCCGCCCGCCGTCTCTCTCTCGCCCGCCATCTCGCTCGCCGTCTCTTCATTTCAAGGGCTTTTTTGGCACGGAAAACATATGTTAACATTGCCAAAGCAAGCGATGTAGATAATAAACAATAAATGTACAGTAAACATTACACTCAGAAGTTCCAAAAGAATAAAAACATTTCAAATGTCATATTATAACTATATGCAGTGTTGTAACAATGTGCAAATAGTTAAAGTACAAAAGGGAAAATAAATAAACATAAATATGGGTTGTATTTACAATGGTGTTCTTCACTGGTTGACCTTGTGGCAACAGGTCACAAATATTGCTGCTGTGATTGCACACTGTGGTATTTCACCCAATAGATATGCGAGTTTATCAAAATTGGGTTTGTTTTCAAATTCTTTGTGGATCTGTGTAATCTGAGTGAAACGTGTCTCTGGTCATACATTTGGCAGGAAGTTAGGAAGTGCAGCACAGTTTCCACCTCATTTTGTGGGCAGTGTGCACATAGCCTGTCTTATCTTGAGCCAGGTCTACCTACGGTGGCCTTTCTCAATAGCAAGGCTGTGCTCACGGAGTCTGTACATAGTCAACATTTTCCTTAAGTTTGGGTCAGGCACAGTGGTCAGGTATTCTGCCACTGTGTACTCTCTGTTTAGGGCCAAAGAGCAAACTAGAATGCTATGTCTTTGTTAATTCTTTCCAATATGTCAAGTAATTATCTTTTTGTTTTCTCATGATTTGGTTGGGTCTAATTGTGTTGCTGTCTCCCTCCCAGCCCTCTGTCTGTGACTGAATCTCATGTCCCTCTGTGCGTCTTTGGTTTCTTTAGGTTTTTAACAAGCTTATCAGGAGGTACAAGTACCTGCAGAATGCCTTTGAGGAGGAAATCAAGAAGGTAAACTATTCACAGGAAATGGTCTCATGTGAAGTCCCTAACTGATCTATTTCACTTTTTCATTCTCCTAAAGTACTTGTGGTGAGATGTCATATCTTAAGGTGTTTAGACATTTTGCATCCGATTGTCTTTAGTTTACATAATTGTTGTCTTGATTGATTAATTGATTTGATCGTGTGTAGCTTTTGCTGTTCCTGAAGGCATTCAGTGAATCAGAGCAAACCAAACTGGCTATGTTGACTGGTATCCTATTGGCTAATGGCACTCTGCCCCCGCCCATCCTCACCAGCCTCTTCAGCGACAATGTTGTCAAGGAAGGTGAGTGTGTGTGGGGGGGGGGGTTGATTTCTTGAGGCATATATTCATATAGCTCTGGTTTTCTTCCAAGTTCTCTTACTCTTGGTGTCTTGCAGGTATCTCTGCGTCCTTTGCGGTGAAAATGTTCAAGGCATGGATATCTGAAAAAGATGCCAATGCAGTCACCTCAGCCCTGAGGAAGGCTAACTTGGATAAGAAACTCCTGGTAAGAAACCCTTTAGGTAACCTCATGTTAAAAAAATTCGGAGACTTCGCGAATGGTGGTCCTAAAGTGTTTGACAGTGATTTTTGGTAGTCCTTGGAATGGAAAAGGTTGGCAACCGCTGGCCTAGAGGTTAAAGAGCCTCTTATTGTGCTCCTATTCTATTTCAGCCACAAGAGGGAGCTGTTGAGTACATTTTTAGGATTGAAAATCATTGGAAGTTGTTTGAGTCTAGACTTGTTGTTTCTCTAGGAGCTGTTTCCTGCCAGCAAGCAGAATGTGGAGCATTTCTCCAAGTACTTCAATGAGGCAGGGCTGAAGGAGCTTTCAGACTTCATGCGTGTGCAGCAGTCTCAGGGAACACGCAAGGAGCTGCAGAAAGAACTGCAGGAGCGCCTCTCTCAGGACTGCCCCATACGAGAGGTACAGTACCAGATGCCATGTCCTGCCATTGTACTCTTGAACTTCCAAACCCTCATTGGGTTGTGCTTATCTCTGGGTTGGGTTATATAAGCAAAAATAATACACTCCATTCTCCACAAGATAATGGACAGTGAAGAGTTATTATTCTGTGGTTCTAGATGGTGGTGTATGTGAAGGAGGAGATGAAAAGGAGTGCTCTCCAGGAGCAAGCTGTGATTGGTCTGCTGTGGAACATTCTCATGAATGCTGTGGAGTGGAACAAGAAGGAGGAATTGGTCACCGAGCAAGCCCTCAAACACCTTAAAGTATGTTCTCATCACACCAACCTTTAATAACGTAAATCACACCTAACCACTCTATAACAACATGAGAGCTGGTCACTGTGGAGGCTCTCAAACACCTCGAACACTAACATCAACCATGAGTGAATGACTTTGTTTATGGGGTGTGTATCCTCTCCCTTCCAGCATTATGCCCCCCTACTAGCAGCGTTCAGCACCCAGGGCCAATCAGAGCTGGTGCTGCTACTGAGGATCCAGGAGTACTGCTATGACAATATCCACTTCATGAAATCCTTCTCCAAGATAGTGGTGCTCTTCTACAAAGGTCAGTATTATCTTATACTGAACCCTGTTTCTCACAATTTCTCTGTAGAAAAAGAAAGGGTCTCTTTCATTTGTCTTAGTAGTCAGGTTGCGGTCAATTGCATTTCAATTTAGGAAGTAAACTGAAATGTCTATCAGAGTGCATTCAGATTTTGATACGTTACAGCCTTATTCTAAAATAGTTTAAATGGATTTTGTTCCTCATCAATCTACACACAATACCCCATAATGACGAAGTGAAAACAGGTTTTTAGACATTTTTGCAAATGTATAAAACATTTTTTAAAATATATTTACATAAGTATTCAGACCCTTTGCTATGAGACTCGAAATTGAGTTCAGGTGCGTCCTGTTTCCATTAATCATCCTTGGGATGTTTCTACAACTTGATTAGAGTCCACCTGTGGTAAATTCAATTGATTGGACATGATTTTGAAAGGCACTTACCTGTCTATATAAGGTCCCACCGTTGACAATTCATGTCAGAGCAAAAACCAAGCCATGAGGTTGAAGGAATTGTCCGTAGAGCTCCGAGACAGGATTGTCGGCACAATTCTGGGGAAGGGTACCAAAACATTTCTGCTCCTTTGAAGGTCCCAAAGAACACAGTGGCCTCCATTCTTAAATGGAAGAAGTTTGGAACCATCAATACTCTCCCTAGAGTTGGCCGCCTGGCCAAACTGAGCAATCGGGGGAGAAGGGCCTTGGTCATGGAGGTGACCAAGAACCCGATGGTCACTCTGGCATAGCTCTAGAGTTCCTCTGTGGAGATGGTTGTCTTTCTATAAGATTCTCCCATCTCTGCGGCACTCCACCAATCAGGCCTTTATGTGGTCAGGCAGAAGCCACCCTCTGTAAAAGACACATGACAGCCCGCTTGGAGTTTGCCAAAAGGCACCTAAAGACTCTCAGACCATGAGAAACATGATTTTCTGGTCTGATGAAACCAACATTGAACTCTGGCCTGAATGCCAAGTGTCATGTCTGGAGGAAACCTGGTACCATACCTATGGTAAAGCGTGGCGGCATCATGCTGTGGGGATGTTTTTAAGCGGCAGGGACAGGGAGACTAGTTAGGATCGGCAAAGTACAGAGAGATCCTTGATGAAAACCTGCTTCAGAGTACTCAGGACCTCAGACTGGGGCGACGGTTCACCTTCCAACAGGACAACGACCCTAAGCACTCAGCCAAGACAACGCAGGAGTGGCTTCGGGACAAGTCTCTGAATGTCCTTGAGTGTCCCAGCCAGAAACCGGACTTGAACCCGAACAAACATCTCTGGACAGACCTAAAAATAGCTGCGCAGCAACGCTCCCCATCCAACCTGACAGAGTTTGATAGGATCTGCAGAGAAGAATGGGAGAAACTCCCCAAATACAGGTGTGCCAAGCTTGTAGCGTCATACCCAAGAAGACTCAAGGCTGTAATAGCTGCCAAAAGTACTGAGTAAAGGGTCTGAATACTTATGTAAATGTGATATTTCCGTTTTTATTTATTTTTTACACATTTGCAAAAATTTCTAAAACAGTTTTTGCTTTGTCATTATGGGGTACTGTGTGTATATTGATGAGGGGGAAAAAAATATTGAATCAATTTTGGAATAAGGCTGTAACGTAACAAAATGTGGAAAAAGTAAATGGGTTTGAATACTTTCCAAAGGCACTGTAACTTCTCCTTGTGGTGCTATGCTAATTGTTCCTGTTCTGTCTCTTCTCTCCACCCAGCTGACGTTTTGAGTGAGGAGGCCATTCTGAGGTGGTACAAAGACACTCACACCACCAAAGGGAAAGGTGTCTTTGTCGAGCAGATGAAGAAGTTTGTTGAGTGGCTGCAAAATGCAGAAGAAGGTAACATTTACATTTGAATATAGGTTAAAGTTGAAGGTTACAGTTACAGGTAACCTAATCAATAACAGAATAGAAAAACATTGATTCAATAATAATTTTCTGAAAATGCAATGAAACTGGACTATTAACATTCTATAGACTTCCTTTTGGGCTGTAATGTGCTCTAAACTGTAATTCCTGTTTTTATCAGTAAGAGGAGCTGTTTAGTTATATCTCCTTGTTTATTTTCCCCTGTAGAGTCTGAGTCTGAGGGAGAGGAGGACTAGAAGACAGACCCAGCAAGGAGTTTGTCTGTAACTGAAGTCTGCTGCGTCCTGTGGCCTGTATATGTCAGTCAGTCCCCATGTTGCGTAGTACGTGTTCCAGGTTGTCTTTAAAGCATTCATGCTACCTATTTTAGAAGATTTGCTAGGCTTTATCATATTAGTGGGGTTCCTGAGACGTTCAAGATAAGGCATTTTGAGAAGTATGAGAATGTGTGCAAAATGACTGCAATAAAGACGACCTGGAACGCGCCTATTCATAATTTCCGACCGACCAGGGGTCAGACTCCTCAACCTCCTGATCCAGGCAATCAAAGCACAACCCCCAGCAATAAACCCCTGGACCTCCCGACTCAACTTCATGAAGACCGGAGACTAGATTGCCCAATCTCTGATATTTACAGCTGTTTTTGAATTAAAGATTGGGCCTTTAATACAGGTTGAACACATCAGTCAGAGCAGACTCCTTTCACTAACGTTGTTCAGGCATAGAGAGGAAGTCAAGATCTCAATCTGCAGTAGATTGTCATACTCGTTTTATGGATACTCAACTTTGTAAGTAACTTGGCAATGCTTTTATCTTTTTATTAATAAAGTGTTTTTATATGTATTCGCTTGTTTAGTTTTGTTTCTGTATTGTGTTCTTAAATCAGTAGGTTAGTAAATAAGGGTTCTTACAACCACCCGAGCCACAGCCTGTTCACCCCGCTATCATCCAAGAAGGCGGGGTCAGTACAGGTGTATCAAAGCTGGGACCGAGAGACTGAAAAACAGCTTCTACCTCAAGGCCATCAGACTGTTAAACAGCCATCACTAACATTGAGTGGCTGCTGCCAACATATTGACTTAAATCTCTAGCCACTTTAAACATAGGAATTGGATGTAACAATGTATCACTAGCCACTTTAAACAATTTTGTATATAATGTTTACGTATCCGACATACTCATATCAAATGTATACACTACTCTAAACCATCTACTGTATCTTGCCTATGCCGTTCGGCCATCGACCCAAATCTAGCCACTTTAATAATTATAATTGGATGAAATACTGTATCACTAGCCACTTTAAACAATGCCGTTTATATAATGTTTACATATCCTACATTACTCATCTCATATATATGTATGTGTGTATATACTGTACTCCATACCATCTACTGCATCTTGCCTATGCCGGTCAGCCATCGCTCATCCATATATTTATATGTACATACTCGTATTCATTCCTTTACTCTTGTGTGTATAAGGTAGTTGTTGTGAATTTGTTAGATTACTTGTTAGATACTACTGCATGGTCGGAACTAGAAGCACAAGCATTTCGCTACACTCGCATTAACATCTGCTAACCATGTGTATGTGACAAATACGATTTGATTTGTTCATGTGTTTTGATAGAGGCCAAAGAAGTTGGTTTTAACAAACTGATTAGTTAGGTACTCGGAGCTGAATGAGAAAGTGGGTGACTGAATGCTATTATTGGGAGGAGATGAGAGGTGAAGTTCACTGTCATTGTGTAACTTAACCTTCATGCACCTGCTTCTGCACCTGAACAGGCCAGGTGAAGGAATGTCGTTGACACTATTGTGACCTCTGTCCATTCCCTATTTAGTGCACTACTTTTGACCAGGGCCCATGGGGATTTGCCATTTTAGATACAACATCTAGGGAGTTAATGAGCAACAGGGACCTCCACTGTAGATAGAGAATTCCATCAGTGCCATACTGCTGCATCTACTGTAGGTCTATGTTTCTCAGAGCAGTATGTTGCCTCTAATATTCTCTAGAGCCATAACCTGATTTCAGAATGTTTTTCCTTTTTTAATCCAGGGACTGAGAGTCCACACTTTTGAGGTTGTCAGTTAATTGGTGCATTTAGGTCAAATGAATGCCTGACCAGCTTTCACTGACATAGATATTGTGTGTTTGCGTTCCTGCTGTGTGCGTTTTTCATTTGAGGATCTCTGGGTCTCCCCCTACCCCAACCTGTCTGTCGTTTTCCTGTCTGTCTAGGTTTAGGTGAGCAAGGAAATCCCAGCAATACAGGGCCTCACTGACCCACAGGGGATGTTTAATTATTCATGAACTAGGCCTGCCTATCTCTAATGTGATGCTGGTCTTACATGCACTTCCTCACATGCACTTTCAATGGTAACCTCAACTAATTAGCCAGCTCCAGTTCTCATAAGGCTATTCGGATATAGTGCATCATGTGTCCACATCAATATGATACAATGATCTTGTAATTTGTGTAGGCTATTTATCTGGAACGCACACTCAACCTGCACCGGCTGGAGCTGTCTGGCGGTCAGAACGGTCTGAAACGCGCTACCGCCACCACATCTCTCCGCAATTATTTGCATATCAATGACAAACGTTCTCCTGTAACCAATCCGCTTACTGTGGAAGCTCCATAGCAACCTCCCTTCTAGGCATGTCATCTCGCGACCAGACTTTGTAGTGGTGAAATTCGTAACCGTCTTGTTTAGGGTATTTCCGTTATTTTGTTTTTTACAAGGAATTACTTTCTTATTATTCGTTTAGATTATTCAAAAACATCGCCAGGATGGGCTGCGCCGGATTCACCTGCTCCAAGCACTCCCTCTGTGCGCTCAATATCCTCTATGTTGTGAGTATACCGTTCAAGAATTTACCATATGGAGCATTATTATTCCACTGTAACAGGTTTTGGTTGTTGGGTCGGATAGACTGACTATATGCTGCTTTTTATGCGGTCTTTACGGGTGTGTAAGAAACATTTTTGCCGAGCAGCCTGTTGTAAACAATACATTGGGTCAGACCAGGCTCCCCTGCTATTAATTATTCAAACTGAACCGTTGTCTGGAATAAGATCTGCGTCTCCAGTTTGCCAAAGGCAACCTCGGCACGTCAAAATATTAGAATTTATATTCAGTATTTAGGCTACTGAATATTTAGAATAGCCTATATTCTTCCCTGTTCATTTCCGATCTTTCCTGAGTCCTGACACTTTCCAATGCAAGTGTTAATCTTGTCTTTGTTCGGCTCAAACCATTCCTGATATCCTTTATCAAGTGATAGTTACTGAAAACAACATTATATGGGCCATAGTGTGTGTGTGTGTGTCTGTAGACTCCATAGCATTCCTGTCCAAATCCTCAACATGGCCTCAAATGTCCACTGCACCACCCAATGTTTTGCAGTCTGAGAAATACAGGAGTGATGGTGGCATCAAAACAGACCACAGTGGTGACCTAGATTTAAGCTGAATATACAATTGCATAAAAGCTGTCATGATGGAAAATGATGTTCCACTTTTGACTGTCGCTTCTTCTACCTATAAAAGCATGTAGTCTGTGGTGTAGCCTGTGTGCTCTTCAATGTCCTCCTGACTAGTTGTACCATTGCAATTACATCACTCACTTCGTTTTATTACATACTGCCTTGTAAGCCTAACTGATAGTTTGTGGTCAACATCCTCTCTCTCTCTCTCTCTCTCTCTCTGTCTCTCTCTCTGTCTCTCTCACACACACATATACACACACACACACACAGAGACCATGTTTTACTCAAGTACTTCTATTTTTCACTGTGTCTGTCCCTCCATTTCTAGATGGTGAGTCTGCTGATGATCGGCATCGCTGCATGGGGGAAGTGGTTCGGCCTGGTGTCCAGCTTCCAGGTGGTGGGCGGAGTCATCGGAGTGGGGGTGTTCCTGTTCTTCGTGGCGTTGGTCGGCCTCATCGGGGGCCATGAAGCACCACCAGGTCCTACTCTTCTTCGTATCCCAACCTTCCACCAAGGCAGACTTGACCTGACCCTAGACCCAAGTATATTTGGGGTCTAGAATTTGAATTATGGCTTGAGTACAGGTTTGGGGTTGGCTTTCAAGTCCAGTAGATTGAGGCCTTGGGTAGGCTACGTGTTAAATTCAAGAGAACTGAAGTTTCAATTAAGCTTTTCAAATAGCTTCAGCAGATCGCCAAAAGGGATTGTCTGAATGAGACAATCCTCTACACGTCGTGCTTTACCCTCACCCATTGTGCTTTATTTCAATAGGACTCATAGCCCCTTGTTGTTTATCCATTACTTATTTTCCAGGTTGTGCTGTTCTCTTACCCCTGCCCTTCTGTATGTTGTGGAGAAATTCCTGCTGATTTTCCATTCATGCATGGCATGCACATGCAATAAGATCTATGAGACCAGGTCCAGTATGGTATTACACATTGTAGTCAGCCTGCATAGATACTGCTGACCCCTGCTTCTGGCTTTGTCATTATTACAGTATTGTTATTATATTATTACATTGCGTTATTGCAGTATTACACAGTCATTAATAGTGTATTTCGCTCTAGAATATTCCATGTTACTAATACAGAAGGTTAGATAAATAAGTTGGAGCCCATTGACTGTTGAAAATAATGAACCTCCGCCTTCGGAAGTGTGACGAACTGGGTTCAAAACTACAAGAGCTGTGTGTTGAGAATGTGTGTTGGAGTGTTATTCCTTGACAGTGGACCCCAGTATATGATCATCCTCTTCATGGTGTTCATCGTCCAGTTCTCTGTCTCCAGCGCCTGTCTGGCCATCAACAAGGATCAGCAGGTAGGAACACAAACTGCTGTCAATCACAACAACCTTCTGCTAGGTGCTAGAGGAACTAAACCAACTTTTCAGTCAAAATCCAGAAACCTTGTGATGACGTACTAGATGGATACAAGACAACCTGTACTCCTGAATCATGATACAGCGTGTCTATAAGGATGTGAGCTGCATTTTTTTGGCGAAATCTTAGAGCTAAAGGACCTCCCATGTCTCCTCTCAGGCTTTTTAGTGTTCTGCTCAGTGGTGTGTTCCGATTCCATGCAGTATGGAGTATATTTTTAGAAGTAAATCACTATTTTATTCAGACTGACCTCCATCCGGTTCTAGAACAGCTGACTACCTTGGAGATGTCTGGTCCTGTGCATACAGGCATTGTAATACACTCATACACACAGATATAACTGCATCTATGGTGGTCAGTGCCTGCCATTGTACCCCTGTTTTAGGAACGCCTGTTGGAGGTGGGATGGAACAACTCGTACACCACCCAGAGAGATGTGGAGAAGAGTCTCAACTGCTGTGGCTTCTACCACGTAGACAACAACGGAACCTGCAATGCTGTAAGCATTACCAAGTGAACTCTCTGTTGCACTGAATCTACTGTCTGTTGTCTTTGACCGCTCCTTCACATGTCCCAAGCTCTGTTTGTGCATGCCAAGATATATCATTACAATGAAAGAACAAGTTTTTACACATACAGTTTCTGATGATATTAGTTGCTGTATATTCAGTATTGTGGTTGTGAAGCAGTTTTCCTAACTAACTGGTGTCTCTGTGTCCCTCTACAGGCCTGTTTCCCCAACCGCTCCTGTTCACCGTGTGCTGAGCAGATCCAGGAGCATGCAGGAGAGGTGCTGCGCTTTGTGGGCGGGATAGGCCTCTTCTTCAGCTTCACTGAGGTGAGATGGCCCTTTATATACAGTCAGGGGAATGTTCTGCTGTATCAATCAATTTAACTTATATAGTGTTTTAAAATAGTGCTTTTTTCTTGACAGTAAACTAGCCTGTTTTGAGGTACTGTTCATGAAATCTGATAGGTAATGAAAATGTAGCTATATACAGTGTGTGATCTATTTGTAGGTCAGCAGCAGAAAACTGGGCCCAGTAATGTTTGTTATTTTGACCTCAATGTGTTATTCCTCCTTTTTCAGATCCTGGGGGTGTGGCTAACGTACCGGTACAGGAACCAGAAGGACCCTCGAGCGAATCCCAGTGCCTTCCTGTAACCGTTGGCAACTGCTGGCTTTGTACCCCGCTCTTGGAGTGGCCAACTTTCCTCCTGGAGAACTACTGGTTGTGCAGGCTTTTGCTTCAGCCCTACTCTAACTGTAACACTAACACAGCTGATTCTAAACCAATTAGCTGCTCATCGGAGCCTTGTTCAGCTGAATCAATTGTGTTAGTTAAAGCAGGGCCGGAGTAAAAGCCTGCACACCAAGTAGCTCTCCAGGTGGAGGAGGGCTAGCTGCCTGTTTTAGGGGTTGTGTTTGTAAATAAGCGAGTGACTTGTGTGTGTTTTCACCAGCTGAGCAAAGTGGCAGCCCTTTGTGTGGTGTTACATGAAGTGATTGTTTTTCCAGAATGATGAACACGACCCTGCTGTATATTAAAGATGCTGCATGAACCTATTACCCTAATAGGACACCTTAAACAACTCCCGATCAGAACCATATCCTGTATACACTGAGTCTACAAAACATTAAGAACACCTTCCTAATATTGAATATTTGCCCTCAGAACAGCATCAATTAATCCGGGCATGGACTATACAAGGTGTCAAAAGCGTTCTACAGGGATGCTGGCCTATGTTGACTTCAATGCTTCTCACAGTTGTGTCAAGTTAGCTGGATGCCCTTTGGGTGGTGGACCATTCTTGATACACACGGGAAACTGTTGGAACATGAAAAACCCAGCAGTGTTGCAGTTCTTGACACAAATCAGTGCGCCTGGCACCTGCTACCATACCTGTTCAAAGGCACGTCAATCTTTTGTCTTGCAAATTCACCCTCAATGTCTCAATTGTGTCTAACTTAAAATCCCTTATTTAACATGTCCCCCCCCATCTACACTGATTGAAGTGGATTTAACAAGTGACATCAATAACGGATCATAGCTTTCACCTGGTCAGTCTTTGTCATGGAAAGAGCAGGTGTCTTTAATGTTTTGTACTCTCTGTGTCTCCTCTCATACAGAGGCTCAGTCTCTGCTTCTGGTGACAATTCTCAAGAAATTTACATTTTCAGATAACACATTTGATATTTGATACACCCTTGATGGGCACGCGTTCAGTAAGCTCAGACCTGTATTAAAGCATGTGAACTGTGATGTTGTGACTCCTGTATTACAGATGATAACTGACATGATGAAGAACAGTTAGCATTATTTTGTGCGCATGACGACTGAAGATATCATTGAATATTTGTACATTTGATTTGATACACTCAATAACTGAAGGACTGTAGCGTGCTGTTGACAATTGTATGCTGTAACTACATAACTACAACTATTTAAGCAGCTTGTTGCCTTTACTTTAAGTCATTATGTTACACAGCATTTGCATTTTTTTTGTGTTCTGTATGTTTATTTCTGTGTAAACATTCCTAATTATTTGAAATCGGAAAACAAGGGATACTTAAATGTATTTTGGCAATGATGCCTGTTATCTACTTCCCCAGACTCAAATGAATACGTGGATACCATTTTTATGTCTCTGTGTCCATTATGAACAAAGTTAGAGGTTGTTTTGTGAGCCATTGCTAACTAGCGTTAGCGCCACGACTAGAAGTCTTTGGGTATCTACTAGCATGCTAGCAGATACCCATAGACTTCCAGTCATTGCGCTAACGCTAGTTAGCAATTGCTCTAGCACTAGTTAGCATCTTCAAACTGCACACAGAGAAAAGGGTACCCATGAATACATCTGACTCGGGAGAAGTGGATAAAAGGCCTCATTGCCAAACTCCTAAAGTATTCCTTTGAGTCAATTGCTCATGCTGTCTATCATCAGTATGAAATGCTTGGGAAGACTGACATGTGAAAGAATAGATGCTGATAGTGTTACAAAGCCTGGCAGTCAATTGTGTGTGCGTGCCGTGTGTGCATAGGTGCACGTGCTCATGCGTGTGGGTCTGTGCAAGAGTGCGTGTATGTCTGTTGTGTGCGTGTATGTCTGTTGTGTGAGGGTATATCTGTTGTGTGCTGTTGTATCAGTTACCTTGGCTTGTGCCTCTTGCATGTCTCCTGTACTAGTGTGTACTGCTGCTTCCACCGCACTGGTGGTTCTGTGAACTACAACATACCTGAGCCTTTGTACAAGAAATCTCAGTAAAATAGAAAAGTAAAAAAATAGATATTTCGTACACTGTTTCTGTTCTTTGGCTTTCCTTTCAACAATGAGTAACTCAATTCCCACCAATTTTTTTCCTGAAAGTTCACTGGGTTTGTTGGGCTCTGTTTCCATAGAAACCAGTGGCATTCAATGACATTGCAAAATGTAGAGCTCAGCTCACAGCAGTAGCCTAACCCTTTCCAAGAAACTCTAAAATCTCTACACAAGTGGAATGAAAAAATAATGCTTTTATTTGCTTTCTGGCATATCATTAGATTCCCATGAACTTATTACATTAAAATATTATAGTACTACATGACATTACTAAGAATAATGTGTGGGTGTGTCATTCCCTCACTGGCCCCGCCCATTCAGGATGTGACCAGGATGTCAGCACTCACTCCCTAACTACACAAACGCAAACACACGGATTCATGCACACACTTTTTTTTCCAATAGCCCTTTTAACCTGAGTCATTGTCATGAAGGGTGAAAGGACTGAATTACATTTTCCAATGACACACACATCATTTCATAATTGCACTATATTTAATAAAAAGACATCTCAGATGTACAGCAATACATTACAAAGACAGAGAGTTCAGGAAAAATAACAGAATTTAAAAAATGGAATTGCGTTTTGTGAAAGTGAAGACTAGTTCTTTCCAGTGCTTAGGTTTACATGGTGACAGTATGCCACTGGCTGACTCCTAGGCTCCAGAGAACGTTCAGAGAATGTTCGGAAAACCTCTGCGGTCGCAGGCCAAAGGTCATGGGGTCACATGATGAGTCAGTGCTTACAACTCAGTCTTCAGCAGCTTCTTGGCCTTCTGCATGTTGCTCAATACTACAGGGAGAAGGGAAAGGAAGAGTAAGTCAGGAGTAAGTTACTCAGGAGCAGGTTGTTTCTCACAAAGGTCACATTTTCTCATCTCTGAATTAATTATAAAACAATCTGAATACACTTAGTAATACCTTACATTAATAAAAACGTATACATGTGTATAAATGCTTAAATATTTACAATCTATTAAATACAGATTTATTAAAAGTATGTAAACCATTAGTATGCAATCAAACAGTCAAAAGGGAGAAAAGGTCAAGTTGTACTCACAGAGTTTGATGTCAGAAGGCTCATAGGCGTACATTCGGTTGGAGTAGCGCCCTGTGATGTCAGCTCTCACTGTCATAGAGGGATCTGAGGAGAGAGCGATTAAGAGAGAGAAAGAGAGAGGGGGAGGGAGAGATAACTATTGATTAAAATCTGTTGCTTTTGTTTGATGCCATCATAAACAAAATAATTACATTCCTTCTCATGCAGTGCTGCTGGAAAACGTGACATTTTCACTCACCGACAAAGATGATTCTAGGGACGTACTGGCCATCAGGGGAAAGATGCTTGTCTGTGGTTTCATACTGATAACACAGGGAAAGAAACACATATCAATGATTTGCTTCTTAATACTAAAAGTCAGGTGAACCAAAAATAAATAACAGTGCCCTAAAATACTAATAAAAATCAAAACATAGAATCATAAAATCTAATAGATCAAAAGAGAAGTAATCTAGGTATTGATTCTGATCATGTTCATTTACTCACCACCAGATTGAGGATGATTAAGTCTTCATCAGCCACCTTCTGGATGTCCTTGTCTTCAGCGAAGACCTTCTTCATGGCTGGATACATGGAAGACATCATGAAAGACGTTATAAAAAGTGTTACGTTGACTTAACTTAAGAGATCTCCATAATTGTTTTATCTCCCATATATGGCAGCAGGATGTAAGAGGTGTATACTACCTTGGCAAACAGAGCCATGTTTGTTCTACTATGTGTTTGATAATGGCTGTTTAAACAAGTCCTGGCATCTAATACAACTGAATGATGCATCACGATTTGGGAGAAGACCAGGATGCAAATAATACTCATGAAAGCCAAGGGAGGGACATTGACCTGTGGTCTGTTCAGAAGGCTGCAACAGAGTGACAGCTTATTTGCTATAGCTCAGGGGTTAGAGGTTAAAGGTCAGGGTCTTACATGCGCTGTGAGGACAGTCCTCCAGGTGGAAGATGACCATCAGAGGCTTGTTCCTATGGAAACAAATTAGTTCTGGTTACAGAATAAAATAGAATATAAATCCTTGAAATGTATTTGTTTTTTTAAATGTATTTGTCAGCCATCCAGATCTATTACATCATGTGAAATAACACCATATTCTCTATTTTGAACTTCATAAAAAGTAAGGTGCCATTTTGTATGTAGCCATAAAAGTTTGTTCACTCACTGTGCCCTGGCCCAGTACAGAGCCTCCTCATAGGTCTGAGCCCAGATTAGTTGATCACCCCAGCCTATAGGAGACAGTCAGGAAGAACAGTGTCAATGCAACAGTTTCAGTACAACATTAAAGAACATTCAGGTAGGGATATATTGTTTAGAACAGACATGCCTCTACTGACATGTAGAATAAGGAATCGCATGTCAGCTCTTTTCATTAGATATCTCAGACCACACTGATCTTACAGAGCTTTGAGAATGAGGAAAAGGTGAATGTGTACTCATTAATTAATTCATTAACAACACTATACACTGTGATAAGCTTAGGAAATAGTAAGGGGAGAGTGTTACCTCTGGAGAGAGTCTGAGGGATCCTTTTCCCCCTCTTGGCGATGTTCTTCTCAGGCTTAGCCAGAGATGAAGACACGGCTATGGCCACCAGGACCAACAGCACCGACAGCAGACCTCGGATCATGATTACTACCTTTCTGGAAGGAAACAGTTCGATAAGCATCTCAGAGTGGGTATGAGTGCTGATCTAGGATCAGGTCCCCACTATCCATATAATTTTAATCATTATGATTTATAAGTCAAAAGTGATCCTATATCAGCACTCCTATTCTGAATCATTGTGAATACGGGCCCAGATAACACATGCCTGCCACAAAACTGCACAGATAGTCCACTTCTATTTTCATACTATTATAACTCAACAGTATAGCTGAGGGAAAAAAAGTTTACAAATAATTGCACATCTATTCAGATTTGTTCAAGTTGTTGAAGACTGAAAGACTGAAAAAGTTCACGGCATTTCAAGGCACATTTACCAGACAAAGGATCAGATGGATGGATAAGGGATGGTGAAGAGAGATGTGTGGTTAGAGAATAAGGCTTCCATTGTGGTGGAGGGAGAGATCCATTTCCTACCTGTTCTCTGTGGCACCTTTGTATGTCTCCTGTGTTCTGCAGCTCCTCGTTCTGCTGTGTCTCTCCTCTCTCACCTGGACCTGCTCTTATACACCGGCCCTAAGCTCTCAGGCTGACCCCTCCCACCAACCCTCACCTCTCCCTCTCTCCTCCCACAGCTCTGATTGAATGTGTGTGGACTGTGGAGGTAGGCAGCTCTGATTGAATGTGTGTGGACTGTGGAGGTAGGCAGCGCAATTGATTCTATAACTTTTACTTTCTCTCCCTTCCATCGCTACCGGACACAGGCTTTTAAAGACATAATAAGCCTGGTTAAAATGTTTGTGCTAAGTTGGATATGATAGTGTTGTCATGTACGTTTTCATGGAGTTTTACACGAAGAATGTGTAACGGAACTGTTGAATCATAATAGTTGGCTCAGATCCAAGGACAAGTCAGCATTAAATCGAGGAATCTGGGCTGCTAGTCAGTTCATGATTGGTTCAGGTCAGATCCGTGAGATTGACATCATTGTCAATAAATTAACTTTCCTAAAGTAAACAAAAAATGGAATAGGGTTGAAGGGGGAAGTTCATCCATTTTTACGTGGCCTTATTTTCACTCTTTCTGTGCTTGTAGTTGATCCCCAAACCATTTTGTTTCGTTAGAGAAAGTTGGTTGTCACATTTTGTTATAACTATAATTCAGAAAGAACATGTGAAAATGTCTCTAAAGCATATTAGAAAAAACATTCTAGAACACTCCACGCCAACTCATATTACATCACAATCCCATTCTGAATCATCTCTCTGCACTATTTTCTTTTTCAAAGATGTTCCACTGAGCCATAAATCCATGTTTGAATGATGCAGTGGGAAGAAGAATCTGACGTAATATGAATCTGATTACATCAGAATCCCATTCTGAATGATGTCTCTGCTCAAACTGTGAAAAGAATGTCTACTGTCCCATAAATCCATATTTGCATCTTGTTGTAAACACAATCATGCAAACATGGATTTAGGGCACAGTGGAACCTCTTATTGTGCAGAGATGATTCAGAATGGGATTGTGATGTAATATGAGTTGTTGTGGAGTGTTTTAGACACATGTTCTAAATTAATTGTAGTCAATGTCAAGTGATGACAGTTTAGGGCATCAAAAACAAGCACAGAAAGAGTGAATGTGTGAACTACCCCTTTGGTGTTTGTACTTTTAGTGTAATATTGGATCAACTGTTTGTAGTGATGTAAAGGGATGCTATGGTCATTGCGCACCAACATGATGTTCTTATCACACTTTAGGGAAGACCCAGATGCAGACAGTGTTGAAGTAATAAAAGTTTATTACCAGAACAGGGGCAGGCAAAACGACAGGTCAAGGGCAGGCAGAGGTCAGTAATCCAGGGCGGTCTTTTATTTTTTTATTTCACCTTTATTTAACCAGGTAGACAAGTTGAGAACATGTTCTCATTTACAACTGCGACCTGGCCAAGATAAAGCAAAGCAGTGCGACACAAACAACACAGAGTTACACATGGAATAAACAAACGTACAGTCAATAACACAATATAAAAATGTATATACAGTGTGTGCAAATGTAGTAAGATTAGAGAGATAAGGCAATAAATAGGCCATAGTGGCGAAACAATTACAATTTAGCATTAACACTGGAGTGATAGATGTGCACATGAACCTTTTGAAGATCTGAGGACACATGCCAAATCTTTTCAGTCTCCTGAGGGGGAATAGGTTTTGTCGTGCCCTCTTCACGAAAAGGTCTTGGTGTGCTTAGACCATGTTAGTTTGTTGGTGATGTGGACGCCAAGGAACTTGAAGCTCTTAACCTGCTCCACTACAGCCCCGTCGATGAGAATGGGGGCGTGGTCGGTCCTCCTTTTCCTGTAGCCCACAATCATCTCCTTTGTCTTGATCACGTTGAACATGTAACTCAGTAAAATATTTGAAATTGTTGCGTGTTGCGTTTATATTTTTGTTCAGTATTCATTATAGCAAGACTTTGTAACATAATATTCTGGAGTCCATCTTGCTTTCTCAAACTAAATATATCCCATATTCTGTCTTTACAGTGTCATACACATGTAGAAATCAGCACTGTGCTGTGAAATGAGCGTTGTACTGCCTCTACCCAAAGGCCTGTTTACTTTTATTTTTTGGGGGTGGGGGGATTCATGCCTCTACACCATAGGAACTACAGTTTGATGACCCGTTACAGCTTTCACTCTCTCCTGCTAAGTCACTAAATAACTCTCCAGCTGTATTGCCTGAGGCCCTGAACACACAGATTAAAGTGGGTGAAGAAACAAACTGCCACATTGATTCCCTCTGTTGGTCTCATTAACCTTTTACTGCAATGGGCTAAATCAAGGTCACACAGAGTGTATGAAATCTATCTATACACCTCACACACATGGTTACGGGCTTAGAAAAAGAAAACACCTGTACCATGTCAGATATAAAGTTGAAATGTATTCCATTTTGAGTTTGCATCCCAGTATTACACTATATATATATGTTACAGAAGACTGCAATATAACAAAACAGTTTGACATAGAAACGGCAGCTTTTTGGGAATAATGTTAATTAATGATAACAATACACTCATGAAGCCACTAGGTCATTTGACTACAGGAAAGGGTTACTTAAGTAATGGTTGGGTTAGTTTAAGGAACAAGGAAGTGCCTAGACAAGAGGTTATGAATTGAGAGTGGTTATACTGGTGCCCTTACTGAGCCTCGCTCTCACACTTTGTGTTCTGACGGCACCACCCCCCTCCATCCAACCCCATGCACAGACCAAGGGTAATGTGATCAGACCAACATCAAGCACCAGGATCAATGGTGGCTTTGTTCAAGACTCCATCCAGACAGACTGGCCTCTTCAACTACTACTACACCTCAGATTGAGTGGATGAATCAGTCTTTTTAACATGGATATGATTGGTTTACTTACACACTGAGTGTGCAAACATTAAGGATACTTTCCGAATATTAAGTTGCACCCCCGTTCTGCCCTCAGAACAGCCTCAATTCGTCAGGGCATGGACTCTACAAGGTGTCCAAAGCGTTCCACAGGGATGCTGGCCCATGTTGACGCCAATGCTTCCCACAGTTGTGTCAAGTTGGCTGGATGTCCTTTGTGTGGTGGACCATTCTTGGTACACAAGGGAAACTGTTGAGCGTGAAAAACCCAGCAGCGTTGCAGTTCTTGACACAAATAAGTGTTATTCAAACAGCGGCTACTTTGAGGGTTTTACTTGCAGCTATAGATCTGGATAAGAGCATCTGTGAAATGCAGAAGGATAGGTCAATGTCGTTTATCGCAGCAGACAAACTCAGGCCGACATGAATTCTAGTGTGGACATTGGAGCAGCGGAATGCTGAGGTGTCCTTAAACCTCGCTCTCCCTTACTTCCCTCTGAGAATGCTGAGGTGTCCTTAACTCCTGAGGCACTGTATATCCTTCTCGCTGTTCCTTTGTGTGTTTTCCCCAAGTCAATATTTGCAGTGGAGGGCACAGTTAAAGCCACTCCTGATCACACATTGAGTTGTCAGCCACCTGTCACTAGCCTCGCCCTGGGAACACGGATCTCCCGTACACTACCATCGTCATAGGACGTAGGAGCTTGGATTAGGATGTGTAATGTGTATGATGACGCTTAAGAATGTTGAAAGTTCCCCTGAAACTTTTGTATGTTCCTTTATTAGTCTTCTGGTGATCTGAAACCTTCATTGATATCCAAATATTAAAACATTTCAATAATGGCAGTCATCTTCAAAAGAAACTGAGATAAGAATTCCATTCAATAATGAAACACTTGTTAGATAAGAACTTGAAACAAAACCGGTAATGGATGACATATTCACCTCAAAATAACACATAGCAACCCAGATATTCAATTTAGGACATTTATTAATACATGTACAAAATACTCATAATATGTGTATGAATGTGTGTATGCATTTACAGACACATGGATACATACATTTCTAACAAAAAAAAAATGGACCTCATTTCGGAGAGATCCAACTCAATCGTATCAAAATAACACAATAAATCCAACCAAAAACATTACATAATTCTAGTCCCACAAGAGACATGAAGGCCACTGTTTTCACAGAAAACACATTGAATTAGTTGACCCAGAGAATGATTCCATAGTTTTACCCCGTTGGACATTTAACACTGACTGAACACGCGTCACCCACATGAAGCCAATACAAGCTAATACAGTTGTGTGTGAAGAAACACTAATAGGGGACTGTGTTTCTGTCACGGGGCATACAGGGGGACAATTGACCGTCATGATTGTCACATGGAAAGACAAGATACGCTCGGGGGTACATGTTATAAAGCTGATGAAATATAATCAGAGGCTTCCATTAGACCTGAACTTCAGACAGGAAAACCCTCATTCACCGCTATGTACCCTTCCTGGTAAAAAGGCTCAGGCCAATCAAGCAACACATTGCCCTGTTGTTCCTTGTCCTGTGAAATGCAGACCACTAATGCCCACCAGTAGAAAACAACATATAGCCTGCAGGCAGCGTTCGTTCAGTGCGTAGGCCAATCATTTAGGGGCGGTTCTGTTAAATGTTCTCTTCTCAATACTGTTTCATCCATTTGTTCTGGAGGGGAAATGTTGGGAGTCAGGTATTTTTTATAGCTAGATAGTAGTAGAACATAGCACAAGCAGTGTGGTGGGGATGGAGGGACATTATACATTACAGTTATGTCCTGTCCTGTCAGTCAGGCTGCCTGGTGAAAACTTGGATTTGGCCTCAATATATCTTTTAAAGTGCTTCCTCACTGATAACTCTTGCCTATGGGGAACTTTGCAAATATCATCAAACAATATTCTAATTATTTGGTCAACTTTACATTCATTGTCTTGTTTTCTGTTGAAATCCTACGGTAGAAAAAGTGGCATGTTTTTCTTTAATCGCACTTGGCCGTAAATAGGTTTTAAAATGGTGTACTGAGCATTGTCATTTGGCCACGTCTGACTACAGTTTGGAAACTCAAGGGACCACAGTTGAACACAGTGCAACATTCATTCAGGAGAGAGGGAGGGGCTTAGACTCATTCAGGAGCTGAAGGTTGGCTACAGATCCTGTCTGTCTGAGGAACGTGGTCCAATAGGGACACCCAGGGCAGGGATGACGCTACACAACAACAGAGCAGAATGATGGAAGAAAGGAAGGATCATTTAGCTTAAAGAAGTCTGACTCAATACTTACAAGTCTGACTTAATACTGGGGAGATCCTGGAGATGTTTCTATTGATTTTCTACCTTGATCATTGCTGACCTCTTAGCTCAGCGCTGATAAATCAGTATCAGATAAATATATAGGAGATTAGTGCATAAGACAGGGCTAGCTGATAGCCTATATGGGACAGGGACAGACAGTAACCATAGTTGTCATGGTGTGTGGTTACTGTGCATCATCAACCTGAACCAACAGTGTTAAAAATGATCACAATAAAATATCTACATCAACATATGAATGATCATCTCACAGCTATAGCAGTACCTATACTCTTACAAAGCCGGGGCATGAGTGTGTGTGTATTCTTGCGTACAAGCAATGTCCTCTATCCCTGATCGAAGGGAGTTTGAGCGAGCAGGGCAAACAAATGGACGCAGGAAGTTGAGCATTTCTTGGTGGACATCTTAGGTTGGTGTGTGGAGAGAAGAAAAGGAAGTAGTAGAGAAATGTCTGATTCTTCCCTGTACATTCAGTATCTTCCTCTGCTACTGGGGAGTCCTCATATCAAAGTCCCAGTCACACAGGAGGAGAACAGTAGCGGAACTGCTTCTTCAACAGACCTACAGAAGTATCACATTAAGACCACCAGACCAGACCCGTGCAGAGCAATTGTTAAGGCAGCAGGACTGCCTTGTCTGTCTCTCATATCTATCTATTGGGCTGGTCTTTCACCATGTCTTTCTAGCCTCTGTCTCTCTGCACCCTTTGTCCCAGTGGTGAAACCAAACCAGCAGCTCATTAATTCAGAGTTTTGCCACCTAGTGGTGATAACATGGTATTGTCACGTATTGGTGTCAGTGGTGTGTTGGGTGGTCTAGTGCCCGTGCTGCGGCCCGTGGTCGTTGTACTGGTTGTGGGCGGGGTGGTTGGGGGGCAGGGGTGGACCGTTGACACCGGGGTGGTAGAAAGCACAGTTGCTCTCGTAACGGCAGTTTCCTTTCATCATGAAGTGGCGACACACTGGCCTTTTGGACATGTCTGGGAGGAGGTGAGAGAAAACAGAGTTGGTACACAACTAGCCAGCAAACCAAACGTCTGTACTGACTGCATCAAGGCTACAAGATGGCATACAGAAATCAACTTGGTCTTTACTTTAATTGCACTAATATAGGGCGGAGCCCTACATGGACAATACAGGGCGCCGTTTCAGACTGGCCCTATAGGTATCTAACATAGAAACAGAATTACTAGAAGGGACATTCCCTTTCAATTCAACTCACCTCCCATGTTGTTGTGTCCTCCTCTAGGTCCTCCTCGTCCTCTCCCTCTGAAGCCCACCTGTTCCCCTCCTCTCCCTCGGCCCCCGCGGTGGAAGTGTCCACCTCCGCCCCGGTGTGGCCCCCCCCTCATCGAGTCGTCCCCCCAGTAGTTGCCGTTGTCTCCTCCGTGGCCCTGGGGCGGCGGGGGCCCCATCATGCGGGGGTTAGCGTTGAAGCCAGGGGGTCCGTGGTTGTGTGGGGGCGGGGGGTGGTTGTAGTGGGGGCCTCCGGGGCCTGGGGGCTTGCCTGCGGGAGGGTACCCCACTCCGTTCATGGGCATGCCCATGTTGAGGTTGTTCATGTTGAGGTTGTTCATGCCTGGACCGTGGCCCAACAGGCCCTGGCTCACTGTGGAGGAAAGACGTATACTAAGTTAACAATCATTCTACCACACATATCGTCATATACAGTTGTAGGAAGAAATGAAAGAATACTTGGTTTGTTGGCTTGAATAAGTGTATGAGAACTGAAGGTGTGTGTGTTGTAAAGGTGTGTGTTTGTTGTAAAGGTGTGTGTGTAGTACCTCCGGGCGGGGGTCCGGTGGGGGGGCCCTGGTTCTGCTGTAGAGAGCCCAGCAGCTGTTTGATCTTTTCAGAGAAGTCTGGCTGCTTGATCAGGTCCTCAGTAGACTGGCCACCACTAGCTCCCTACAGGAGAGAGAGGGAGGAAGACAGAGAAGTTAAACCAAATCATGAAGACAGAATAAAATAAACATCACAGATCCACTGGTTACAGGGCTTCTCCAGGGGTTCCAGAAGTTGTTTTAAAACAGTTGCAGTACACAATGCATTAATACTTGAATTCATCCGATCATAACATCAAAACAGGATTAGTTCATGTTTTGACATTTTTTGTTATATCTCTCTCACCATGATGGAGGTGAGTAGTTCCTGTACGTTGACGGAGGGGGCAGCGGGGGCACCAGGCGTGCCCTGGGCGATGTTGCCTAGGTTACCCAGGTTGCCCAACAGGTTGTTGGCCCCCAGGTTGCCCATGAGGTTGGCGAGGACGGGGGGCAGCTTGGAGCCCTCCACCCCCCCGGGGCCCACGCCAGAGCCAGGCTGGGACGACGTGTCCATGGGCTCCATGTAGCTGTCGTCCATCATGGTGGAGTCCTGGAGAGGAGGGAGTTAGTGCACTGGACACAGAGGACGTTTGGAGCATTGTGTGTTCTATATATTATAGGTTCTTTTTCAATCACTTTGGCACATTTTTCAGACGTAAAACTCTTCGAACAAAAGCCAAAACTGATAACACTTGTAACGCTTATTTTATGTTCAAAACCCTTGGTTGTGCATTCATTGGAGTTGAACACATTTTTCGAACTGTCTTAAAGTGATTGACAGAAAAGGGTACATCTCACCTCGTCCAAAGGTATGAGGCGTGGAGGCATGGGTTCGTAGGCCTCAGGCTCTGGTTCATGGGGGCTGTCAGGAACACTGAGGAGGAGACAGGAGGTGAGTTTCCCCAATACAATGTGAGGCACTTTGAGCACCTGGTAACCCACTAAGCTATAAAAATCCATATAATTTTAAGCCAAACTGCTCTCTCTCACACACACACACACTCTCTCTCTGTGAATAAGTACTTCTCCTTGGTGAGGAAAATCTCCTGCAGGATGCCAGTCTCACGGTCCCTCTGTGTGAGTCTCTCTGTGCTGTTGGCCCCGGCGTTGACCAAAGGGCCGGTGAGGGCCAGGGGCCTCGGGAGGCTCCAGGGTACCCGCTCCTCCATGGAGTCGTGGGACAGGCGTCTCGCCATCTCAAACGTGTGGCGGTCCATCATCATCTCGCGCTTCGCCGCCTCGCCAAAGTCCTTGACCTTGTTGACGTTGACTGGAGAGGGAGATAGAGGGAAGAGGAGGAAGGAGGGAAAAGGAGGGAGGTGAGAGAGGTGGAGAAGGAGGAGAGAGTTAGCCTTGGCACCCAACATGGATGTGATCAGGAGAAGGGGATATATTTTATTTATAAAATTATTATTATTTTTTATCTTGAGGATAAATGACAAAAAAACTGGGAAAATCACATCCCTGTCCAAAGACTCATTTAACAGAACTTAGTAAAGAGTAGATAATGTCTTTACTGTACAGTTAGCAAGCTACTGTATTGACAATTACCTAGTTTGACTATACAACCACAGTTTGACGTGCAAATACAAACAACACCGACCCCAAAAAATTGAATTGAAGTTACCGTTAGTTTTTGTTCTCTCACCTCTCTCGGTCTCGTCCAGGTCGAAGTAGAAGTACTCTTTGAGCTGCTCCTCCTCGGCCCAGCGCACGCTCTTCTTCTTCTTGCCCTTCTTGGTCAGCTGACTGTCCTCTTCACCGCGGGGCTCCGCCAGGGCGTTGGGCTTCTCGCTGCCCGTGTCCATGGCCTCGGGGTCGTCAGCAGGGACGGGCGTCCCAGGCTGCTCCAGGTCTAATGGGACCTCGTGGGGAGGGGTGGTGGAGGCCGTCTGGGTCTCTGGGGACAAGGGCTTGGCGCCACCCTGAGGCGACAGGTAGGGGGGTTTACCCTCAAACGGACACGGCTGAGAGGAGGAGGGAGGTAGAGAGAGAGATGGGTCAATACTCAATTCCATTTGCACAGCCTTCCATAGATTCAGGTGGTTGAGAGAGGAGTTGTCTGTCGGTCTACCTTGTTTGAGGTGGGAGAGACAGCTTTGGGGTCTCTACCTTCCTTCCCTTTCTTCTTCTTAATCTTGATGCCAGGCACGGGGGCAGAGTTTAGGGCATCCAGGAAGCCTGTACCCTCAAGGGCTGCAGAGAGAAAGGAGGTTCTCTTAGTGACATCAATAACAGTCAGCATAATGCCGTGGTAGTTGAGGGGGAGATGGGTTTAAAAGTGTGTTCTATGCACAGAACACTTTTTTTCTGAGGAGTAGGGCACAAAACAACACATGGCATGTGAAAGAAACAGAAATGTTTGTTTATGCTCTGAAACGATATGCTCCCTTGTAGTTTACGGCAAGGTTTCAAGAAGCCCTTCCAGTTGAAACGTTGCAATAAATATAGTGTAGGAGAACATATAGAACAGTGTGTGGGTCTCTACCAGGGTTGAGGAGCTCAATTCCTTTCCAAATCAGTAAGTAAACTGACATTTAAATTCAAACATTTTCTCATAGAGAAGTACTGAGGACACTTGGAATGTGAATTTCACTTCCAACTCACTGAAGTGAAGAGGAATTGACCTCAACCCTGATATCTACTCATTTTTTCAGGGGTTAGGTGTAGATCTAATCTACTTGTTGAGGGGTTAGATGTAGATATAATCTACTTGTTGAGGGGTTAGATGTAGATCAAATCTACTTGTTGAGGGGTTAGATGTAGATCAAATCTACTTGTTGAGGGGTTAGATGTAGATCTAATCTACTTGTTGAGGGGTTAGATGTAGATCTAATCTACTTGTTGAGGGGTTAGATGTAGATCTAATCTACTTGTTGAGGGGTTAGATGTAGATCTAATCTACTTGTTGAGGGGTTAGATGTAGATCTAATCTACTTGTTGAGGGGTTAGATGTAGATCTAATCTACTTGTTGAGGGGTTAGATGTAGATCTAATCTACTTGTTGAGGGGTTAGATGTAGCCTAATCTAGTAAATGCAGTGAACGGGTCAAAAAGATGGGTACATACTTGTTTCTGTTGAGGACTTACGTTGTGCTGGGATGATCTTCACCTTGATCTCCTTGGTCTGGTTAGGAGTGGTGTTGAGTGGTTTGTACTTCTTCTCCACAGGGGGAGCGTCCAGAGGACCAAAACTGGTGGAGAGACAAGAGAAACACAGGTTAGGTTTTCCTCCTTAGGACCCAGACAGGTAGAGGGAGATAAGAAAATGTTGTGTTTTTATTATGAGAGGTTGAATGAGTAATAATTCCAATATATTCATTACAAATGCCAAATACATCTGCCAAAGACATGTTTGATCAGTACTCGAGACTAACCCACAATGAGGCAGCACTGAGCAGTGGTGTTATTCTGTGGTTATGCAATTTCTATCCTGTTATTGCCTGGTAAACCGTAGGAGGGCGACACCTATCCACAATATGGACATGGATGTTATTGTGTAGTTTACCTGGGTCTCTTGAGGACTTGGGCTGGTTTGATGTTGTACTTGTCCCCCAGCTGGAGGGCCACGGGGGGCTTCTTGACTGGGACAGGGGTGGGAGAATCCATCTCCAGGCCTGGAAGACAACACGCAGGACAGGGTCAGGTCATTACATAGTACTACATCTAGCCACAGCAGCAGCTTCATCTCTACAGTCAGAAACAGAATGACTTTTTCAGATTTGCATATTACTGTGGCCTGTTTTCTAATGAAGGACAATAACCTTATACACAAAATAATATTTTCTAAATGAAAAACTTTTTGTGATAAATTGTGAGGACAGTGTGAGTGTAGTTTGACAAGATGGCGGTGAAGGGAAGCGTACCTATGGAGCGGATCTTAGCATGGCTGGGAGCGTGAGCTTTGGGTTTCTCCCTCTTCCTCTCCTCCTCCGCTGCCTTCCCTCCATCAGCCGCCTTCACCTCTCGGACTGGCACTTTCCCCTCCTCCTTCTTCCGCTTCTTATCTGAGAGAAAGAGAGAGTGACAGGGGAGTTATGTAAACATAAAGAGATTACAGTGAAGAGGAGAGACATGTTTACATTTTAATCATTTATCAGACGCTCTTATCCAGAGTGACTTACAGTAGTGAGTGCATACATTTTTGTAATTTTTCATACTGGTCGCCCGAGGGAATCGAACCCACAACCTTGGCATTGCAAGCGCCATGCACTATCAACTGAGCCACACAGGACTAGGGTCCGAGGTTGAACGTGAATGTGAGAGAAAGAAGGGAAAAGAAGGAACAATGGAGAGCGTGAAGAGAAGGAGGAGAGTTACCTGCAGGAGAGGTGGCGGAGACACTCTGGGAACGGATGGTAGCCATCCAGCCATCCACCAGCCCAGCGGACAGCTTCCTCAGCTCTGAGAGGGAGAGACACACCATTAGTTACACATCAACCTCAGACACTATCATTCAACAATTGACATCTACTGCACATATACCACCACTATGGAACTCTATTGTCTTGGCTTTGTGAGAAAGCGAGTTACAAATAAAATGCTAAATAATTTCCCCACAGAGGGTGGAACCACCAGGGGAAAGAAAGTTGTATAAAAACATACCCTCAGTCTCTCCAGTCTTGCTGAGCTGCTTGACCAGCTTGGCAGTGTTGTTCTGTTTCAGATGGTCTACAGTGAGGGGCAGTTTCTGCAGCGTTAGCAGGATGAGCTGTAACAGGGGGGTGTTGGTGCTAGTCTTGGAGTAGGTCAGCCATGTGTTCAGCAGCTTGTAGCCTCCCACTCGGATGAACCTGGACAAAGAGAAGGGAAGATCACTCAATCAAATTCCGTTTAAAATTGCCAATTTTTACAACGTATTTGTCACAAAGTGCTTTACAGTAACCCGGCCTAGACACCCAACCCACCAAAGAACAAGATGCAGCACAGTGGCAGACAAAGCTCCCTAGTGAAGTAACTAAACAAGCCAGCCAGACCGTAAGGTTGATCAATTAAGAACAAAAGATGGGAGTAGATCTTACCGGTTGAGAATGTCATGGGACTTGGTCTGCAGTAGGATATTCAGGTACATACACCTGCTCACCATCTTGTGAGAGGCCTTCATGAGACTGTGGAGAAAAAGACCAAGGAAGCTGACAATCAGAACAAAAGATAGGAGATTGACAATGCTACCATTACAGTCTACACTCGCAACTCAAAATAATGTAAAAATTATGAAAAACACTGTAAACAGTCAAATCTAAATAAGACTAAAAGCACAGCATCAAGTATTTTAAAAATGGCAGTGTGTTAATTACCTGAAGACTTTGGTGACTCCCTCCAGGCTGCGGAGCTCTCCATCTTTCCCCAGCAGGTTCTCTACTCCCTTCAGGACCTCTCTGGGGTCCACTGGGCCCACCGCCATCTCGGCTCTGAGCGAGGAACAGACATACACACTTAATATACAGGAGATCGCCTTACAATTCTGGTGCTTACTAAACAGTCGTTATCATCTCCTTCAATATGCAGCGGAAGTGATGTTTGCACTGCATGGTTCTTCCAAGCATGTCAGATTACACTTTGTTCTGGGAGAGCTCCTTGGAACAGACACCAGCCGTTCTTTTCTAGATCCTACACAAAGCAACGGCTTACAGACAATTCAACATAGGTACTAAACCACAAGGCCTTTCCAAACTCCTCTCTACCACACGACTGACCATGACTGAAAACAGACTGCAGTTTCCTGCTTTCCACAAAGCCGAGAGCAACACCGCAGGGGCCCACGTCAAATCACCCACATCTTCAGTCACACTGAAATCTGTCAAAACAAGGGGGGCAGTGACATTCCCAGCCCAGCCCCCCAAAATCTACTGTTCAGCCTCGGCGCTGCATTCGCATTCCAAATTCCATACTGCAGTGAACACCATGACTCACTGACTAATGTATTGCCTCATACTTCAAATATTTGCATGTATTTTTCTCGAGGGCTGGATCAGCCAGTTCTGTGGATTATCTTCATAGCGGAGGGAGAAGGGAGGACAGACGGAGCCTACGGTCTCTGTTCTCAGGAGCTGCTGTAAGGCTTCCTCTAAGACAGCTAGGTATAGCCTAATACAAAGATTGCTTATAAGTCATGCTGCTAGTTCATTTTCTGTGTCAGTAATTCAATAGAACACTGTGAGAGAGCGAGAGGGAGGAAATAGGCAAGGAGTCAGTTCAACACAACACATTATATTAGAAAATGACAGGTTGGGCTGTAGTTTAGAATAGGTTCATGAGTACTTCCCCCAAGGGCAGCAATATATTCAAGTAACTGCTTTATTCAACAGATTGTTAAAACATTACAAACAAGTTTCAACAAAACCTTACACAATCTAAAAAAGTTCATGGTAAGTGCAAATAAAAACAAATCGAGTGATTAGATTTGAATATGAGCAAAACAACCAGTAGGCTGTTGTACATACTACAGTGGAGGGGAAGTTAGTTGTTGGGCTGAGCAGCAAACTTGTGAAACACATACTTGCACTGTACTGTTCTATTCTCTGAAAAATAATCCCATTGAGGAATCTATTGAATTCCCTACATTCTCTTATAGAAATGTCAAAGGCGATGAGAGATGTGGAAGCTAGGATACTTCACTGATGCTGTCCTGGTAACGGGAAGAGGATGTTACAGCCTACGTGTTTGTTGAGTGTGGGTGAATAATACCTTGGGTAGCTTCGCCCTCTACTAATAACAGACACATACTGGTAGCTAAACACAGGCACACACACAGAGAAGGCCCTCAAACTGAAAGCCTACCAGTACTCAGTTTCAGGCAGGCGGTGCACTAAACTGGTGGTTGGACTGACTGACCAGCTCCTTCACTGACAGAGAAGGGTGCAGTCATTTTACCAGCAGTCTCAGGAACCCAAGGAGTACAGTTGGTTGAAGAGAACACAGAAAAAGCCTATTCTATGACAAATGCACTGTACTATTAATTTCAGTTAGCTAAAAAGGCACATATTTAACTTTTTGCTTGTAAGTATAAATAATTATTTTAAAGTAATATTAAAGTTACTTGTATTGTTATTATAAATATTGGTATTTTAAGTGATTGATCTCACACATACATCCCTTAAAGTTTACAGGACTAGTGTGGAACCAGTAGGTTAATTTCCTATGATTAACAATAGAATAAAGGGAATATTTAATCTGAAGCATTATCAATGCCACCCACCTCCCCAGAATTACATGTCAATACTGTGGTCAAAAGAAATTCACACATTTCAAAAAATACATATTTCAAAAACGTCATAAATTCACTAAAGTAATTTAAGTTAGCTATTGATATACCTGCTGGGCGGCAGGTAGCCTAATGGTTAGAGCGTTGGGCCAGTAACCGAAAGGTTGCTAGATCAAATCCCCGAGCTGACAAGGTAAAATATTCTGCCCCTGAACAAGGCAGTTAACCCACTAGGTCGTCATTGTAAATAAGAATTTGTTCTTAACTGACTTGCCTGGTTAAATTAAAAATGTATATATTTGAAATGTATTCTTAAACTGATCAGTTGACGATCCAGTGACTACAGATGGATCCTCTACGTATAAAACACAATATAATCTCCACTAAAATATCAAACCACTGCTGCAAAATATTACTTGAATTTTTGCTTAGCCTTGTTCAAACTATCAATCTATGCGTAAATCATAACATTTTAGAGTAGGGGCGGGACTGAGGCTATCAACATGCTTTTCCCCGCCTCATTGTTCAATGCATAACTGAATGCTTATATGTTCATATTTTAAAGCTCATTATAATATGGTTTGACTATGTTCATTATCATATACTTTGAATTACTGTATCCAAGTATTACATGGATAATATCCAAGTATTTCATTTTTAAATGTCATGTGAGGAAATCAGTTGTCTTACCCGTTTAACTGTTGTAGTAGAAGTTTTATATAGTCTCAGAACTCCACAACACGGGACATAACACACAACTCCTGAAAATGTCACAACTGTTACACACGCAGTCAATAGAACGAAGTTATTGGGAAGACATGAGCTTAGTAAAGAACAATTCAATGGGGGAATAGATGTCAAGTAAATTAATGTTCATACACACATAAAATGGCTTTGGTGTATTTACTCAAATATATAGCAATGCAGTTGAAAACAGTAACACCTGTTATCATTTAACTAGAATGTAACAAATACTTCTGGCACAATAGCTCAAAGCCCTGCCTATACCAAGTGATTTTTTGTTTACATAACAATGTCCTTATCCATGGATGACAAGACAATCACCATTAAATAAAATAAATACTTTTGTCCTATGGGATAAAATATACAATAAATTGAGAAAGAACAGCCTGTAGATAATCAAATTAATGAATTTGTATATGCCTTTCATTCATCCCCACAATGTTCATGATGGTTATATAAGAATATCACGCAGCCGGCTGCCCTTTAAGACAAACTCTGCATCGGTCATTGCATTGCACGCCCTACCCTAGCACAATAAAGAGCCTGTTCAATGTCTAGTTCTGGTTAGGGGGAGGGTGACGTTAGGACGGAAATAACCCGTGATCCACCGAAACTACATATAGGCCCTGCCCTCTTTTGTTAACTGCTTCGTGGCTGCCAGTCTCGAGAACATAAAGAACAATGTATGCCAGCTACATCCGACACAACACAGCTAGTACCGCCGGAGGGTCATTAACTTGCTATACAAAATAACTAACGGTGGCGAACCACAACGGATACATCGACAAGAGACTCGTTCCGCTATTCAGGGAAGTCAACTCCCGACTGTCGCTCCAGAAAAACATTTACATTATTGTTTCGAGTGTTCTGAAAGGACAAAACTACAACGACCTCGCCATTTTGATGCAATTCCAACGAAACCGGTCTGCCTTGTACAATATTTCGAATGAACATTTCCATCCTGCAATCTTTATCCTCAGATTGCCGTATAAACATCGGACACCTGGGGAAATACTAACGATATCGACGTCATGCGTAAAAAACAACTACCACAAATTACCAATTTTTCCAGTGAAATCCGTAATCAATCTAAGCAATCTTTATGTATAGATTGCGGTAGGTGTAAATTCCAAGGATCTCTATATCAATTTAGCAGAGGGAGAAAAAAATCCTGATTCATAAGAAAAATATCCCCTTAACCTACGGCAATCTTTATGAATAGATTGCTTATGATTAAGTTAAACATTTGTTAACAGTTTTGATCCGTCTCACACACAAAGAAACGGAGCGTTTCCACTCCGCACTTTCCTGTGTGAGCTCATAAACTAACGCGTCAGCTGCAAATAACTAGCTAGCCCCGTACGGAGACTAGCTAGCAGACCTAGGCTAAATCTAGGTACGACCAAACGATGTCTCATTTAATGAAATTAACGTTAGGTTCAGATTGGTTTGAAAATCAACACTTACTAGAAATACCTCTCCTCAGCGTCTCGGGTAACTATATTATATTGTGCTTTACAGCAACAGATATCTTGTTACATCAGTTTTAAATCGTTAACCGTCATGTTTTAACGTTAACAATCTTATGGCTGGAAAAACTGGTTTTATGGGCGGGGTTGTGGCAGCTAAAAACTAGCTTTTCCTTCTGGAACAAACTTGAGGCAAAAATAGTAATCAAATGTCCATTACTTGAAGAAAAAAATAGATTTTTGAATTAGGATGTTCAAAGTCCTCGACGGTCACTCTTCAGAGACAAAAGACCTGAAAAAGAGCACACAAAACGAAAAACACATTTAAGATACATTCACTTATTTCCTTTGTGTTCATACAAACCTGAATCTTGGAAGAGCTTTCTTATGATGGATTATGGTCAAAATGAATAATTGCGCAGTAGTTTTTGTTCAAAATAGCACTATTCTTTCGACGTTACTCACCTCAGAACAAATCCAGGAATGACCTAGAAAGGGAGGGACTTGGTATTTATACCCTGTGACGTTTTTGACGTCATACGCGTGTTCGAGCATGCGCTTTCTGGGGGTTTTCATGGTAACAAAATTGAGTTTTTGGTCACGCGCTGTTGTAGAACGACCTTCATTGTCCATCAAGGACAGAAAAAGGGCGTTGCACACGTTTTGTACGTTCTCTTTTCAATTTATTTCACGTCTCAAGTCTATTGTTGCTTATCTAAACAAATCTGAATCACTATCAGTGATAACTCACAAAATAAGTTGCTTGTACTTAGTTATAATATCACATTTGGGTATGAATTCGATTGTAATATTTGTACAAAATGGCTGCGACGCACTCGAGCACGCTGCCTGCCACACCCGCGGACACTATCAAAACCGTGCCCTTTAATTTCAAATGACGAAATTAATGATGAAGTAAAATTCATAAAATATATTTATTGAAGTCCAAAATTAGTTTCTTTGGCCATGCACACAAATAAATAATGTGCTACTTCACCTTTCACCTGTAAACTTTCAACCCTCCGCGGTGAAAGGCAAAATGGCAGCATCCATACGAGGCATTGGAAGGATTTTATGCCGTGTGACCCCTTTGCTTTTACAGAATATTCGGCAGAATAAGGTAGTTCACAATTATTTTCTATAGTGCGTCAGATAAGCAAAAGCTAGGAGTTCTGCTGCACACCTACAAATACACAGATAGTCAGATCATGAAACAGTCACCGAACTACCGTCGGCTGATAAACACTAGCCAGCTACAGCTAGTTTTTATTTATTTATTTTTACCTTTATTTAACTAGGCAAGTCAGTTAATAACAAATTCTTATTTTCAATGACGGCTTAGGAACAGTGGGTTAACTGCCTTGTTCAAGTTATTGAGCTAGCTAGAAACATACCAGTGCATTGTCACTGTACATCATCCAATGCAACCCCAGTCATTTGTTTCACAGAACCAGTCTATGCAAAATGATTAGCATTATTGTCTTGTGTACAGTCCACTGTATTTGCAAGTTTCATACTTGACTGACAGTCACAGTATTTGTTTGGTTTCTATCTTCCAAAGAGGTTACCTGTCAGGCTTAGGACCCAGGCTGTGTTTCCAGGTGTGCAGTCCAGCCTCTCTCTCTGCACTGCAGCCTCACCTGAGATCCCCAGTGATTCCGCTGAGGCAGGGGAGGCGCTTGCCCGCTACAAGGACAGACCATGGGACTACCTGGAGAGCGAAGGTATGGAGATTAGAGCTTGATTAGAGCTCTTTTTTTTTTAAAGGAATGGTTCTTCATACCCAGACTAAGTATGCTCAATGGAGAATCTCCATGCAAGTAGTCCAGGAATAGTGTAATTAATTTCTGTTAATTCATCCATATGTGACCATTGATTTTGTCCATCCACCTCTCCTATTTCTAGAGTACATAGCGCTCTATGGAACCAGTCCAGTGTGGTCTGACTACAGGAGGAACCACAAAGGAGGGATTCCTCCTCAGAAGACGCGCAAGACTTGCATTGTATGTGTGACAGAGCTGGTTCTGTAAGCTTGACTGAGACCTGGAGTCTTGTGGCAGCTCTGAGCTATTTCATAGGCGTTGGGTAGTGCACAGAGGATGTCTTCCATGATGCTGTCTGCTCTGTAACTCCATATTATTATATTCTCCACCAAACAGATGTGACTGCAACCTCTAAACATATTTTGTTTTCAGAGAGGAGACAAGAAATGTGGGAACCCCTGTCCAATCTGTCGCGACTCCAACGTCATCATCCACTATCAGGTCTGGTCTCTCACTCATGGAACACACACACATTATGTGCAATGGAAGATTAGATGACATTACATTTGATTGGTTATGTTAAGTTGACTTAACAGGCTATTCAATTTTATTTGTAAATCAATGGACCATTGTCTTCCTGTAGAATGTGAAGCTACTGCAACAGTTCATCAGTCCAAATACAGGCATTGTCTATGACTCCACTCGGACAGGTAAGATATGTTCAATTGACCTAATATGGATACAATTCTATGAATGAATCATCCATGCTGAATTCAGCAGATGTTATCTAAATGCTTGCTGATTCCATCAAAATAAGTTATTTGATTGACTAACACATAGTTGACACAAGAAACTGAGGCTGCCAATAGGTGTTTCAGTGATTTAAAACAGTTTTCCATAAAGTAAACAACCTTTTGCAAGGTTTCAGGTAACCAAAGTGCCACATTTTATATTATCTCTGTCTACATGTTTATCCAGGAGTGTGTCAGAAACAGCAAAAGCAACTCAATCAGGCGATTGGCACCCCAAGAGACCATGGTAAGTTCAGCCTTTGTGACTAAGGGTCAGAATGCTAGAGCACTACATTAATGGAGAATTGCATTTGTGACCAACCCAGTGCTTCAACAAGGCCACCAAAACAGAAAATGTAGTTCTCTACAGTACATTGTCCATATTTTTTCCAGGGCTGCTACCCTTCCAGGTTCCTCATGTGGACTTCTCAGGGGAGGACTACTCCAACTGCCATGACGCAGTGGGCTCAACCCCTCCTCCCCCCACCATTACCTCTGGTGATCCTTGGTACCGGTGGTACCACACCATACAGCCAGACGAGACTGAAGTGGCTAAAGTCAAGAAGACCTATAAGGCATATTTGAAATAGACGAGAAAGACCTACAAGGTCTGAAATTGATGATAGTGAAAGTTTGAGGATTTCATTGGGTGTTTCTGGACAGAGCACATTTTGTTCATAACACAAATTAAGTGTAAAAATTATCAAATTGTTAGACAGTTTTGTTTTTGGACTAGCTAGCTAAATTGCCTTTCATATTTCTAGTCTTACGCAAACAATATGCTAAAATACGTCACAGATTAATTCCAGCCCCTTCTCCTCCCAGGCTACAATTTATCAGCTCAGTTACAGTACATGCTACTATATGGACCATCTATGAGAAATCCGTTTAATCTCATATCCATGGTTTTCTATTTAAACAGCAAGTGATACAATAAAAACATGTAAGATGCAAAATCATTTATTTCATTGCCTTTTTGTCTGTAGTAAATACTTGATCATACAGGTATCATGTTCATTCCCAGTTCAGAGCTCTGTTTCTACATGTATGGAGCCAGTGGTAATGTATTGCCATTTCCTCTGTATTATAAGTACTTCAGCATATTGCTTTCTTCCTGTCCCATTGCCCCATGTTAAATAGGTGAGACATGCCCACTTGTCCAGTCAAATTCTTTATTCCAAATCACCCCCTTGCCCAAGACACTTCTGGATCCTATCTTTTCAGATCTACAGGTGTGTGTGTATAGGGGGGCAATTTATAGTTCTGAAAATGTATATCTCAAAGGCCGAGAGGATACTGCAGTACACCAGGGGTGTGTCTGAATAATCCAACGTGGCTTCCTTGACTTCAGCCATGATGTTGCTTTCACCTATCTTGAGTTTTCAAATAAGTTCAGAATGATCGAGGAAAGGAAGCCACTTTAGACTATGGAGATGCACTGAGCTAATGACATAGCCAGCATCAGCAGTGGGTTATATTGCATTACATTTCTATTTCCTCCTGGGGTTCGTTCAAAATGGCACCCTATTCCCTACGTAGTGCAGTACATCTGACCAGGGCCCATAGGGCTCTGGTCAAAAGTAATGCACTATATTAGGGAATAGAGTGCCAATAGAGCCCTGGTTCTGCTGTAGGTAGGTCACTCCTTGACCTTGTGGACCAGGGTCTCCCCCAGTGATTCCAGGACCTCCCGTTTGTAGTCCTCAAAGTCTCCGTCTATCTGGTTGACGGACCGGTCCTCCACCACCCACAGCTGACAGGCTGTCTCAGTGATCAGCCGGGCATCGTGACTCACAATGATCACCGCTACGATGGGACAACAGCAGGGAAGAGGATATAACCATAAGACATGAGAAACACTGATGTCAGAAGAGTCTACCAAAGGGCACTATCAGCAGCATGCAAATGATCTGTTTGATGTTGACCGCCATTTTATTTATGCCATCACTACAATTTCAGAGGCTACTTTCTGATCCTACATTTTAACAAAAATAAACACTCAACATCGAACAGCCTCATACTGTGTTCATACCTCCTTTGTACTCATTGATAGCTTCTGATAAGGCATCGATCGACTCAATGTCCAGGTTGTTAGTAGGCTCATCCAGGATGAGAACGTCAGGTTGCCGACAGGCCAGCTCAGCGAACACCACTCTGGCTTTCTGACCACCTGGATGGAGAGGAACAGAGAGAACACATTTAGAAGAACAGATTGACACACACTGGATTATGGTGTGTGTGCGCATGTTTCTAATCCTAACCTGATAGCTTGGAGATTTGGATGGTGTGTGCGTGGCTCTCCAGTCCGAAGCGGCCCAGACACTTCCTGCTGTCCTGGTAGGGCAAGTTGAAGTTCCTCTGGAGGTACTCTGTAGCTGCCTCCTCCATGTTTAGCTGGTCGGCATACTGCTGGTTGAAGAAGCCCACCTTCAGCCGATGGTTCTTTCTCATCTCCCCCTTGGACTGAAAGGCCAATCAACACACATTTAGCTTGACAGTTGCACAAACAGGTGCTGTATTTATAGATCATATGTGTTTTTGTTTGAAGGGAAACTTACTGGATTTAACCTGCCCGTGAGTAGTAGTAGTAGGGTACTCTTCCCGACTCCATTGGGTCCAACAATACAAACTGAACAAGGAAAAAGAGCCAAGGTATAGTATGGAGGCTAATGACCAGAAAGTCCAACGTGTCGCAGGTATGCAAACAGAAAGGATTTCTACTTACTTCTAGTCTCCATGTCGATACCAAAGTCCACATTCTTGAAGAGGGGTTTGTGTCCCTCAAAGGCAAAGTCTACACCTGAGACAGAGAGCAGAGGGTTAAACAGGGATATACAAAAAGTGAGAGAGGAAGAGGGAAAAAAAAGAGGGAGAACTCACTGTGCAGTCCGAGGATGGGAGGAGAGAGAGATGGGGGGTTGGGGAAGGTGAATTTGACAGTGTACTCTTTGGGTCGTTTGAGCAACTCTGTAGCTTCCTGACTCTCCTCCTCCACTCCTCCCTTCTTCTTTCCCTTCGCTTGCTTCCTGGTCAAGGCCTCCTTAGTTTGCTTCTCCTAGAGAGAGAGACAGAAAACAGTGGATGATGGGAGAAGTACAGAGAGAGACAGATTTAGGTAGAATCATGTCTAAACAGAGGTAGCTGTACTGTACTCACAGCCTGTTTGGTGGACTTTCCTCCAGCCTTCAGATCTTTGAGCTTCTTCTCCTGTTTGTCGTACTGTTTCTGGAGCTCCTTCTGCTTCTGAACGTACATCTTCTTAAACGTCACTGAGAAACGGAGAGAAACTTCAATCTATAGAACATGGATCTGACTGCAAGTGGCTCTGGATAAGAGCTCCCGCTAAATGCAAATGTGTATAGAACTAGTCATATGCATTCGTTTTTTTGTGTGTTTGTGGGGTAGGAGAAAGAATGTACATCGCTAATCAACTCACGGTAGTTCCCTCTGTAGTAGTAAAGCTTCTGGTTGTCCAGGTGAACTATGTCAGTACACACATCGTCCAGGAAACTCTGGTCGTGAGACACGATGAGGAGAGTCTTCTTCCAGCCCTGAAGGTAGCTAGGAGGAGAGATTAGCGTATTAGCCACTGCAGTGGTATCGTTCACAGATCCAGGGCAGAAAGGAGACCCATTGAGTAAGCAGCTGCATATTGTGTGGCCCTGTGTAATACATTATATTTTAGTAAAAGGCTGCGTGTGGTGTGCACTTACTTGTTGAGCCAGATGACAGCGTTGAGGTCAAGATGGTTGGTGGGCTCATCCAGCATCAGCAGGGTGGGCTCCATGAACAGAGCTCTGGTAGGAGACAGCCACTGGAAGCTTAGAACTCATTTTTCACTGCTGTTTTTATTTCTGCTGTTTTTAATCTACGTTATACTTTCGTTAATTTTTATTCTCTGTAAAAGTGACTTTGTAAAAATGAACTTTGAATTAAGTTTGACTTGACCTGCAGAAGTAGCTAAATAAAAAACTGAAGAAATTCCCATATTGCTAAAACCTTCAAATCAAATCCTGTCAGATCTATAGAATTGCCTTGGGAGGGCTAAGGGGTCAACAGATATTTTACAGCAAAATCCAAGATGGCAGCATGTCAAGTTGTTTGTCTGTGACTAGTAGTTTTTAACCTACTAATAACCTATTAATTTATGGTGTAACAAATCTACAATTTCCTTGTTGTGTAGTGCAAACTATTTAGTTTTACTGGTGTAAAGACCGGTCTCCCTCAACCACAGAGAACTTTGTTCCCGCTATTTGTACTTCTTTACTTGAAGTTTACCAAAGTAACCCTCTCTCTGGCTGGCCTGGGTTCTATCCTCAGCTTTCCCTCTGCAGTGTCTCGTCCAAGCTGCTCCTCTTCGCTCTCCGTCTGGCTGTCAGAGGCAGCAAAACAACCCCCAAGCCCTTCTCTCAAATCGACCCCCACACCCAATCTACACACTCGCATACATGCACACAGGCCCCCTCTCACCTTACCATTCCTTGGCCTCTATTTCTTACATCTCTCCGAAAATTACAATTTGTAGCATTGCTTTGTGCACTGACTTTACTGAACACTGGAAAGAACGTACATTGTCGCTGGGTGAGTACATCTGACAATGTGCTCTCCCGTCCATTAGACATTTTGTCTGCGGGAACTCGCTCTTTCACTCTGTCCACTCGTCCAAGTGCAGATGCATTTGTGGCATGATGTGAACAGTAAGAACTTGTGTCACTACCAAAGTCTAAAGGTTTTAAATGACTTTTGTATTGTCTGGAAAATCACTTGTAGAACTAGCGTGCAGTAAGTCTCTTAAAAAAAGAGAAGCCATGCAAGGTTATTAAACAGAGGTGCCTAGTTATTCTTCTATTGTTGATATCAGGTAACGTGCAACCTAACCCTGGCCCTGAAATGCAATGTCTCCAACCCCCCTTTGATTTTAAATCTGGTTTTGTTATTTTTCATTTAAATGTACGCAGCCTGTTGTCAAAAATTGTTGGGGTTAGGATTTGGGCTAAATCAACTGATGCAATTGTGTTTTCTAAAACCTGGCTCAGCAAGTCTGTACTTGATAAGGATATTTGTATAAATGGTTACAATGTTTATCGCACTGATCGAGTTAAGGTGGGGGTGTGGCTATATATGTAAAGACTAAATTCCTTGTAAGTGTGGCAAAGTCTAACTATTTGGAAACAGTTAGAATTTCTTGCTTTGAATCTTGAGGATTCATAAGGGTCCCTTTCCAACTGTGATTGACTGTTATAGACCCCCTCTGCTATCGGTGATGCATTTTCTTCTCTGATGCACCTTATGTCTAAACATCTTTACAGTGAAATGATCTTGATTGGTGATCTCAACTGGTGTTGGTTAAAGCTATGACTGATGATTTTAAAATGCATTGTAATTCTATGAATCTTACCCTGTTGTTTAACTCATCCACCTGCCCAAATCTCAAATGCCCTGATAAATCTAACCTGATTGATTAGATATTGACAAAAGTTCCACATAAATATTCTTCGGTTGGTGTTTTTTTTTGTAATGATTTAAGTGACCATTGTGCTGTTGTTGCTGTTAGAAATACTAAGGTTCGTAATTCGTAAGAGAAATCTGAAGTGTTTTAATGAGCAGGCTTTCCATCATGATTTGTTTTATTTTGACTGGAGCAAGATTGAGCTTATCCCTGATGTGGAAACTGCCTGGAAATTCTTTCATTATGGTTTTTTCCAAATAGTAAACAAACATGCCACATTCTGCAGGTTCAGAGTTAAAGGACTGGATAATGCATGGTTTTCTTCTGAGCTGTCTTGTATTATTCACGAACGAAATCTAGCCTGGGCTAAAGCAAAGAAATCATGTTCTGATGCTGATTGGCTTATTTTTAGGCAGTTACGAAACAAGTCTTCTTTTCTTCTCAGGAAGGCCAAGTCTGAATATTTTACGTCTGTTACTACTGATAACCTAAATGACCCTAGAACATTTCGGAAGGCTATTAAGTCTGTCTGGTAACAGTAATGTCAATTAATTACCATCATGTGTATTGAAGGACTGTTGCTGTATATGACAAAACTGACATGCTGAATTGTTTCAATGAGCACTTTGTATCATCTGGTATGCTGTTTGATTCAGTGTCCTCTGACATTGTACAACCCTGTGTGGTTGAACCAGTGAGAGCTGGTCAAACTTTTAGCTTTTTGCCATTCTCAGTGCAGGAGGTACATAAAGCCCTGGAATCCTTAGATCAGAGAAAGCCTGCAGGTCCTGATCTTCTTGATTTCATAGGTGAACCACTTACATATCTGTTCAATTTAACCCTGGAATGTAATACAATTCCAAAGATCTGGAAATCAGCATTTGTCCTACCACTTTTAAAGGGGGAGATCCAACTCTTAAATAATTATAGGCCAATCTCAAAGCTGTCACCCCTGGCGAAAACACTTGAAACACTTGTTAGTGAACAGGTAAAAAAAAGTATATAAAAAGAACTCAGTGCACTCACTTTGATTGGATCATGTCTTAAATGTTCTGTCTGTAATGTGTGCCCCAAGGCTCTGTACTTGGTGCCCTCTTATTCACTACTTATATGGTGTTTCTAAAACAAGAAATAGACTACGGAACCTTTCACCTATTACTACCTGTCAAGGCAATGAGATTGAGACTGGAACCGCATATAAATATCTTGTAATTTTAATTGACGACGGCCTCTTAAATTGCATATTCAATCATTTTTTTAAATTTTTTTAACTGAAGTTGGGATTTTATTTTAGGAATGTGGCCTGTTTTTCTTTTGAAGCCAGGAGGAGGCTAGTATATCAGCTACATTTATGCCAATACTAGACTATAGGGATATTTTATATATGAATGCTTCCGCTCAGTGTTTGAGATCAATTGACACCCTTTTCCATGGAGCATTGAGATTTATTTTAAACTGCAAAACCCTTACGCACCACTGCACTTTGTATACCAGGGTTGGCTGGCCTTCTCTAGTCAATCGTAGGCTCAGTCACTGGTATACCTTTATTTACAAAGCCATTTTGGGTTTACTATCATTTTATTTGGGCATTGTGGTGGGTACTCTCTTCGTTCGCAGGACTTTATCCTGCCAACTGTTCCAAATGTCCGAACTGAATTTGGTAAAAGGGCTTTTTATGTACTCTGCGCCATCGGCTTGGAACGCCTTACAAAATACTTTTAAACTGGAAGAACTTGTCCCGATTGGTGTTTTTAAATAATTGATGAAGGATTTTGACGCTTTCCCTGACCTGTCAATGTTTTTAATTTGCTGTTTTATGATTTTGTTATACTCTTGTGAATTCTGTTTTTTTTACTAGATTACCTGTAGTCTTTCATGTTGTCTGTCTGTAATTGTGTAATGACTTGGTGCTGCCTATCTTGGCCAGGACGCTACTGAAAACGAGATTTCAAATCTCAATGAGCCCTTCCTGGTTAAATAAAGGTTAAATAAAACAAATAAAATAATTTGAACGTTAATTCCATAGGGTTGCTTGATTAGTGGTTAGGTTATTAGCTGGCCAAAAGTAGGTTACATGAAAAGCGCAATACTGTTAATATAACCGTGTGTTAGTATGGGTTTCAATTAATTTATTTGAATCACGAAACTCATCCGCATTTCCTGCAAATTCTCAGCAACAAAAGAGTGATCAAATTAAGATCCTACACCTGTACTTTGCATTCAGAAAAAACTGTACCTGGCTAGTGAGACTCTCATCCTCCAGCCTCCAGAGAACTTCTTGGTAGCTCTGTTCTGCATCTCTGGGGTGAAGGAGAGACCAGCCAGGATACGACGGGCTTTAGCCTCCGCTGCTGCTGCCCCGATGATCCTCAACTCCTCATAGACCTGGTTGAGACAGACACACAATATTTACACATGCAGTGGTTTAGTCGATTGACAGATATTACATTATCTGAATGCAGGTTAAGAGACCAGGACTCTATTTTTCCAGTTACCACAGTCTGAATGAAAACCTGACCCCAGCCCTGTATTCAATAGACTATCAAAGCAATTAGGAAGTGGATATTTTGCTTGGCAGATCTAAGAGTGTATTAGGGTTACATTTTGACGCTTCCCCATACCTTGTCCAGTCTCTCAGCCACGCTGTCTTCTCCTTTCTCCAGCAGAGACTGCAACTGTCTCTCCTCCTCTAGGAGCTTCAGACGCCTGGTGTCTGCCTTCAACACAGCCTGGACCGCTGGGGTGTCATCCGCCATCACCTCTATGGAGATATGGAGAGCACGACAGGGTGTTAAAGGGAGAAAAGACAGTGGGGGTGAAGTGAGAGGGGTAGAGAGAGAGAGTATAAGGGAGGGAGACAGGGAGAAGGGTATGATGGGGGGGGGGTTCTTCAGAGGACAGGGGACATACCTTGCTCACAAAGCAGCACATCAATGTTAGGAGGGATACTGAGAGCTCTGTTGGCGATATGTTTCAGAAGAGTGGTCTTCCCCTTCCCGTTAGGTCCAACCAGACCATAGCGTCTTCCTGCCACCACCAGGAGGTCTGCATTGACAAACAGCTCTTTCCCGTGAGCTGATATACTGAACCTCTCCAGCTGGAGGAGACAAAGAGCAGCACATTAAAACACTGAAACCACCACAGGTGAACTCTGATACTCAGAACTTTAGGGCTTCCCACTTGACATTCAGTAAGGAATGGTTGAAGGGACTACCTCATCATACTCACACTGTGTGCTTACAAAGAAACATTTAATAAATAAAGTGCAATGTTTCAGTTACATAGACATTCTGATGAATCCCAAAAACCATCGTTGTCTGTACCACCATTCTTATGTGTGATATGATGTTACACTACATGACCAAAAGTAGGTGGACATCTGCTCGTCGAACATCTCATTCCAAAATCATGGGCATTAAGTTGGTCCCCTTCTTGCTGCTATAACAGCCTCCACTCTTCTGGGAAGGCTTTCCACTAGATGTTGGAACATTGCTGCGGGGTCTTACATCCATTCGGCTACAAGAGCATTAGTGAGGTCGGGCACTGATGTTGGCTGATTAGGCATGGCTCCCAAAGGTGTTCGATGGAGTTGAGGTCAGGGCTCTGCGCAGTCCAGTCCTTCCACACCGATCTCGACAAACAATTTCTGTATGGACCTCGCTTTGTGCACAGGGGCATTGTCATGCTGAAACAGGAAGTTCCCCAAACTGTTGCCACAAAGTTGGAAGCACAGAATCGTCCAGAATGTCATTGTACGCTGTAGCATTAAGATTTCCCTTCACTGGAACTAAGAGGCCTAGCCCGAACCATAAAAAATAGCCCCCGCCATTATTCCACCTTACAGTTGGCACTATGCATTGGGGCAGGTAGCTTTCTCCTGGCATTCGTCAAACCGAGCTTACTCCGTTGGACTGCCAGATGGTGAAGCGTGATTCATCACTCCAGAGAACGCATTTCCACTGCTCCAGAGTCCAATTGCGGCAAGCTTTACACCACTCCAGCCGACACTTGTCATTGCGCATGGTGATGTTAGGCTTGTGTGCAGCTGCTCGACCATGGAAACCCATTTCATGAAGCTCCTAACGCGCAGTTCTTGTGCTGACGTTGGTCCCAGAGGCAGTAACTGTTGCACCCGAGGACAGATGATTTTTACGCGCTACACTCTTCAGCACTCGGCGGTCCTGTTCTGTGAGCTTGTGTGGACTACCACGTCGCGGCTGAACCGTTGCTGCGGCTAAACGTTTCCACTTAACAATAACAGCACTTACAGTTGACCATGACAGCTCGAGCAGGGCAGAAATTTGACGAACTGACTTGTTGGAAAGGAGGCATCCTATGACGGTGCCACGTAGAAATTCACTGAACTCTTCAGTACGGGCCATTCTACTGTCAATGTTTCTCTATGGAGATTGCATGGCGGTGTGCTTGATTTTATACACCTGTCTGCAACGGGTGTGGTTGAAATAGCCGAATCCACTAATTTGAAGGGGTGTCCACATACTTTTGTTTGTGTGTGTGTAATATAAGAGCTAGAGATGGGTGTGTAGATTTTTTTGTCCTATTGAGCTTTTCTTCAGTAAAATAACTAGGTTCTATGAAGTTCTCTCAATTCTTCAGAATAAAGAAACACTAGAAGAGTTGAGAGGGTCAGGTCACCTTGATATCTGATGCGTTCTCCAGCATGGCCTGTCTGGAAGACAACTCAGCCTGGGACACGGAGAAGTCTCCCTCAATGGCATTGGCAGCACGCACACTGGCTACCTGCTTCTCATACTCAATCTAGAAACACAGAGGCACAGACACACACTTCCAATTAATAAAATGCTTCTGTCTCTGGTTTGGCCCAAAGGCTCTCAATATTTGTAGAGTATATACAGTACCAGTCAAAAGTTTGGACACACCTACACATTTGAAGGTTTGTCTTTATTTTGACTATTTTCTACATTGTAGAATAATAGTGAAGACGTCAAAACTATGAAATAGCACATATGGAATCATGTAGTTACCAGAAAAGTGTTAAACAAATCAAAATACATTTTAGATTATTCAAAGTAACCATCCTTTGCCTTGATGACAGCTTTGCACACTCTTGGCATTCTCTCAATGAGGTAGTCACCCGGAATGCTTTTCCAGCAGTCTTGAAGGAGTTCCCACATGCTGAGCACTTGTTGGCTGCTTTTCCTTCACTCTGCGGTCCAACTCATCCCAAACTATCTCAATTTGGTTGAGGTCAGGTGATTGTGGAGGCCAGGTCATCTGATGCAGCACTCCATCACTCTCCTTCTTGGTCAAATAGCCCTTTCACAGGCTGGAGGTGTGTTTTGGGTCATTGTCCTGTTAAAAAACAAATGATGGTCCCACTAAGCCCAAACCAGATGGGATGGTGTACCGCTGCAGAATGCTGTGATATCCATGCTGGTTAAGTGTGCCTTGAATTCTAAATAAATCACAGATAATGTCCCCAGCAAAGGACCACACCATCACACCTCACCCATGCTTCACGGTGGGAACCACACATGCGGAGATAATCCGTTCACCTACTCTGTGTCTCAAAAAATATCAAATTTGGACTCAGACCAAAGGACAGATTTCCACCTGTCTAATGTCCATTGTTTGTGTTTCTTAGCCCAAGCAAGTCTCTTCTTATTGGTGTCCTTCAGTAGTGGTTTCTTTGCAGCAATTCAACCATGAAGGCCTGATTCACTTTCAAAGTTCTTTCCGGATTGACTGACCTTTGTGTCTTAAAGTAATGATGGACTGTCATTTCTCTTTGCTTATTTGAGCGTTTTTTGCCATAATATGGACTTGGTCTTTTGTCAAATAGGGCTATCTTCTGTATACCACCCTTACCTTGTCACAACACGACTGACTGGCTCAAACGCATTAAGGAAAGAAATTTGACTATTTAACTAAATAAAATAAATAAAATAAAATAAATAAAATTTAATTTAAATAAAATATATTTTAGGTTTCTACATGATTCCATGTGTGTCATTTCATAGTTTAGATGTCTTCACTATTATTCTACAATGTATAAAATAGTAAAAATAAAGAAAAACCCTGGAATGAGTAGGTGTTCTAAAACTTTGATTGGTACTGTTACCATTTTCTTTTTCTTCTTCTTCTCCTTCTTGCTCATGTTGGCAAAGGGGTCGTCACCTTTCTCCTGCTCCTGCTCTGCTATCACGTCTTCAGCACACTGACAGTAGAGAGGGATACAGACAGAGGGAGAGACAGTGAGTTGGACATTCTAAGGTGGCTCTACATGCCATGTATGACCCTTCCATACAGCAGACTCAGATTAGACGATAAACACACACCTTCATTGTGTCATCTTCGTCGTCTTCACCCTCTTCATCTTCGCTGCGCGGGGGGCGAGCAGGTTTGTTCATCCTCTGAATGGGACAAGTAACACAGTATTATGGTAATACAGAAACTACCCTGACAAGAGATCCAGTGTTACTGTGACCCATATACTGTGGCCATGCATTATATTGGCCTAGATAGTGTACAGGTGTGGATATTCAGACTTAAACACACAGTACAGTGCGTTCAGAAAGTATTCACACCCCTTGACTTTTTCCAAAATGTTGTTGTGTTACAGCCTGAATTTAAAATTGATTAAATTGAGATTTTGGGTCACTGGCCTACACATAATACCAATGTCAAATTAATAAAAAATGTAAAGCTGAAATATCATTAGTCAATAAGTATTTAATCCCTTGTTACAGCAAGCCTAAATAAGTTCAGGAGTAAAAGTTTGCTTAACAAGTCACATAATAAGTGGCATGGATAATAAGTGTTTAATATGATTTTTGAATGACTACCTCATCTCTGTACCCCACACATACAATTATCTGTTACGTCCCTCAGTCGAGCAGTGAATTTCAAACACAGATTCAACCACAAAGACCAGGGAGGTTTTCCAATTCCTCGCAAAGGGCACCTATTGGTAGATGGGTAAATAAAAAAATAAAAAAGCAGACATTGAATATCCCTTCGAACATGGTGAAGATATTAATTATGCGTTGGATGATGTATCAATACACCCAGTCACTACAAAGATACAGGCTTCCTTCCTAACCAAATTGCCAGAGAGGAAGGAAACCGCACAGGGATTTCATCATGAGGCCAATGGTGACTTTAAAACAGTTACAGAGTTTAATGGCTGTAATTGGAGAACTGAGGATGGATCAACAACATCGTAGTTACTCCACAATACTAACATAATTGACAGAGTGAAAAGAAGGAAGCCTGTATAGAATAAAAATATTCCAAAACGTGCATCCTGTTTGCAACAAGGCACTAAAGTAAAAAATGTGACAAAGCATTCACTTTTTATCCTGAATACAAAGTGTTATGTTTGGGCAAATCCAATACAACACATTACTGAGTATCTCTCCATATTTTCAAGCATACTGGTGGATCATGTTATGGGTATGCTTGTGATCGGCAAGGACTGGGGAGTTTTTCAGGATAAAAAAGAAACAGAATGGAGCCAAGTACAGGCAAAATCCTAGAGGAAAACCTGGTTCAGTCTGCTTTCCACCAGACACTGGGAGACAAATTCACATTTCGGCAGGACAATCACCTAAAACACAAGGCCAAATCCACACTGGAGTTGCTTACGAAGTTACAGTTTCGACTTAAATCTACTTGACAATCTATGGCAAGACCTGAAAATGGTTGTCTATCAATGATTAAGAACCAATTTGGCAGAGTTTGAAGAATTTTGAGAAGAATAATGGGCAAATGTTGCAAAATCCAGGTGTGGAACGCTCTTAGAGAGAGACTTACCCAGAAAGACTCACAGCTGTAATCACTGCAAAAGGTGCTTCTACAAAGTATTGACCCAGGGGTGTGAATACTTATGTAAATTAGATATCTGTATTTAATTTTCAATAAATTGTGTAAAAACAAGTTTTCACTTTCTAAAATGTCTAAAAACAAGTTTTCACTTTGTCATTACGGGGTAGTGTGTGTAGATGTGTGAGATTAAACATTGAACTCACACCATAATAACAAAATATGGAATAAGTCAAGGGGTATGAATACTTTATGTAGGCACTGTATGTCACTAACCCATTATATTTCCTATAGAATGGCATCCCTACATTCCAGAAGGAAAACTGTTTTACACAAAGTTTGTGTCGTTACCACTAGAGCTCTTCACTCACCTTGGGCTGTTCCTTCTTGCCTTTCTTTGGCTGAGGCTTCTCGTCCTCCGCTTCATCCTCCTCAGTTGCCTACAAGAATGTAAAAAATTATATAGAGAGATAGATAGAGGATCTACTCTGTACTCCCTAGATACTCCAGTAGATCTGAAATGACTAAATAGGCGTAAGCAATAGTGACAATTCCACAAAGCCTATCAGAAGCCTGACCGTGGGTGCTGGTTTAGACTCTGGTTTCTTGTTCTTTTTCACAGCCGTCTTCTCATCCCCGTCTTTCTTTTCTTCCTCATCATCAGAGGGAGCCTGTTTTTTTTGTAGGAAAAAGGAGAGTGAGGCTCCATGTCTGGCAACATGTGAGATCAGACAGTTTTATTGTGTTGCGTATTTCAATGGGTTAGATCTGCAGCAGATATGAGGTGTATGGGAAAGAGAAAAGTAGTGAAAAAGTATTGTGAAAAAAAAGGGAATAGATTGAGAGGGGAATGTGTTAGTGAACAATTTAAAATGTGCTGCTTTCTGTTATCAACCCTGTTGGGTGGGGATGGGTTGTATAGTATGAGAATAATTCCATTCCATCACCCACCTTGGCTTTCGGTTTTGGCTTATCTTTTTTCTTGCCCTTATGCACCTTCTCAACCTCCTGTGTTAAAGTATTAAAGACGCAAAGACAAACACACAGATACACCAGTTCCTTAATATTAGAGATGTCCTTACACCAAAGCACAAAGTCATTATGAAGAAAAATGGCATTGATTCAAAATGATTCTAAGTGCCTTGTAAGCCCCAACACTTCTGGCCAATGCTAATTTGTCCAACACATGAAATGTAATGAAAGGTAATGATATAGGAATAGGGCTGTTACGGTGACCGTATTACCGCCACACCGGCAGTCACAAGTCATGACTGCAGTCAAATTCCACGTGACTGTTCAGGCACCGTAACTAGGCTTCTCCAAAACTGCGCTCTGATGATGCTAATGGTCATTAGTAGACTACTGAACTTGCTAAAATCTAATCAAACACTTCATGAGGGCCCATGAGCTCATGTTGCACAACCTTTCTATGGGCTATGCAATTGCGTGAGAAAACAGTTGATGGCCTCTATTAAAGAGGATCCCATCAGCTTCCTATAGGCTAGGCCTACTATATTTCTCTATTTTTCCCCCTGTTCCGACAGGTGCATGATAACGGTCCATTCTATATCAAAACAAATTTCACACATTATTTAGTATATCTGAAGACAAGATTAAATCAAGAATAGTCTGATGGGTGACATTACCACTTGTCAATGATGCCCAGCATTGGCAGTAAAGCAAAAACCAGCATGCCTTTTATTTGTGACTTTTTCTAATCATAGTCGCACACATCATGTAGCCTAGCCCATTGCCCTATATGTTTTGATAAGGTTTGTATCACAACTAAAGTGTCCATAACTCAAACGTAGCCTATAGCCCTAGGACCCCTTGAACATGGTTAGAGAGCACATAGCCTACAGAGCCTAGTGAAACGTGTTCTTATAAGCCCTGTGAAAAGAGGATCCCGGCATTCTCCTGCTGCTATATTTATTGCTCAATTCTTAAAATTAAGCATATTAATCCGCTTTACAACCTGCAAAACATAGGCGGCGTGTGAGTTAAGTTTGGGGAAGCCAATTTCCAACATAAAAAAACACCTTTATAATAAAGCATTCCATGCATCATCGCATTTGAAAACTTATGTAAGATAGCCTACTATTCATAATGTGATGAGTAGATTGGATAGTCATAATTTAGGATAATATAACTCACTCACTGTTGGCAAAAAAAGACAGTTCAATGCATGGCTGAGCGCCTAGAGTAGGCCTAAGCTATATCAGATACGTTTCTTCTTTCTTTGCATGGGAAAGAAGTATCTGTATATAAACACATTTCATGCAATTCTACTACACTTTATATGACTGGAGACATTAGCAGAATCTTTCTTAGACAAATGACAGGGTAGCCTACTCTGCTGACACTGACAAACAGATCAATAAAAACAATGTGGTCCATATAACAGGCCTATGAGAAGGGGAGACAAATACAATATGACGTCCATCTAAACTGGAGAAACAGACATAAGAAAGACCCCACGCACCTTCTTCATCAGTCTTTCATCATCACCACCATCATCATCACTGTCTCCCTGACCGAGAGCTGCAAAGATGTTCCCACCCTGAGACAACAAATACAATTTAAAAGTGTATTAGTGTATTCTACCCCCAAAATGTAATAGAACTGAGTGATCAAGACTGTAATAACTGTCGATACAGTGATCATGCACAACATGCTCACCTTATTTCCCTTGCCTTTTCCAGGGGCCACAACTGGGATGAGAGATAGAGAGCGAGCAAGAGACAGAGTGAGCAAAGTTGATGAAAGGCTAGCTAGGCTATCAACACTGAACATTTCCAGCTTGAAATTTAGACATTTGTTTGACAGACTAAGCAGTCAACTTACCTTCCTCTTCCTCATCCTCACTAGCTTGCACTGACAGCTTCTTCAGTTTCTCCATCATATCCTCGTCATCATCATCATCATCGTCTCCCTCGCCACTTCTACCTTTCCGCCGGTCTTTCTTTTTCTTCTGAGACTGATAGCAAAATAGATTAGACAGGCATTATGGTTTACATGATACTACTAGGGCTAGGTACTAGCAGGGAGGGACCACACAATACATATCACAATTATGTATACACACACACAAAAAAGTATGTGAACCCTTTGGAATTACCTGGATAAATTAGTCATCACATTTGATCTGACTTTCATCTAAGTCACAACAATTGACAAACAGTGTGCTTAAATTATTTTACCAGGTAAGTTGACTGAGAACACATTCTCATGTACAGCAACAACCTGGGGAATAGTTACAGGGGAGAAGAGGGGGATGAATGAGCCAATTGTAAGCTGGGGATGATTAGGTGACCGTGATGGTATGCGGGACAGCTTGGGAACTTAGCCAGGACACCAGGGTTAACACCCCTACTCTTACGATAAGTGCCATGGGATCGTTAATGACCTCAGAAAGTCAGGACACCCATTTAACATCCCTTCCGAAAGACAGCACCCTACACAGGGCAATGTCCCCAATCACTGCCCTGGGGTATTGGGATATTTTTTTTAGACCTGAGGAAAGAGTGCTGCCTCCTACTGGCCCTCCAACACCACATCCAGCAGCATCTGGTCTCCCATCCAGGGACTGACCAGGACAAACCCTGCTTAGCTTCAGAAGCAAGCCAGCAATGGGATGCAGGGTGGTATGCTGCTGGCTGAATAACACACATATAAAATCATTTCTTGTCTATATTGAATACATCATTTAAACATTCACAATGTCGGGGGTATGTGAACCCCTAGGCTTATGAGTCAGGAGTAATTCACAAGAATCCTTGCCTGATGTGAACAATGCCTCAAACAAAAGAGATCTCAGAAAACCTAATATTAAGAATTGTTGACTTGAATAAAGCTGGAAAGGGTTACAAAAGTATCTCTAAAAGCCTTGATGTTCATCAGTCCACGGTAAGACCAACTGTCTATAAATGGAGAAAGTTCAACACTGTTGCTACTCTCCCTAGGAGTGGCCGTCCTGCAAAGATGACTGCAAGAGCACAGTGCCGAATACTCAATGTTTATTGTTGTGACCTAGATGAAGATCACATTGTATTACCAATTTATTCAGAAATGCAGGTATTTCCAAAGGGTTCACATACTTTTTCTTGCCACTGTGCACACACACCACATTCAGAAAGTATTCAGACCCCTTTACTTTTTCCACATTGTGACATTACAGCCTTATCCTGAAATGGATTTTAAAAAACGTTTTCCCTCAATCTACACACAATACCCCATAATGACCAAGCAAAAACATATATTTAGAAATCTTTGCACATTTATTAAAATAAAAAAAAACTTATTTACTGAGGTATTCAGACCCTTTGCTATGAGACTTGAAATTGAGCTCAGGTGCATCCTGTTTCCATTGATCATCCTTGAGATGTTTCTACAACTTGATTGGCATCCACCTATGGTAAATTCAATTGATTGGACATGATTTGGAAAGGCACACACCTGTCTATAGAAAAGGTCCCACAGTTGACAGTGCATGTCAGAGCAAAAACCAAGCCATGAGGTCGAAGGAATGGTCCGTAAAGCTCAGAGACAGGAATGTATTGAGGCACAGATCTGGGGAGGGGTACCAAAAAATGTCTGCAGCATTGAAGGTCCCCAAGAACACAGTGGCCTCCATCATTCTTAAACAGAAAAAGTTTGGAACCACCAAGACTCTACCTAGAGCTGGTCACCCGGCAAAACTGAGCAATCGGGGGAGAAGGGCATTGGTCAGGGAGGTGACCAAGAACCCGATGGTCACTCTTGACAGAGCTCCAGAGTTCCTCTGTTGAGATGAGAGAAAATTCCAGAAGGACAACCATCTCTGTGCAGCACTCCACCAATCAGGGCTTTATGGTAGAGTGGCCAGCCACTCAGTAAAAGGCACATGACAGCAAAGTACAGAGAGAGATCCTTGATGAAAACCTGCTCCGGGGCCTCCCGAGTGGCACAGTGGTCTAAGACACTGCATTGCTAGCTGTACCACTAGTGATGCTGGTTCGAGTCCAGGCTCTGTTGCAGCCGGCCGCGACCGGGAGACCCATGGGGCGGCGCACAATTGGCCCAGTGTTGTCCGGGTTAGGTTCTTGTCCCATCGCGCACGGGCTGGGGGCAATGCATTCTGACACGATCGCCAGGTGTACGGTGTTTCCTCCAACACATTGGTGCGGCTGGCTTCCGGGTTAAGCAGGCATTGTGTCAAGAAGCAGTGCGGCTTGGCTGGGTTGTGTTTCGGGGGAAGCACAGCTCTTGACCTTCGCCTCTCCCGAGTCCGTACGGGAGTTGCAGCAATGGGACAAGACTAACTACCAATCGGATACCACAGGAAATTAAAAAAATAAAGAATTAACAACAAAAAAGAACCTGCTCCATATTGCTCAGGACCTCAGACTGGGGTGAAGGTTCACCTTTTAACGACACAGCCAAGACAATGCAGGAGTGGCTTTGGGACAAATGTCCTTGAGTGGCCCAGCCAGGGCCCGGACTTGAACCCGATCGAACATCATTGGAAAGACCTGAAAATAGCTGTGTAGCAACGCTCCCCTTCCAACCTGACAGAGCTTTAGAGGATCTGCAGAGAAGAGTGGGAAAAATTCCCCAAATACTGGTGTGCCAAGCTCGTAGCATCATACCCAAGAAGACTTGAAGCTGTAATCACTGCCAAAGGTGCTTCAACAAAGTACTGAGTCAAGGGTCTGAATACTTATGTACATTAATATTTTATTTTTAATCAATTTGCAAAAATGTCTAAACCTTTTTTTGCTTTGTCATTATGGGGTATTGTGTGTAGATTGATGGGCACACACATCCACACACATCCCTGGGTCGCTCCTCTTTTCAGTTTGCTGCAGCTAGCGACTGGAACAAGCTGAAACAGGACAGTTTTATCTCACTCTCTTCATTTTAAGACTCAATCATGGACACTCTTACTGACAGTTGTCTCTATCTTCTTGACCTTTGTGCTGTTGACTTTGCCCAATAATGTTTGCACCATGTTTTTGTACTGCTACCATGTTGTGTTGCTACCATGTTGTTGTCATGTTATGGTGCTACCATGCTGTGTTGTCGCCTTATGTTGTCTTAGGTCTCTCTTTAGGTAGTGTTGCGTCTCTTGTTGTGATGTGTGTTTTGTCCTATATTTATATTGTATTTATTTTTAATCCCAGGCCCTCGTCCCCTCAGGAGGCCTTTTGGTAGGCCGTCATTGTAAATAAGAATTTGTTCTTGACGGACTTGCCTAGTTAAATAATAATAATAAGTAAAACAGGGGGGGGACACTTTAATCAATTTTAGAATAAGGCTGTAACGTAACAAAATGTGGTAAAGGTCAAGAGGCCTGAATACTTTCTGAATGCACTGTGTATGTATGCATGTGTATATGTGTATATATATACATACATACACACACACACACACACACACACACACACACACACATAATGGCTCTCTATGAATTGTAGATTCGACACTGCAAGACAGCTACCACTCTGGCTAGTAGTGGCTACATATAACCAACCTCCCCAAACGCTTCAAGCTCATCTACTGTCTTTCAAGAGAGCAAATTAGGTGGGAAGGAGAAGAAGAAAAAAACAATCATGCAAAAGGTTGATTTATTCATGTCAATATATCCCAGGACATTGTGTTATTGATACGGTTTTGAAAAAAGTAGTAATCCACCTGAAAATAGCCGACATATCTTTGTAGTAGTTAAGGAATAGCATTACCTGCTTTCCTTGAGTTTCTTTCAGCACAGGTTCATCTTCCTTCTCAGTTTTGTTATCTGTGGCCAGCTCATCAAAGAACTGTGTGAGAACAATGTTGACACATTTATTAAAATGTTCACATTGACTATTACATTTTCTTTCTCGCCACATTCAATTAACTCAAAATATCCACAAGAGGTATAACTACTCACACTCTTCTTCCCCTTCTTATCCTTCTTTCCTTTCTTTACAGATTTTTCTGAAGAGAGGGGAGATAAAATGTAGGTACAAAGATGAGCAAGTTGGTTATCAACATATGGATCCACTGAGTGACAAATGCGTGGCCAAATGAGCCAGAGGGGAGGCAAAGCCTTTTACAAGGGGAGCGTAGGGGTGGCGCATTTTCAGAATGACTTTTGTCAACACAGCAGTTCTTCAAACAATACATACTAGCTATGACCTAGCTATGACCTACCTATCTAACTAGCTAGTCTTCATGACTTGAATGATAAATGAATTAAATTAAATGTTGAGCTGCCTCTACTTGGCTTTCAAGTAGAGAGAGCAAGGAATCATTTGTCTGACACAATTACAAGGCATGTTGTGTTGCTGCCATGCTGTGTTGTCATGTGTTGCTGCCTTGCTACGTTGTCGTCTTAGGTCTCTCTTTATGTAGTGTTGTCTCCGTCCCCGTAGGAGGCTTTTTGCCTTTTGGTAGGCCGTCATTGTAAATAAGACTTTGTTCTTAACTGACTTGACTAGTTAAATAAAATAAATAATATGGCACTGCATCATTTTCACAGCATTGATAGCAAGCTGTTAGTCAGCTAACGTAGCTTCCAGCTAGCTAATTAACCATCACTATGTTGTCAAAATACACCATATCGTATGACAGCCAGGACAGTTACTTGTTAATCAAAGATCACTGACTGCGGCACATTAGCTAGCTAACAACGTTTTATCTTAGTTATCAGTCGATTGCAACGGCTGGAAAAGACTCAGTTGTAACCATTAGCTTAGTTGCTGGCAGCAATTAGCTACCTGCCGCCGCTGGTGGTGCTACTGCTCCCTCTTCTCCTTCCCATTCGGCGTCTTCTTTCGCTTTCTTGGGCATTTTCTGCTATTTATTTATATGGATATTAACAGAAAACCAACGACTATGTCTTAAAAATAACTTGAAACCGGCGGTAAGAGTGGCTGTCAGAGAAGAGCAAGTGTTTTATCACAACACATGGGGTTTGAGATTTTTTTCACTCGATTACGTAGCGACAGCGCCACTGAGTTTCATTCGCCGGTTGACGTGTGAATAATGAGTAAAGCATTATTTCACAGCGCCACTGGTAGGTTTGTCACAGAATTGTAGTCTCTTGCGAGCAAAAAAGCTTTTAATAGTGAAATAATATTTTTTTGCATGCATAGGATAGGTCTTACAGAATTATATATTTTCTCACTATATGGCTGGAAAGTTTAATTAAAAAGGTAGTCAAGAAAAAGACCTACAAAACAAATTTACAGCAGATTTCGATGTATTACTATTCTCTATATATATACATATATATATATAAATAAATACAAAATATTTCCTATGGTTTTACAACATTTATTGATAACGTTTGATATCAATTTATTCATTCTGCATCTAATGAAATGTGCATTTTCCACCAATCAGCGCTACGCAGGTGTATGACGTGTGGGTGTTTTTTTTCTTCTTCTACGCTACGGTGAGACGCGTTGCTGCTGCTGGACAAGGACATTGGGATGGAATGACATTTGTGTAACGCTTGATAACTTCCCATTTCGAAACATTATATCAAAGTAAAACACCTGACATTGAGGATTATAGTTACTATCTGGTCATTGGTAAACTGACTAATCGCAGTTTTGATCCAATTCGCTTCTGACACAGCAGGTAACGTTATGCATGCTACTGTTAGATAGCTAACGTTAGCTAACCCAATGTTGTGCTAATCACGGGAGTGCTCGCTTAGCTCGCTACCTAGTTAGTTGATAACGTTAGCTTGCGTTTATTTTCTAGATTGAGTGGTCCCTATATTCATCAATCAATTAATGTATTTCCATGCATATCAGCTTCAAAGTTGAAGCATGGTTCATTTTGTTTCTGGTTACCAACGACAAGATTGTCACTCAAACCAACCAATCCCACTGGGTTACCAACGGTTGTAAATCAGCTCGAGTTCATGTTAATAAAGTCTCAAATTGGAAATGGTACATCATAGTATTGTATATCTGTGTTTACAGTGTATTATGCCTCTGTAATCATGAGTGAATATCGGTTGTGTAACCTTAGGACAAGAAATCGACAAATGTTGACCCGGTTAGCAGTATACTGCAGAGACTGCATACGGTATATGTATAAAGATCACGGTTCTAAAGTTGTAGAAGAAACAATACGATATTCGCTCTTAGTTATAGGTGTTTGTCGAGTTCAAATGCAGCAAATGACAGTGTCTTATTGGAAGGGCAAGACGTCTGAGTAACAATTATGATCTTGTGGTTTGCTGTTTACACCGCTCACTGTCATATGCTACTGACATAGCTTTTTTGCGCTCCAAAATAGTTTTCAAGTAGGGTCAAAGTAAAGGAGGACTGACATGCTTCAAATATGTTGCTCCTAGCACTCGCAAGACAGTGTTTGTGTTGTTTTCTTCATTCAAAAGTTGAGTAGTCAAAAACTGAATCTGAAGTGTACATTTTAAAATGTCTTGAATCATTCCCACCTCATTGAAGTTTTCTTCCATATGACAATTTTATCTCAATAGAATTTGGGGGTTTTGTTTTAACTTTCACAAATACTGTCTGAAATTTCATGGATGCCAGATCTGTCCTTCGTCATGGTATAGGCATACATGTATGTGTCATGCGTACCCTATGTATGCCTGTCTGGCATGGCAGCGAATGATGGTAGTATATACACTACCGGTCAAACACCTACTCATTCAAGGATTTTTCTTTATTTTTACTATTTTCTACATTGTCGAATAATAGTGAAGACATCAAAACTATGAAATAGCACATAGAGTCATGTAGTAACCAAAAAAGTGTTAAACAAATCAAAATATATTTAATATTTGAGATTCTTCAAATAGCCACCCTTTGCCTTGATAGCTTTGCACACTCTTGGCATTCTCAACCAGCTTCACCTGGAATGATTTTTCCAACACGTCTTGAAGGAGTTCCCACATATGCTGAGCGCTTGTTGGCTGCTTTTCCTTTACTCTGCGGTCCGACTCATCCCAAACCATCTCACTTTGGGTGAGGTCGGATTGTGGAGGCCAGGTCTTCTAATGCAGCACTCCATCACTCTCCTTAGTAAAATAGCCCTTACACAGCCTGGAGGTATGTTGGGTCATTGACCTGTTGAAAAACAAATGATAGTCCCACTGAGCCCAAACCAGATCGGATGGTGTAACGCTGCAGAATGCTGTGGTAGTTATGCTGGTTGTGTGCCTTGAATTTTAAATAAATCACAGACAAGCACCCCCACTCCATAACACCGCCTCCATGCTTTATGGTTGGAAATACACATGCAGAGGTAATCCGTTCACCCACACAGTGTCTCAGAAAGACACAGCAGTTGGAACCAAAAATCTCCAATTTGGACTCCAGACAAAAGGACACATTTCCACCGGTCTAATGTCCATTGCTCGTGTTTCTTGGACCAAGCAAGGTTCTTCATATTGGTTTCCTTTAGTAGTGATTTCTTTGCAGCAATTCAACACAGTTTCTTCTGAACAGTTGATGTTGAGATGTGTCTGTTACTTGAACTCTGTGACACATTTATTTGGGCTGCAATTTCTGAGGCTGGTAACTCTAACTTATCCTCTACAGCAGAGGTAACTCTGGGTCTTCCATTCCTGTGGCGGTCCTCATGAGAGTCAGTTTCATCATAGCGCTTGATGGTTTTTGCATCTGCACAGTTCTTGAAATGTTCCATATTGGCTGATGTTCATGTCTTATAGTAATGATGGACTGTCGTTTCTCTTTGCTTATTTGATCTGTTCTTGCCATAATATGGACTTGGTCTTTTACCAAATAGAGCTATCTTCTGCATACCTTGTCACAATACAACTGATTGGCTCAGACGCATTAAGAAGGAAACATACCACAAATGTACTTTTAAGAAGGCACCCCTGTTAATTGAAATGCATTCCAGGTGACTACCTCATGGAGCTGGTTGAGAGATTTCCAAGAGTGTGCAAAGCTGTCATCAAAGCAAAGGGTGGCTATTTGAAGAACCTCAAATATAAATTTGTTTAACACTTTTTTGGTTACTACATGATTCCATATGTGTTATTTCATAGTTTTTATGTTTTCACTATTATTCTGCAATGTAGAAAATAGTTAAAATAAAGAAAAACCCTGGAATGAGTAGGTGTTCTAAAACTTTTGACCGGTAGTGTAGGTCATATAGGTCTTTATTTGCATCCTACACATGAACTCACAACTGTTCCTTGAGTAGCCTACACATGCACGCACCAAGCCATATGATCATATGGACATATCATTGAGATGATTGTCTAAAAATGACTGTTTACCCTCAACGGCACACCCTAACCGCTTCTCTTCATCTGGATTTTTTATTTGGGATCGAGAGGGGACCAAGAAGATAAAGAGCTGGTCCTTCCTTGGGGTTGAATAATGCCCCTGGTGATTGGAGTTACACATACCCCCTGTTTGTGAATGGCTGCTTGTAGAGGGGGCGTCGCCTTGTGGGTGGGGTGTGCGAGGAGCCATGGCAACAGGCAACCAGTCAAGCAACAGTGCTGGAGTCTTGCTCAGGTATTGTCTTGACAGACAGGTCTACATTCATTCAATATTTAAATAAGAGCAAGGCTGGATCCAGATCTGGGACCAGGCTATATAAGAGCACCTTATGGAAAATCTTTACTTGTCCTATGTGAATTTGCAGGCCCTGGATGTGCAGTGGAGTGGACAGATCCGGTCGCACAGCAGCACATCATGGGCCCTGGTTCCCCCCAACAGTCTGAGGTACCAGAACATCAAGCATCTGGCCTTGTCACATGCCTTCCACCATGCCAGCCAGGGCCAACCCCACAGCCAGAGGCCACCGGACCTGGAGGAAGACTGGGAAGAGACTGTCAGCCTGTGTGTGCTGGTGCAGCCTGGCCCTGAAGAGTGTGATGGCCAACATGCCCTGGTGGAGGTGCCTCTATTTGGGCAGATTAAACTAGGTGAACTCCTGGCTCCGGGAGGACTCAGTAGGCCCGTGGAGTTTCTCTTCCCCTTGACCACGGTGGACGGGAGCCGAGAGGATGACATCAGTGTTGGGACGACTAAGGTTCAGGCGGAAGGTTCCAAGACGACGATGAACGAGGGTGAGACGGAAACAGAAAAGAGGGAGAGAGGATCATTCCGGAGCCTGTTTGAGACAGAAGGGTGTCCAGCTCCATTTATGTATGGATCTAGGTTCTACTGCTTCCACTGTCCTGGGATGGAGCCATTTCCTGGTTACGGGAACAAATCGGGCCATATGATTGGACTAGAGAAGGAGTTGTCACTGTTGCTCCACACCTCTCTTTATAGTAGCTATGCAGAGAGAAAGACAGTAGAGGGGGGTCACAGCGACAGAGAGAGGGAGGACGAGGAGAAACTGGCCTTGATGTATGAAAAGCTGAGGATTGAGGTAAGAGGGGTTTGTTAGGGGATGGCTGTTTGATGACATACACTGCTATTTAGTTACTTAGTATTGATGATCATTTGTTTGATTTGCAGCTTCCTAGTTTCTTTGTGAAGAGTCATGACTACACCATATACACAAATGATATTGAGTTCGTCAACTGTATTCTAAATGCCAAGACCAGGTAAATGCTACTTTCTGTCTACTTAGCAGTTTCCTTCCCGAATTGAAATGGAATTGACTCGAACCCTAATATTTATACATATGTAACTACACGCATATACACCCCCATAGTAGGTCTATATTATAATATAGCTGTGTCTATCTATCCTCTAGGGGCAGAGTTCTGTACCAGCTGAGCCTGTCTCTGTGGAGGCTGATGTGTCTCTGTTACTATGCTGAGGCCCGGTTAGAGGTACTGAAACTAACCAAACACCCAGAGGACATGACCATCAAGGCCAGGTGGAGTGTCAGAGGACTGCCCTTCCTCTCTCTGCTGCTAAGATTCTACCGCAAGGACAAAACTGACCTCTACAGGTACAGACACCTGACTGGGATCTGTTTAACTTTACACAATGTTCAGATAGAAATGTATTGATTTGATTTCGTATTGTGTGGAACAGATAGTGTTTTTGGTCAGTGTTCCTCTTCACTGTTAATTCTCTATGATCATTCATACTCTAATAAACATTGTCTTTCAACAGGTCATATGATGCGTTCTCTACCTTCTACCTTGGCCATGATGGACTCATACATTGTCACAAAGTGGAAAAAGTCAGTGGCCATGTGGTGTTCTGTCTCCTCTGACTCTGAAATAGAAATGCCTACAAATAGCTAAGAAATACCCCCAGGTTCTGTGCCTTGCCTAAACTGATCACCTCAAACTTGCTGAGTATTGTTTTCCCGTCTTCCTCCAGGTGATGAAAGCCCAGCCGCCCATCCTGCCGGGGGGTGACCACTCTGTTAGCGGGAGCCCTCGTGTCCCTGGGGGTCCAGGAGCACCGGCCAGCCCTCAACCTCCTGCCTCCCCTGCTCTCCTCCCTCCGACAAGGCCGAGACTAAGAGAGGTGGAGGGTCTGTAGGAACAAGCATATGTGTACTATGAGAGAAGTAACGGGGAGAGGGGAAGAGAGAGAGAGGGAAACAGGCAATCAGTTTTGTTGAGAAAAAAACTAGTTTATCCCTGTTCACCCGTACAACACCTGCTCTGAAAATAAATATAAAAAAAAACTAGACTTTTCTCCTCCAAAACCGTTCTCTCTCTGGACTCACACAGCAATAGAATAGCAGCTACTACTTTAGTTGATATGCAATACAGTTAATATGCAATCCAGGACTTCAGTTTATCCAGTAAGTCGAGTCGATACCTTGAGTCAGTTCCTTGTTAACGCACAAACAAACGATTGCACATTGCTTGTGTGATGTTGAATCACTATCTGGGCCTTTAAGCTCACACTACATAGCCTGCTACTCATAAAAGTGTCTGCTAAATGGCATATATTATTGGACAAACCTATTTTCACTGCATTACATGAAGACTGTTAAATGCAACAACAACAAAAAAGCATTGTTTAAAAACAATGGCCGATTAACATTTAATTTAAAGTTAAATGGATTCATCATTATTGAAATCAATCGGTCATTGTGTGTTTAATGTGCTCCCCAGTCGAGTGTGCCTTGGAGTTGTGCACACATTTGTCACTGGTTTCCTTTGAATACAGTTTTCACTGGTGAATGCATTGTTGATGTAACAGTTGGCACACAGCCCAAGGAACCCCGCATTGAGGCAAGGAGTCTTTATATGGAGAGACTAGACCTCATTCTATATAGCCAGTTGGCCTGGCTATTATCTATGGCCTCCCACCATGATTCAATGTGGGCCTTTTTCCTAACAGACCCTATGATCTCAGTGTACCAGTGGAAAGTCATTGATTAGGTTACTTTATGCCACATGGATGCTAATATGAATGCATGATGTTCTATGTCTGTCCCTGTACGAACTTCACAAAAATACTTAGATTTTTAAGTGTACATGTTAATCTCATAATTCTTATTTTGAAGAGTATTACATCTCATGTCCTCATTGTTGAGATGTAACTTTCACAAACAACCCCATCCTACCCTGGCTGAAAACTGCTATGGTCCTTCCGTGTTGGACAGCTAACTGGCTGTGAGGGACAGCTGCAGACTGCCTGGCCTGCAGTGAATGTTGGACCTGACCTCAGCTCAACCAGGGTTCATGTCCCTGACACTGCAACACAGTTGCATGACATATATAGGATTCAGGTTGCTAAGAATGTGTGAACTTGCCAGTTTGGTACTGACACTTAGTTATTTTCTGATGGAAAACAAGTGGCACCTAAACAATACTCTTGATTGGAATGACAGTTTACTTTTAGTTTCATGGTTATAAGTAGAAGAAAAAAAAGAATAATTGTAGGATATTGAGTATCTGTACGTGTCATAAGAACACACCTCAAGCTTCCTCTGTATCATTGTTACAGTATGTTTCACTCAACATGTGTGTGTTTGAGACTACATGCGCTTTCTCAAACTAGGTGACAGCATGCCACGTGTTGGATCTAGCACTACCATTAATACTAACATTTACTTGAAGGGGGCATACATATGGCATTCATAACACCTGATGTTGAATCAATTAGTTATGAATGATACTGGAACACTTGTAAAGGTGTTACGACCACTTTCGTAAAAGGTTATCCCTTTCAAGTAGTGTTACCTAACTATATATGGTTTCAGGAAAACATTTTTGGATCGAATTAATCGTTCTTATCTAGTGACGTGTCGCTACTTTAGGATTTTACTTATTTGCAATAACCCACATCTGGTGTGAAACCTGGCTCTGTCTGTGTGAATAAAACAAATCACTGATAGTGTGTACCTGCTGCTGTCCTTGACTGAGTCCTACACCATCCTACCAAATATTAGCACCTTAACACCACCAGACAATATTCTGACAACTTCAATCTTATTTAAATATCAGCAAGATTTAAGCATTTCATAAAGATCTGAATGGTCAGTCAGTCAATTTCACAAATTTAGCCCTACAGTGCAGAAGTGTGTGGTTTGTCGAGGAATTTCCGATAGCATCTACATTCAGGCTGAATGTTTATTTCAAAGCAATGTTCACAAGTTAGAGCATTCAACTTTTTACAACAGTCAGGTTCTAGAAATAAAATGGCATATAGCAAGGTTCATCTTTATCACAGTCCTGATTATGGCAGTTATTACAACGTAACATAATTATGGCTAAACAACCATTGAGCTCCGTATTCACACACTTAAAACAGCTAGACACAAAATGGCACCGATGACATGACAATCACCCCTAACATCCAACAATCATAGTCTGGTTACACCAGACAATACTAAACTCTCCATTGTTTTACTTAAGCACAGTTCAGTCTGGTTTAAACAGGCTAGTGCTTCTTTCACCTTTAGTGGGGATACCGAGCTAAATGCAAAAAAACTAAACAAAAAGCCTATGGAAAGGTTTTGCTACTTTATTAACTTAACAAGAAATAGCTGTTGCATTATCACTACATCACATTCTTAATACAATGTACAATTTGTGCTCATTTACAAGTTAAAGCCTCATAAGGACAACAGGACATACAGATGACAACCAGTTAGGAATGAATTTGTTGGAATGAGAAAGATACCACACAGGCCGACAGATGGCAGACAGGTTTTCAGTGAGTGGCATTTTCCGTGGCAGCTCAAAGAGAAAGCAGGGTCTAAGCAAGTCATGTCTCTTGTGTTTTCTTTGCTCTTTGTCCTTCATTGGATATGAGACTTGCAGGGAATGTTGCACAATGGAGTCTGGGACGCGTTACATGTTGAAGATAGAAATGTCACGAATCTAGCTGACATGATGATGAACACACCCCTGGATAAATCACATCATGGTTGCGAGTGATTGGCTAGATGTGGTTATTGACAGGTGTTGTAACCAATCAGATTAGGAGTCATCCAGGAAAAAAACTGATTGGTTAGATGGGGTTATTGACAAGCCTGAGGACCAATGATATTTAAGAGTCATCTAGAGAGAAGGCCCGGTGTGTGTTGGGGAAACACTGGGAGCTGAAGTCTTTATCATCCCTCACTCGCTCTTTGATGTCACTCCTCACCTGAGACACACGAGTCAAGGTTAGGGCCTGTTAGTCTCACGTTGACACACTTCCAAGTCTTGTTCACACTGCTGTTCAGAGTGAACATGAGCCAGAAATAGAGGTTTGGACTCGGTTTATTTACTTTTTAAACATTTGCCCTCTTCCTTACCTTGAGGTTATTACAAATGTATGTTTGATTGGATTAGGGATGACGTTGCACCCTCCAGAAAGCAACACTGGCAGTAGTTTACCTGTTCTTGGTAGGCCTCCTGCAGCTCTGGCTCCTTTAGCTCCCCCTGGAGGCTATCTGGGCTAGTGACAGGTATGACTCCTGCAGCCCGGGCGGCCCGGCTCACTGCCTCAGACAGGGACAGTTGAGGGCCCGCACCCTGGTGGGTCTGGGTGAGGGGGATAACAACAGGTCAACACTAACCGGTGTTGTTTTCAGTCGGCATGAAATGGAACAATATTTTTTGAAACGGAGTAGTATTACCTCAACTTGACTAAATGAGAAATGCATATTTTTATTTGATGTTTCAAAATGTTTTGCTCTCACTTGCTTTAGAGAGTCAGAATAACCAGGAAAGTTCAGACATTTGCTTCAAGAATGTTCCATGGGCAGTCTTAAGCACAGTGACAGTAATGAAGCCCCCCCCACACACACACAGCTCACCTTCCTCCTCTTGGCAGGCATCCCATGGAGGTATGCGTCAGACAGAGGGGGCTGAGCCTTCATCTTCCTCTGAGACAGCATGTCATGTCTGATGATAGGAACCCACTCCTGATTAACACAAACACACAGGTTGAAGAGGTGGGCCTGTAACTGTATAGTCACACATTCAAATACTATGTCTGGTGGGATTCTAGGTATCCTAAATGCCATCTCTTGACATTGTGCCTTGAGCAAGGCACTTAACCCCTAAACCAGCCATTTCCAAACTCAGTCCAGGTTTCCCAAGCGGATTCAAATAAAAGGTTGATGAGTTGATTATTTGAATCAGCTGTGTAGTGTTAAGAGAAGAAAAAAAAAAAGAAGTGCCCCCTTTGGGTCCCAAGAACAGAGTTTGGGAAACGCTGCCCTAAACAGTAAAGCCTAGCCCCTTACAGGGGGCACTGCAGCTGCCCAGGGCTCCACGTCTCCTACAGACTCCTCCCTTCTTCCTGCTGCCATGGCAACAGCTCTTCCGGTCTCCCCTGATGATGCTCTCCGCGAGGTGGTGGTCACCCTGGGGGACGCTCCAACTTCCTGTCTGTCCCCTGATGAAACCATGGCCTCCCCTGCTGTGGTGGCTGGGGCCGGAGACAGACCTTTATCCATCTAGTGATCGGGAGAGAGAGGAGAACGTTAGCTGTACTGTATGGAGATTAACATGTTCTCAAAGCTGTCTGAACTTCCTTGCTGATGTCATGGAATTACCAGATCTTTTTCAAGGTGTCCCCAAGCATGCAGTGTCCTTATAAGCCTCAGATAACACCACCTGGAAAAACTGTAACCTACAGTTGAAGTCGGAAGTTTACTTATGTTGGAGTCATTAAAACTCGTTTTTCAACCACTCCACAAATGTCTTGTTAACAAACTATAGTTTTGGCAAGTCGGTTAGGACACCTACTTTGTGCATGACACAAGTCATTTTTCCAACAATTGTTTACAGATTATTTCACTAAATCACAATTCCAGTGGGTCAGAAGTTTACATACACTAAGTTGACTGTGCCTTTAAACAGCTTGGAAAATTCACGAAAATGATGTCATGGCTTTAGAAGCTTCTGATAGGCTAATTGACATCATTTGAGCCAATTGGAGGTGTACCTGTGGATGCATTGCAAGGCCTACCTTCAAACTCAGTGCCTCTTTGCGTGACATCATGGGAACACCTAAAGAAATCAGCCAAGACATCTGAATTTTTTTTTAGACCTCCACAAGTCTGGTTCATCCTTGGGAGCAATTTCCAAACGCCTGAAGGTACCACATTCATCTGTACAGACAATAGTATGCAAGTATAAACACCATGGGACCACGCAGCAGTCATACCTCTCAGGAAGGAGACGCGTTCTGTCTCCTAGAGATGAACGTACTTTGGTGCGAAAAGTGCAAATCAATCCCAGAACAACAGCAAAGGACCTTGTGAAGATGCTGGAGGAAACAGGTACAAAAGTATCTATAGCCACAATAAAACGAGTCCTATATCGACATAACCTGAAAGGCCGCTCAGCAACGAAGAAGCCACTGCAACAAAACCGCCATAAAAAGAGCCAGACTACGGTTTGCAACTGACAAAGATCGTACTTTTTGGAGAAATGTCCTGGCAGCATCATGTTGTGGGGGTGCTTTGCTGCAGGAGGGACAGGTGCACTTCACAAAATAGATGGCATCATGAGGGAGGAAAATTATGAGGATATATTGAAGCAACATCTCAAGACATCAGTCAGGAAGTTAAAGTTTGGTTGCAAATGGGTCATGACCCCAAGCATACTTCCAAAGTTGTGGTAAAATGGCTTAAGGACAACAAAGTCAAGGTATTGGAGTGGCCATAACAAAGCCCTGACCTCAATCCTATAGAACATTTGTGGGCAGAACTGAAAAAGCATGTGCGAGCAAGGCCTACAAACCTGACTCTGTCTGGAGAAATGGGCCAAAATTCACCCAACTTATTGTGGGAAGCTTGTGGAAGGCTACCCGAAACGTTTGACCCAAGTGTAACAATTTAAAGGCAATGCTACCAAATACTAATTGAGTGTATGTAAACTTCTGACCCACTGGGAATGTGATGAAAGAAATAAAAGCTGAAATAAATCACTCTCTACTATTATTCTGACATTTCACATTCTTAAAATAAAAGTGGTGATCCTAACTTACCTAAAACAGGAATTTTTACTTGGATTAAATGTCAGGAAATGTGAAAAACAGTGTTTAAATGTATTTAGCTAAGGTGTACGTAAACTTCCGACTTCAACTGTATGTACCTCCATGTTCTGTGTGTCTGTCTGCTGTCCAGCCTGTGCCTCAGGCTCTGCTGTCTGTGTGTGGATGACATAGTGCTGGATGTGGTCCTCAGTGACTGGGTTGTGCTCCAGGATGACATGGAGTCTCATGGTCATCATACTGGTTAGCCAGTTGACCAGGCTGGGGTTTACCTCTGCTGACATCCTCCTCTGTGGACGTCGAGAGAAAATGTATATAGATCTATACCATCCACACCAAACAGACACGACTCAACCCACAACCTAAACTACCAGATACAATGGGATTCAATTGATTCATTGACTAGTTTAGCAACTAGCTTGTACAGTAAGAAAAACAAAGTACGTACTCACTACTGAAAGTCGCTCTGGATAAGAGCGCCTGCTAAATGAAAATGTAGTGAAATAGGAGAATATGTGGAACGGCTATGGTCCTGAGGACCGGTGGGGGAAACAATAAAGTCCATCAAATAATAGAGTGTACTAACGATACGGTGATTTAGGACTTGGGTGAGAGCTCTCTGTTCCCCTCGGAGACAGTAAAGGTTGAGAGCCAGACACTCAAACAGACCCTGGGTGCAGAGCAGCAGCAGGCGGGGGGCCAAACGTGTGGTCTGCAGAGAGGTAGAGACACAAACACACAACACCAGCAACAGATGTACAGTCATGCTGCTGTTAGGTACTAGAGTAGGATTGTCAGTATTCCAGTGAACCAGTTTGGTAACAATGCGTAGGACCTAGTATAGCAAAGCTATATTTTACATAAGGGGTTTGCGTGTTTTACCTGTGCAGCGTAGGATGTGCGTGGCCACGGGGTGAACTGCTGTCTAAGGAAAGAGATGTCTGTTTGAATGATGTCCACTCCCTCTCTCACTGTCACTGTGGCCTGAGAGAGAGACCGGGTACAGTATTATTACAGCATTATCAACATATTGTGACAATTTGAGAGTGAGTGAGTCTTACAAAGCTCTCCGTTATGTACTCTTCCAGGCCATTGATGAGGTCCTCAGATGCTGCCTGCAAAGACAACAAGACAAGGTAGTTTCTGTTTCTAAACATCAAGCAGATTGATCAAATAAAGAACACACCATTTGAGGTGAGACGGCACAAACGCTGGTCTTAATCAAAGTTCACTGCTAATGCAGCGAATACTGTGGCAATTTCATGCCATGATTCTCAACAAAACTGCAGGTGGCAGTAGAGCAGAGTTACTCACGTTGATATTGGCATCAGTAGGCTCTGGACCCTGCAGGTAGTGCTGGTTGAAGAAGTCAGTGAGCTGGGGCTGGATCCGGCTGAGGGGCTGAGCGTTACCGTGGAGTAACAACACCATGTCCACCATGGAGAAACTTTGACACACCAGAGACAACAGGTCTCCAAAGAACCCTGCAAGTCAAAGAATTTCAGCAAAAACGTTTCACTTTTTCCAAATAGGCCGTTACAGGTGGCAAGGCACACCATCAGGTCAGGTGTAGATTGATAAATGTTTAGCTTTCTTACACGTATATTCTAGTCATTTGGCAGCCTCTTTTGACCAGAGACACTTACAATAAAAGTATTCAACTTAAGTAGGTAAGACGACCACATATCCCGATCATTACAAGTAAAACCATGGAAATAGCCACCATCTTTTCTGTGCTAGTAGTATGTGTATGAGTGAAAGACAAGTACAGTCGTGGCCAAAAGTTTTGAGAATGACATTCATTTTCAACGTCTGCTGCCTCAGTTTGTATGATGGCAATTTGCAAATACTCCAGAATGTCATGAAGAGTGATCAGATGAATTGCAATTCATTGAAAAGTCCCTCTTTGCCATGCAAATTAACCGAAACCCCCAAAAACATTTCCACTGCATTTCAGCCCAGCCACAAAAGGACCAGCTGACATTATGTCAGTGATTCTCTCGTTAACACAGGTGTGAGTGTTGACAAGGACATGGCTGGAGATCACTCTGTCATGCTGATTGAGTTCGAATAACAGACTGAAATCTTCAAAAGGAGGGTGGTGCTTGGAATCATTGTTCTTCCTCTGTCAACCATGATTACCTGCAAGGAAACACCTGCCGTCATCATTGCTTTGCACAAAAAGGGCTTCACAGGCAAGGATATTGCTGCCAGTAAGATTGCACCTAAATCAACCATTTATCAGATCATCAAGAACTTCAAGGAGAGCGGTTCAATTGTTGTGAAGAAGGCTTCAGGGAGCCCAAGAAAGTCCAGCAAGCGCCAGGACCGTCTCCTAAAGTTGATTCAGCTGTGGGATCGGGGCACCTCCCGGACCAGCGCTTGCTCAGGAATGGCAGCAGGCAGGTGTGAGTGCATCTGCACGCACAGTGAGGCGAAGACTTTTGGAGGATGGCCTGGTGTCAAGAAGGGCAGCAAAGAAGCCACTTCTCTCCAGGAAAAACACCAGGGATAGACTGACATTCTGCAAAAGGTACAGGGATTGGACTGCTGAGGACTGGGGAAAAGTCATTTTCTCTGATGAATCCCCTTTCCAATTGTTTGGGGCATCCGGAAAAAAGCTTGTCCGGAGAAGACAATGTGAGCGCTACCATCAGTCCTGTGTCATGCCAACAGTAAAGCATCCTGAGACCATTCATGTGTGGGGTTGCTTCTCAGCCAAGGGAGTGGGCTCACTCACAATTTTGCCTAAGAACACAGCAATGAATAAAGAATGGTACCAACACCTACTCCGAGAGCAACTTCTCCCAACCATCCAGGAACAGTTTGGTGACTAACAATGCCTTTTCCAGCCTGATGGAGCACCTTGCCTTAAGGCAAAAGTGAGAACTAAGTGGCTCGGGGAAAAAAAACATCAATATTTTGGGTCCATGGCCAGGAAACTCCCCAGACCTTAATCCCATTGAGAACTTGTGGTCAATCCTCAAGAGGCAGGTGGACAAACAAAAACCCACAAATTCTGACAAGCTCCAAGCATTGATTATGCAAGAATGGGCCGCCATCAGTCAGGATGTGGCCTAGAAGTTAATTGACAGCATGCCAGGGCGGATTGCAGAGGTCTTGAAAATGAAGGGTCAACACTGCAAATATTGACTCAAATATTTGCATCAACTTCATGTAATTGTCAATAAAAACCTTTGACACTTATGAAATGCTTGTAATTATACTTCAGTATTCCATAGTAACATCTGACAAAAATATCTAAAGACACTGAAGCAGCAAACTTTGTGGAAATTAATATTTGTGTCATTCTCAAACCTTTTGGCCACGACTGTTAAGTGTTACAAGGTTTTTACTTTAGTCACTTACTCACCGACAGCGTCCCCAGATCCAGGTGTGAAGAGGTTGGTGGTCTGAGACAGTCTCTGGATGAACTGAGCAATGCTCTCCCTGTTCCCCTGCGGAACCCCCAGAGACCCCATCATGGTGGAGAGGACACCCTGGACAATACCTGTAAACAGGTCCGGGCTCAGGGAGAGGTCCCCTACACCCCCAGAGGCCACCTGAGGAAGGGGGGCAGGGGTGTCTTGGCCAGGGGGAGGATCCTGGCCGGGTGGGGTTGCGGGTGAGGGTCGGGAGAAGACGGGTTGGTTAGCCTAGAAATGAGAGAGGAACTATTGGGTAACACTGTTGTAGTCATCTAGTTGTCTGGAGTTTACTTCAGCTAATTACGACTACTTCAACTTCTGCTAATTGACTATTCGACTTCTACTAATTATGATTACTTCAGCTTCTAACTATGACTACTTTAACTTCTATTACAGCGTAATAACAGTGTAATTACATGATTATATTACCCAAGAGTTACTTTTCAGTGAAATGGATTATTCGTTTTCAAGAAGTTACCAATAGGGTTCAATAACTTCATCTCTCACCTGGATGAATTCTGACATGCCTTGGAAAAACCCTGGGACTCCAGGTACGGTCACAGTGATGTGTGGGTTAGCTCCAGAAACAGGGGCTCCTGGCCCGCCTGCTCCACCCAGTAGGGAGCCCAAGAGCTGGGCTAGGTTGGCCTCGGCAACCCCCTCCGGTGGCTGGCCCACGGAGGTGGTGTTGGTGGTGTGGGTGGTGGTCTGGCCAGAGGTGGTCGCCCCAGAGGAGGGGTGGGGAGGGACGGAGTTGGAGGAAGCAGAAGAGGATGAAGAGGGGGTTGTGGAGAAAGAGAAGGAGTGGGAGGCAGAGGAGGAGCTGGTGGATGTCTGGTCACCTGGAGGAACTGGGAAAAGACTTGATTCACTGTCTATTTTCACAAACCAGAAGTGTATTTTGAAACATGGCAAATCTGTAGAAAGAATTTGAAAACTGAATATACCATGCAAAATATCAGTGATGGCACTGAACGCTACAAAATAAAATCCATCATTCACCCAATACAATAATCAACCAATCAATCACTCACCCTGCTGTCCAGGTATCTGATGTCCAGGCATCAGGAGCTGTCCAACTAGACCACTGATCATCTGAGTTAGGGGAGAGTGAGCCAGAGGTGTGGCCTGGAAGAAGAGATCAGTTGAATGAGCGTGAAAGCGCAGGGCTGCACACCCAGACCAAAGTCCTTCCTCATAGACTTCTCCAGGTCTGCATCTCCTTCCCTCACCTGTAGGCTATGTTGTCCGCCAGTAGGGGGCACTGAAGCCCTAAGGTTGATGTTGGTGCCCACAGGCTGGGGGATGTGGGGGGAGAAGGAGGGGCACGTGACTACCACCCTGGCCCCAGGGGGCAGAGGGCGAGGAGGGGCAGAGGGGTCAGAGCTGGGGGTGGTCCCTGTGACGCCCGCTCCTGGTTGCCCGGTGGCGGTTGCCATGGCAGCCGCCTGCTGAGAGATCTGGTGGACGATGGCCTGCATGAACTCTGGAGGAAGGTCTGGGATGTGGACTGGAGTGGCACCTTCAGATTGAGAGAGCACAGAGATCAATAGTTGATTCAACAGTAAGCAACATCACAGGGACTGGTGGTTCAGAGACTGTGGTATTGAAGTCATTTAAGGCTGTCTGGTGTATATACCCTAGTGAACATAATGTAATGTAGGGGTCAAAAGCACTCACCAGGCTGTCCAGTACCCATAGGGATCGGTTGTCCTTGGACCTGAGGGCCGCTGCCAGAATCTAATGGAGACACAACCAGGGAGAAGACATTAGCTTACATACTGGGTATGCAAGCTATTGCGCCATTCCAGGCTTGCGCTAACACACCTTTAAGGTTTCCTATAGGAGATCAACAATGACTACGGTCTCTCTCGGTTTTGGATTGATTACCTAATGTTTTGATAATTTGGTACGCATGAGAAACAGTTAGGGCATGACAACTCCAAGAGATGAGCCAAGCGCAAGAGAAAAGAAAAATGTGTCCCCTCCCTCACCATCCAGGTTCATCTGCATCATTACCACAGGCTCCATGGTCTGGTGGGTTATTCTGATCACATGCGGAGCCCCCTGGCCCTGACCTGGCTGCTGATTGGCTGCGTTGGGCTGTGGAGGGAGGGCCTGGCTCTCTGGTGGGCCGGGAGCCTGAGAAGGTTGGGCTTGGCCCTCGGCTGCCTGCCTCCCATTGGATGTCATAGTCACTGTGGTCCCCAGGTTTCTCTGAAGACACAAGTCAAGTTAATAATGTCCCAAGAAAATGTAACGCATGTACCAGACTGGGCCTTAAATTTGCACCGGACCAACAGCTAAATGCTGGTAAAAAAGTACAAGGTTTAGTTAGTATTAGGCCCTGATACTGAAATACAAAAATTGCTGAGTATAAGTGGAAGAAACGCTCCACACAGTGACTTACCGGGACGTGGTGGGGCATACCACCCTGCAGCAGGACGGGGGAGCTGTAGTGAGACATGGGCCGAACCAAGTGGAGGTGACGGGGGGGAGGAGTGGCCAGGTTACAACGCAGGTTGCTAAGGGCAACCAGGGAGTTGCCAAGGAGACGGAGAGCCTCCCCGACCAGGTTGAGAACTTGCTGGTCCTCCTCTCTCTCTTGGGTCTGTGACGAAAAGAAGAACAATGTGGCGATTGATTCAAATGTGGTTTATTCAAGTTTGTTTGGGGCTACATTTTCTTCATGCAAAACAGCACTGTGACTGACCTATTCAAAAATACTCACTATACTCTGCGGCGCAGTTTATGATATAACTTTTCTTCTCATGGACACCATTAAAGCTAACCGCCTAAGGTCGATGTCTGCGCCCACGCTGAAATCTAATTAGCATAAAAACATCCCATAAAAAAATAAACAAATCTAAAAGTTTAAACTACAGATCAGTTTTTTTGCATCTCAATCCACTGCATCCGCCAGTATAACACTTCCTCATCTGCAGTGAAAAAGCTAGAATGGTGTTTGTCAGACCATGAGATATCACCTGTAGCATCCGAACAGTTGGGACTACAAACTCTATGGAAAGAGGACTCTCACAAACACAATGGTGTTCTCAGTTTTGCTCTACCGCCAACACAAGCTTCTGGGACTCGTCGGAAGTCGGTACAGCCAATCTGCCACCTTCTGTCTGTAGCGTCCAAACAGTTTGGCCTACACACTAATATGAAGTGTCAGTTGTTTTGCTCTAGGATGCACACAGGCCTCACAAGACTCATCTGAAGGTCCCCCAGGAACCAATTGAAAAAAATTCATAAAAAATGGAAGTATATGGAGACTGCTTAGTGCCAAAAATAAGAGGCAAAGAACAAAACAAAAAGTTTCCTGATCTTTCTTATATCTCTCAGATATGTACACACATACATTGTAATATTGTTGTATGGTGGTATTATACATTTTGTATTGTAAATATGTATGTGTGAAGTGCCTTAATGTGTTTTGACCCCAGGAAGAGTAATGGGGATCCCTAATAAATACAAAATGACAGACATCAGAAAAAAACTTCCTTTACATTTTTTGTGGGGGGCTAATAGCAGTAAGGCAAATGTTTGTCATCAAAAACATTTTTTATATTATTTTTTGATACTTCAAGGGGTCTTAAAATTCTAAATCAAATAGCAAAATGATCCTTGGTATGACCTTCTTAAAACAATTCCATATAGCTTAGTAGGCCCCCCCACCCCCCGGCTTAGACTCTTAAGGAGGATGAAAATGTAACAGGAGTTTAAGGTTGAAGTAAAAAACAGTGATGTGTTGCACAGGTTGCAATAGCTAGTTGCTGGGCAATGGAATGGAGTTGTAGTGCTTACGTTGTTGTTGTAGTCTGCTGAAGTGGCAGCCCCCAGGATGGAGTGAGTTCTCTCTATGAAGGGACAAAGCCTCTCCTCCACCCTCCTCACCTCTGACAACACCTCCACCAGCTCCGCTGGGCTGGGGTGGCTGGGGAGGGAGAGAGACAGCTGTGTGTTCAGTAGGCATGAAAGAAGAGAAAGCTTTTTGATTCTACTTGAACATAAAAAAAAGGAAATCAAGCTTTGCTACGCTGTTCCCTCCTGAGCACTTACTTGGGCCTGGAGTGGGGTGGTCCCTCTGTCTGGGTGGAGGAGGTGGGAGGGGGAGGTGGTGGAGCAGGAGGGGAGGTGTCCATAGGATGTGCTGCTCCTTAGTGGCAGCTGTAGAGGATGAAGAGGTGGACTGAGACGTCTCCGGCTCGGCTTGAGATGGCACGTCACTGGGCAAACCCTGCAAACATGTTGTCTAAAAGGTCAACTCGGCACTGAAAATAGATTTCTGTGTAGCATATCATAATAATAGCATAGCATGCGAGTTGTAACTACCTCCAGTCTGTGGAGCAGAGATTGGGTTTCTCTTAGCAAGTTCTCAGCCAATTGCAGCCTCATCCTGGGCTCGCTCTGCACTGATTGGTCAACGTTGATATGCATATCCACTGAGCCATTGCGCTAGAAACAAGACGAATCATAAACATACCGTAATGGTAATATTAGTAATCTATATAATATGACAATAAAAAAAAAAAGACTTACTCCAGTGCTGGTGCTGACTCTGGTATTCCTTCCTGCTTCTCCCACTCCTGCCATCATCTGCTGCACTTGCATCTGCCAAGGAATTCAGTTATTAGTACTACATTGATAATACATTCAATTCATCTAGACACTCAACTAATTCTAGAAACACATTAGGTACCCTTTAAACCTTTTGGATTCAATACATTTTTTTAGGTGCTTGACAGATATATTCAAACAAATAAACATTTTCTAAAATTGTATTTGTCAAATTCTTCATAAACAACAGGTGTAGACTAATAGTGAAATGCTTACAGGTCTTTCCCAACAATGCAGAGTAAAAATAAATAAATGATAGAAAAATAATAACAAGCAATAAATACACAATGACTATGGATAACTTAGCAATATACACGGGGTACCAGTACCGAGTCGATGTGCAGGGGTACGAGGTAACTGAGGTAGATACAGCGGCTTGCAAAAGTATTCACCCCTTGGCATTTTTCCTATTTTGTTGCCTTACAACACGGAATTAAAATAGATTTTGGGGTGGTTTGTATCATTTGATTTACACAACATGCCTAACACTTTGAAGATGTCAAATATTTTTTTATTGTGAAGCAAACAAGAAATAAGACAAAAAAACAGAAAGCTTGATCGTGCATACCTCTTCACCCCCCCAAAGTCAATACTTTGTAGAGCCACCTTTTGCAGCAATTACAGCTGCAAGTCTATTGGGGTATGTCTCTATAAGCTTGGCACATCTAGCCACTGGGACTTTTGCCCATTCTTCAAGGCAAAACTGCTCCAGCTTCTTCAAGTTGGATGGGTTCCGCTGGTGTACAGCAATATCTAAGTCATTCCACAGACTCAATTGGATTGAGGTCTGGGCTTTGACTATGCCATTCCAAGACATTTAAATGTTTCCCCTTAAACCACTCGAGTGTTGCTTTAGCAGAAGGCTTAGGGTCATTGTCCTGCTGGAAGGTGAACCTCCGTCCCAGTCCCAAATCTCTGGAAGACTGAAACAAGTTTCCCTCAAAAATGTTCCTGTATTTGGTACCATCCATCACTCCTTCAATTCTGACCAGTTTCTCAGTCCCAGTCGATGAAAAATATCCCCACAGCATGATTCTGCCACCACCATGGGATGGTGTTCTCGTCAGGGTGATGAGAGGTGTTGGGTTTGTGCCAGAAATAGCGTTTTCCTTGATGGCCAAAAAGCTCAATTCTAGTCTCATCTGACCAGAGTACCTTCTTCCATATGTTGGGGAGTCTCCCACATGCCCTTTGGCGAACACCAAACGTGTTTGCTTATTTTTTTTTCTTTAAGCAATGGCTTTTTTCTGGCAACTCTTCTGTAAAGCCCAGCTCTGTGGAGTGTACGGCTTAAAGTGGTCCTATGGACAGATACTCCAAACTCCGCTGTGGAGCTTTGCAGCTCCTTCAGGGTTATCTTTGGTCTCTTTGTTGCCTCTCTGATTAACGCCCTCCTTGCCTGTTCGTGCTCCTTGGTTTTCATGGTGCCGCTTTCTTGGTGGTGTTGCAGACTCTGGGGCCTTTTAAAACAGATACACACACACAGAGAGATCATGTGACACTTAGATTGCACACAGGTGGACTTTAACTAATTATGTGACTTCTGAAGGTAATTGGTTGCACCAGATCTTTTTATAGGGGCTTCATAGCAAAGGGGTGAATACATATGCACGCACCACTTTACAGTTTTTTTATTTTGTAAGGTTATTTTTTCCATTTCACTTCACCAATTGAAACTATTCTGTGTCTGTCCATTACATTAAATCTAAATCCATTTAAATTACAGGTTGTAATGCAACAAAATAGGAAAAACGCCAAGGGGGATGAATACTTTTGCAAGGCACTGTATGTGCTGTACATTTAGGTAGGGATAGAGTGACTAAGCAACAGGATAGATAATAAGCAGTAACAGCAGTGTATGTGACTAGTTAAAAGAGTTAGTGCAAAAAGGGTCAACGTAGATAGTTAACCAATAGCTACCCGGACTATTTCACTAACTATTTATGGATTATGGGTAGAAGCTTTTCAGGGTCCTGTTAATAAATACTCTATGAAACAGCTGCACAGTGCACACCAACACACAACCTTCTCTCACATGTATCTGCTGGGGGTCCATGATGTTGACGGGCAGGTTGAAGGTTCCCAGCATGACGTAGCTGTTCCCGTTACGGGCCTGGGGGCCTCCCTGGGAGAAGGTGGTGGTGGCACCTCCCTCTGTCCCTCCTGATGACACTCCTCCTCCCCCGCCACCAGATTGGGAGGTCTGAGGAGGAGCACGCTCCACCAGGTGGATCACCTTACCAACTATATCTGAAAGGAAGAGAAGGAAGGGAGCGAGAAGGGGAGTGGATGAGGGAGCAGGAAAGAATGAGAGTGGAGGAGAGAGGAGAACAGAGGGTCAGAGGATACTGGAGCAAGGTGCTCTCATTTACAACACCACCAATATACCATTAATAATTTTAAAGGCAAAGTTTGTGAGATTTCCAGCAATCTCAACTGTTTGCTGTTTTACAACAGTGCAGAGACTATGTATGTAGTAAACTCAGCAAAAAAAGAAACGTCCCTTTTCACGACCCTGTCTTTCAAAGCTAATTCGTAAAAATCAAACTAACTTCACAGATCTTCATTGTAAAGGGTATAAACACTGTTTCCCATGCTCGTTCAAGAACCATAAACAATTAATGAACATGCACCTGTGGAATGGTCGTTATGACACTAACAGCTTACAGATGGTAGGCAATTAAGGTTACAGTTATGAAGCCTTTTTAGTGTACTAAGTTTTTTCTATTGACTCTGAAAAACACCAAAAGAAAAATACCCAGGGTGCCTTAAGCATGCTGCAAGGAGGCATGAGGACTGCAGATGAGGCCAGGGCAATAATTTGCAATGTCTCCCTGTAGCGCTGTCTTAGGCGTCTCACAGTACGGACAGCTGATCATACTCGCAGTGGCAGACCACGTGTAACAACACCTGCACAGGATCGGTACATCAGAACATCCCACCTGCGGGACAGGTACAGGATGGCAACAACAACTGCCCGAGTTATACCAGGAATGCACAATCCCTCCATCAGTGCTCTTCACTGACGAGTCGCGGTTTTGTCTCACCAGGGGTGCTGGTCAGATTCGCGTCGAAGGAATGAGGGTTACCCCGAGGCCTGTATTCTGGAGCAGGATCTATTTGGAGGTGGAGGGTCCGTCATGGTCTGGGGCGGTGTGTCACAGCATCATCGGACTGAGCTTGTTGTGATTGCAGGAAATCTCAACGCTGTGCATTACATGGAAGACATCCTCCTCCCTCATGTGGTACCCTTCCTGCAGGCTCATCCTGAAATGACCCTCCAGCATGACAATGCCATCGACCAGACTACTCATTCTGTACGTGATTTCCTGCAGGACAGGAATGTCAGTGTTCTGCCATGGCCAACGAAGAGCCCGGATCTCAATCCCATTGAGCACGTCTGGGACATGTTGGATCGGAGGGTGAGGGCTAGGGCCATTCCCCCCCAGAAATGTCAGAGAACTTGGTGGAAGAGTGGGGTAACATCTCACAGCAAGAACTAGCAAATCTGGTGCAGTCCATGAGGAGGAGATGCACTGCAGTACTCAAAGCAGCTGGTGGCCACACCAGATACTGACTGTTACTTTTGACCCCCCCCTTTGTTCAGGGACACATTATTACATTTGTTAGTCACATGTCTGTGGAAGTTATTCAGTTTATGTCTCAGTTGTTGAATATTATGTTCATACAAATATTTACACATGTTAAGTTTGCTGAAAATAAAACGCAGTTGACAGTGAGAGGACGTTTCTTTTACTTACTGTGTCCATTGAATAGAATAGTTGCTGGCTTTTTTACTCACTGTATTCGTTCAGTGTCCTCTCGTCCTGCAGCACTCTGCCCTGGTAGATTAGTCTCTGCTTGTCCACTGAGATATCCACCGACGCAGCTATGTGTTCTTTGAACTCCTTCACTGTCAACTGAAGGAGAAATAACAGGCTCAGTGCATTGCTAGTATAGGGCTGAATAAATGTATGTCCCACTCATAAGTGTACAGCATAAAGACTACAAAGAAGTAGCTTGGAATCCAAACGGATATACTCCGTTGGATTTCCGGCTAAAACAGAAGTGGACAACAGAAGTCACAGCCTACCTGTCCCCGGACAGTGTAGCTCCTGCTCTGGGAGTCCAGGGTCTTCACTGTGACCTCTATGGTGCTTGCTGACTCCTCCATGTTTCTCTGCTAAGAGCACAGATAAATACAGTCAGCAAATGTACTTTATCCATAAAACGTCCAGCAATGAAGACAACTGGGGTGTATTCATTACAGAAACCGTTTAAGAACCAAATGGAAGCAAACAGAACACAACGGAAGGGAGGGACCTAACGTTACCTGAATATGTCCAATAGAAACTTTCGTTTGCGTTTTCAGTTTTGCAACAGAATCGGTTTAATGATTACACCCCTGATGTTTATTCCATCACCTGATTGGTAGCTAAATCGTTGAGTACTGTACCTGTAATCTCACTTGAATCGAGGCTGTTGTTATCTTGCTAGCCAGCTAGCTAATCTACGTGTATTTAAATCAGGATACCAGCTAATGTTTATTTTTTATTTAACCTTTATTTAACTAAGCAAGTTAGTTAAGAACAAATTCTTATTTACAAAGACGGCCTACCCCGACGACGCTGGGCCAATGGTGCGCCGCCCTACGGGACTCCCAATCACGGCCGGATGTGATACAGCCGTTCATCTAAATTATAATTGATTTTGTCTTCGTTCAATGTCAAAGCACGACAATACACCGTTGATGAAATTGCAATGGCGTTACATGAGCAATTAGCTACTTTGTCTATTCTTCAAATATTTACAGTTCATATTCCGTTAAATGGTGCTAAAAAGTGCAAGGACCCATATGACGCACAAAATGCGAGTGTCAATTTTAAATGCCTGTTTGTTTTGGTGCGAGTCTGTGTGCATAAACATGTGTTTCCCATGCCAATAAAGCCATTTGAATTGAATTGATAACGCGAACACAGCAATTACTGTAGACTTGAAAACAAGATGTACAAATAATCAATTGACAGTTTAACATCAGTGTATCTCACTCTCTGGCCCTTGGGAATTAGATTGAGTGGTGTTCCCTTTAATTCATCCCGCTCTCCTTCCTCGTTTCCTCATCTCAGTTTGAGTTTAATCCGGTATATTTTTAGTCGACGCCAAAATAGTGTGTGTCCATGGGCGCAATGTTCACAACTAGACAGTTGAGCACAAATCCCACAGACTTTGCTTTCACATTTCCTGTGTTCTCGTATTGGTGCAGATGTAAGGCAGTTGGCGAGGAGATCGGCTACTTGCCATAGGCGTAGCCACCATCAAATCAGTTGAATATCTATTTCAGGAGCAGAGCTCCTACTAGTGGAAATAAAGAACACTGCATTTGTAGAAATGTCATGATTTAATTCTCAACATAAAAGGCAGGGAGCACTGCATAGGTAGGTATTCATAATTTTACAATCCACTTTCTTACAAAATGAATACTCAAAAACATTCAAAGATTTATATACCACAAATGTTCAACATACAAAAGGTGTCACTTCAAAGCCAAACTGCAGAGAACTCCCAAAACAAAACCAGTACAAAAAGCCAAAAGAGATTGATCACTTATCATAAAGTCAGAACTGATCCCAGATCAGTTTCATGATTGCCGATGCTTAAATGGTTAATGTTAGAATTTCAGCAAGGTGACCTGATCCTAAATATTTTCCTAAGGGAAACTTCCAGAGTGATATGAGAGGCAACAACAAAAAAATGAGGGAAACATCTTATCTGAATATTTTAACTGAGGGTACATCCCAATTGCACCCTATTCCCTATATAGTGCACTGCTTTTGACCAGAGCCAAATGTGCACTATATAGAGTATAGGGTGCCATTTGAGATGGAACCCAACTCTGGTTCTGTTTATCCAATAAGAAAAGAGAAAACAACAAACACATGTTCATCTGAAGACCCCAGTCTTTATACTTCTGAAAAGAAAGAAGCTTCACTTAAGCTCAGGCAACATTAAAATAACACGTGTGGTTTTTATGATTTAAAAGGCAACAAGGAGCTCAATGTGAACGCGCAAGAGGCCCCTGGTTTAAAAATAAGAAGTTGAAGTTTGGTCCCGTATTCATCCATTTTAAATAGTTGAATGTCTTGTTGTGAGTTGCTATGGTCTACGAGGCAGGGAGATGCTTAGTTGAAGAATACTTTGAGTCTGGATGTTAGCCCGTTTCAGCTCGATCCAATTCATATCAGTCAGTCTCGTTATGAAAGGCAATGATTAAGCTGAGCTCAGTTTGGTGCTTAATCACCTGATAAAACTGATCTTAAAAACCAAAAAAAGTCTTACTGGAGTGTGCACAATAGTCATAATAACGGACATAGATAGTTTGATAAAAATGAAAGACAAATAAATACCTATACAGAAGAAAAAAGTAAAACCCTTTTTACAATAAATAGCCAAAGTGTTTGATGAACTCCTAAAAACTTCAGGTGTCCAGTTCCTGTAACTCATGTTGGAAAGTTAGAAAGCATAAAGTCATTGAAAACACTAGCAGACAAAACAAAGAGTATTGGTGTGAGATGGTGTCCGGAGGAATGGATCGGCTCCACCCTCCCTCATATCCTCTCACTAACCAACTCTCTCTTTCCATCTCTCCATCTACCTCATCCACTCTCCTTCAACATACCCAACCCTTCTCCACCTCCATCTCTTCCTTTCACAGTCTCAATCTCCTCTATCCGTCTGATAGTTTCTTACTTCCCTCTCTATCCACCCCTCCTTATCCCGATATAAACTATCCCTCGCTCCTTCTCTCTGGTAGAACATACAGGCCACAATAACAGAAGATATAGTAATTGTAGAATATAGATTTGTTTGGTAGAGGTCCAGGGCCTCCCAGTCCTCCTCCCTCCATTCCTTCCTTCTTTCTCTCTGTAATAGGCAGTAGATGGATCCATTTGAGTGTCTCTCAGTCTCCTTTCCTCTTCTGTCCAGGGAGGCTGCAGGTCGGCTCCTCTGCGTTGTAATGGTCCACACTGAACCCGTTGGTCAGAGGGACGGTGTGGGGGGTAGAGGGGGTTTCCCTGGAGGAGAGGAGGTACTCCTGAGCAAAGTCTGGGTGCTGCACCACAAACCGACGGAAGTCATCTACAGATGGATATAGAGAGGGAAGGACAAACAGAGAGAGAGATTGTAATGGCAGGGTTGACCGTGATCCCGTTAGTTGGATTTCATTACATTTTAGTCATTTAGCAGACGCCCTTAACGCTGAGAGTGACTTACAGTGCATTCAACTTAAAGTAGTTAGGTGACACAACCACATATCACAATCATAGTTGGTAAAACGTTTTCCTCAATAAAGAAACTATCAGCAAAGTCAGTGCTAGTGAGAAAAGACAAGTGCGAGTGTTAGCGCAAGAAAGGCAAGGGTGTTCGTGTGTGATATCACCGTGTGTGATCTTCCCCGCGTCAAGTGTGTCGATTGCTGAGAACAACTCTGTGACGTCGACCTCCGCTACTCCCAACGCTGTTCTCAAAATGGACGCCAGCTCTTTTTCCACGATCGCCCTGTCCTCCTTCGCCTCGTACATCTGACCAGGGTCAGGACATAGGACAGTTATAATGCTTTAGAGCAGACAGTTATTTTATAACGCTTTATAGTAACAGGCATGGGGCTATTATAGTGCCTAGTCATAGCAGTCATAGGGCTCTTATAGTGTTTTATAGGAACTGTTATAATGCTTCATTGTCTTTCACTCACTCCAAAGGCCAGCTTGAGGGTGTCCATGGCTTTAGAGGGTTGACACGCCACAGACAGGGCTATCACATACTCCCTGACATCTATTTGGCCATCTCCATGCTTCAGAAAGAGAGAGAGAGGGAGCAGAAGAGAGAAAAATAACAACACTGATGGATATTTATTTATACAAATTTTGATTGCATGAATAAAAGTAGTGTGTGTGTGTGTGTGTGTGTGTCTGTGATACTACTGGTATGTGAGTTACGTGCGGTGTGTGTTAGATACCTACCTGGTTAAAAAGGCTGTGTAACTCTGTGAGCATGTCCGTCACAGCTAGGTCGAGGTACTGAGCAAAGTCCTCCAATCCCAGTCTGTATCCCCAAATGTTCCTGGCTCTGCTAGCCTGCTGCTGTAAGACTGTATCTGTAGTCCCTGTTCTCAATCTGCACATAGAAAACACATGGTTTAAGAACTACATTTCCCACTACTGTCCAGGGGTGTGGCTAGAAGCTAATGAAGTGGTATTTAAAGTTGAGGTCCAACAGGGGAATTGCAGTGGGGTTGCAAAATAAAATTATATACACACAGTATATACACAGACTGAACAAAAATATAAACAACATGGAACAATTGCAAAGATTTTACTGAGTTAAAGTTTCTATAAGGAAATCAGTCAATTTAAATAAATAAATGAGGCCCTAATCTATGGATTTCACGACTGGGAATACAGATATACAGGTAGGGGCGTGGATCAGAAAACCAGTCAGTATCTGGTGTGACCACCATTTGCCTCATGCAGCGCGACATCTCCTTCACATAGAGTTGATCAGGCTGTTGATGTGGCCTGTAGAATAATGTCCCACTCCTCTTCTATGGCTGTGCGAAGTTGCTGGTTATTGGCGGAAACTGGAACATGCTGTCATACACGTCGATCCAGGTCATCCCAAACTTGCTCAATGGGTGACATGTTTAGTGAGTATGCAGGCCATGGAAGAAGTGGGACATTTTCAGCTTCCAGGAATTGTGTACAGATGCTTGCAACATGGGGCCGTGCATTATCATGCTGAAACATGAGGTGATGGCGGCAGATTAATGGCAAGACAATGGGCCTCAGGATCTCATCACGGAATCTCTGTGCATTCAAATTGCCATCGATAAAATGCAATTGTGCTCATTGTCCGTAGCTCATGCCTGCCCATATCATAACCCCACCATGGGGCACTCTTTTCAAAACGTTGACATCAGCAAACCGCTCGCCCACGCCACACACGCTGCCATCTGCCCAGTACAGTTGGAACCGGGATTCCAGCGTGCCAGTGGCCATCGAAGGTGAGCATTTGCCAACTGAAGTCGGTTACAACGCTGAACTACAGTCAGGTCAAGAGTACAGATTATTTTATGGGACAATACACAAACGTTATTGAGAAAGATAATTAGAAAAATTAAATTGTATCGAGTGAATGTATTTCTCTTAGTTTTGATAGGAGATGAAAATTGAATGAAGGTTATTTGTTGATGTGAAAATCTAAAGTGACAGATTTTAAGGTTGTAAATAGATTTGGCGTGGGGTTGGCAGAATTTCTGGCAGAAAAAAAAATGGGGTCCCCGCTGAAAAATAGTTTGAAAACCACTGGTTTAATGGCTAAATCAAGTACATCTCAAATACTTTGAAATACTGTACTTTCGAGTATCTGAAAGTATTCAACATTCAGTGCATTCAGAAAGTATTCAGACCCTTGACTTTTTCCACAGTTATGTTACAGCCTTATTCTAAAATGCATTAAATGTTTTTTTCCCCTTATCAACCTACACACAAAACAGTTTAATGACAAAGCAAAAACTGGTTTACAAGTTTTTGCAAATGTATACAAAACTGAAATCACATTTACAAAAGTATTCAGACCCTTTACTCAGTACTTTGTTGAAGCACCTTTGGCAGCAATTACAGCCTCTAGTCTTCTTGGGTATGATGCTACAAGCACACTTGTATTTGGGGAGTTTCTCCCATTCTTCTCTGCAGATCCACTCAAGCTCAGTCAGGTTGGATGGGGAGTGTCGCTGCACTGCTATTTTCAGGTTTGGAACACACTGTTTGTTGTTTCAGGTCTCTCCAGAGATGTTCGATCAGGTTCAAGTGCGGGCTCTGGCTGGGCCACTCAAGGACATTCAGAGACTTGTCCCAAATCCACTCCTGCTTTGTCTTGCCTGTGTGCTTAGGGTCGTTGTCCTGTTAGAAGGTGAACCTTCACCCCAATCTGAGGTCCTGAGCGCTCTGGAGCAGGTTTTCATCAAGGATCTCTCTGTACTTTGATCCGTTCATCTTTCCCTCGATCCTGTCTAATCTCCCAGTCCCGACCGCTGAAAAACATCCCCACAGCATGAGGCTGCCACCACCATGCGTCACCGTAGGTATGGTACCAGGTTTCCTCCAGACGTGACTCTTGGCATTCTGGCCAAAGAGTTCTATATTGGTTTCATCAGACCAGAGAATCTTGTTTATCATGGTCTGAGAGTCTTTAGGTGCCTTTTGTCAAACTCCAAGTGGGCTGTCATGTGCCTTTTACTGAGGAGTGGCTTCCGTCTGGCCACTCTACCATAAAGGCCTGATTGGTGGAGTATTGCAGAGAGGATTGTCCTTCTGGAAGTTTATCCCATCTCCACAGAGGAACTCTAGAGCTCTGTCAGAGTGACCATCGGGTTCTTACTCACCTCCCTGACCAAGGCCCTTCTCCCCCAATTGCTCAGGTTTGGCTGGGAGGCCAGCTATAGGAAGAGTATTGGTGGTTCTAAACTTCTTCTATTTAAGAATGATGGAGGCCACTGTGTTCTTGGGGACCTTCAATGCTGCAGACATTTTTTGGTACCCTTCCCCAGATCTGTGCCTCGACACAATCCAGTCTCTGAGCTCTATGGACTGTTCCTTCGACCTCATGGCTTGGTTTTTGCTCTGACATGCACTGTCAACTGTGGGACCTTATATAGGCAGGTGTGTGCCTTTCCAAATCATGTCCAATCAATTGAATTTACCACAGGTGGATTCCAGCCAAGTTGTAGAAACATCAAGGATAATCAATGGAAACAGGATGCACCTGAGGTCAATTTCAAGTCTCATAGCAAACGGTTTGAATACTTATGTAATACATTTGCAAAAATTTCAAAATAACTGTTCTTCGCTTTGTCATTATGGGATGTTGTGTGTAGATTGAGGAGATTAACATGTTATTTTTTTTATTCCATTTTAGAATAAGGAAGTAACAGAATGTGGAAAAAGTCAAAGGGTCTGAATACTTTCCGAATCCACTGTATCCATTTGACACAGATCTGCCTTTTTCCTTAGTGCTATTTTCCAGTATTATCAGTAAACCCAGTAGTATTTCAGTAGTATTTCCCAGTATTATCAGTAAGCCCAGTAGTATTTCCCAGTATTATCAGTAAACCCAGTAGTATTTCCCAGTATTATCAGTAATCCCAGTAGTATTTCCCAGTATTATCAGTAAGCCCAGTAGTATTTCCCAATATTATCAGTAAGCCCAGTAGTATTTCCCAGTATTATCAGTAAGCCCAGTGGTATTTCCCAGTATTATCAGTAAGCCCAGTGGTACTTCCCAGTATTATCAGTAAACCCAGTGGTATTTCCCAGTATTATCAGTAAACCCAGTGATATTTCCCAGTATTATCAGTAAACCCAGTGGTATTTCCCAGTTCGACCAGTAAGTCTTAGTCTTAGTATTTCCCAGTAAACCCAGTATTATTTTCCCAGTATGACATCCTTAAAAATGTCAGACAACGAGGTACAGGAGATCGCTCATTCCCTATCTACGCATTCAGACACTTAAACGAAAATAGATTGTAAGACATTAGAATAAACATTTATAGAATTTAGAAATATTCTTATTTTATTCAACGTCAATGTTTTGTTATAAACAGCCAAACAATTAAATGTTCTTAAACTGTTAAGGACGTGTAATAATGCTGAAAGACCAATAGTAAAGTAAACTCACCCGAGCCTTCTCGCTAGTCTATTGAACTGCAGTAGGCTGCTGTTGCTAGGGACACGCAACGGGCCCTTTGCTAGGCTCAGCTGGCAGTCATCAAACGACAGGTCTGTGATGGGCAGCTCCAGGGCCCTATCAGAGCACAGAGAGAGCGGTCAGGACCCGCCCCTGACATGTCAGATACACTGTATATGTAGCGGTTATTTCGAGAAACACAAGAAACACAGATAGACAAATGTAAACAATGTAAAAGCTTGATGTAAGCCACACACACACACAGTACTAACTTGGCCATGATGTGTCTGACATTGTTGGCAAACAGAGCAGGGTTGTTCTTCTCCTCCTCTGAAGGAGTGTAGAGAGGTAGGTACTGGAGGGAGAAAAGAAAGTGATATCACATGTCCATCTTCCGTTTCTTCACGTTCTTTTGTCAATGTCTGTAAGCAGGAAGATGCCCCACTGTCTAATAATAGCGGCGTATTGCTGAGTCCACCTTTAGTTTAAAAAAAAATCCTTACCTCAATCTCTATGGGGTTGTGAAACTGGCACAGTGTCAGCCACAGTATCTCAAACCTGAGTAGCGAAAGTGAGAGTGTAATCAGTTCATTCAGAAAGGGAAAAGGAGTTAGAGGGAGACTGACGTGGTATTGCCAGACCTCTCCACAAAAAACAGCCAGAGGGCGATAGAGAGAGCAGAGAAATAGAGAGGAGAGAGAGAAAAGCCAGAGAGAGCGAGAGCAAGAGAAAAACAAAACGAGGAAGAGATACTCACGCTCCAGGGCCTTGCCATGTCCATGTGATGGTATCCTGTCAGAAGAGGAAGAGGAAATGGGTTTACACACAGCAGGACTGGGGCCTACAGAGGCTGCATCTCCTCTGCTTACTGAGATGCATGAACAGCGATCAAATCGTACATGATGTACATCATTGTCCGTTTTTTCAAAAGGTCAACTCAAGTCAACTATTTTCGGACGAGTTGTATCCGTCAAAAGACAGACCATTCGTGATTTGTGTGTCAGATAATCATCTCCGTTGTCCTTCATTCAACAACTGATGACACCCATTTAAAAAGCATTGGATCCATCCGAAACACTCTTGACACAAAATCCCAGTGTGTTCATGGGTTACACACAGCAGGACTGAGGCCTACACAGGGGCTGCATCTCAATACTCTACAGTGGCTTCCTCTCCCCTCTCCTTTGTCTGCACTGGTCTGAAAACACTGGACAGCTGAAAGCAACATGGAGGATCGTCTATTTGAGACTTGCTTTTACTTTCAGTTATTTTGTGCTATTGCAGGTAAAGGAAAGGAGGAGAGGAAGCCACTGTAGACTATTGAGATGCAGGAAAGGAGACGAGGAAAGGAAGCCATTAGACTATTGAGATGCAGCAGGAGTCTCTCTCTCTACTGCACATGGCTTTCTAGTACAAGTTAGAGCAGGTAGTCACAACTAATGAGGGCTTGCAGAGGCAGTGGAGAGAAGGACATGAATCCTGAGGGAGGGAGGGAGAGCACAAAGACAGCGAGAGGGAGAGAGAGAGGGGAGATTAACCATCACTCCACACGAGCATGAAGCCACTCTACACGGACACAGACAGACTCATGCCGTGAGAAGAAAGAAACCGTAAACAGCGGGAGGGATAGAAGGATAAGTATGTAAAGGAAAGCAGTGAAGGGAAGTAGGAAGGGAGAGAGGATGGTTTGGAGGAGAGGAGGGAGGAAAGAAAGAAAGAAAGGAGAGTTTAGTTGTGCGTTTACCATTTTGTTGGGGTAACGCAGGACTACTGGTTGAACTGGAACGGCTGGAATGAAGGCCCCTGAGGCGAGAGAAAGAGAGAGAAAGGTTACTGAGTGAGTGCGAGTGTGTGTCTGTAGTTTAAGAGGCATATTCATACCAGGCTTTGGCGGTATACCCTATACCGGTGTATTAGGAAATAGCCACGGGATGTTTTTTTTATACCGTCAATACCGATATTTTTTTTTTTTTTTTTAACACATTTGAATATTTGTTGCTACTTTAAGTAAATACCTGCAGTCAACTTGTGTAATACGTTAGGAGATGAAGCAGACCGTATTCTTCTTTTCACTGGTCACATAATTATTTAGAAAATTAAGCAAACAACAACGAGAGACAGGAGCCTTGTGAGTCACGCGCCAGGTGAATGTTTGCCAGCTAGACATCTTATAACTATTAAGTTAACTAAATGCTTTGCAGTTGTGCATTTGGTTTGCTAATTTAGGAGCTAGCTAAGTGGTTAGCTTCATGCAAAATTAAGCTTCTCTTGGTAACATCAGACAATCCCTTCCTGGAACAAGAGCCTTGCTGTTTAATATCTGTTTTATGCAGCAAACTGAGTAGAATTTCTGACTTACTTGCATGACTTTATGAGCTGGGATGTCTGTCCTGCAAATAGTTTGTCAGAGACTGTATAAAATGTTTGCAATACACTAGTTAGCATTTAGCTTGCATTCACAATGGGATTTTACATGTACTTGTTAGCATTGCTAACCTTCGCATTCCAGAGGCTCAGGGTTGTGTTCATACAAGGTCGGTATGAAGGTATGACAATCTGGATACTGCCCAAGCTGAATTCATACTCGGTGGATGGCTGACATTCTGACAACCCTCACAACATCACCAGCCTGTGATAATGAATACAGTAGTACAGCCTGGTCATGAGACTGCTGAAGACTACCCTGACCTCTGGGTGCAATGGAACAATTACCACTAGGATACTATAAGAGTTGAGACTCTGATGATATATATATATAAATGAGAGAGAGAGATATGAAGGAGACATATGAAGGTCTGTGTGAGAGCGACTTGTTAGAGAACCATTTTAGTACAGCGGAGAGGAAGAGATGAGAGAGGGAAGAAGAGAGAGCCAGTGAGAGGACTAAACAAGAGAGACACATTGGCCAGAGACACCAACAACTAAGAGGGACAAAACTACACAGACCGCCCCAAAAGATCCATAGATGACGCAATCGCTATTGCACCCCACACTGCCCTTTCCCACCTGGACAAAAGGAACACTTACGTGAGAATACTGTTCATTGACTGCAGCTCAGCGTTCAACACCATAGTGCCCTCTAAGTGCATCACTAAGGACCCTGGGAATAAACACCTCCAATTGCAATTGGATACTGGACGTTGACGATCCACCCCCAGGTGGTGAGAGTAGGCAACAACACATCCGCCACGCTGACCTTCAACACGGGGCCCCTCAGGGATGCGTGCTTAGCCCCCTCCTGTACTTCCTGTTCACCCATGACTGCGTGACGGCACACGACTCCAACCCCATCATTAAGTTCGCTAACGACACAACGGTGGTAGGCCTGATCACCGACGACGAGACAGCCTACAGGGAGGAAGTCAGAGACCTGGCAGTGTGGTGCCAGGACAACTACCTCTCCCTCAACGTCAGCAAGACAAAAAGGGGCTGATCGTGGACTACAGGAAACGGAGGGCCGAGCACGCCCCCATTCACATCGACGGGCTGTAGTGGAGATGGTTGAGAGCTTCAAGTTTCTTGGTGTCCACATCACTAACACAGTGAAGGGCACAACAACGCCTCTTCCCACTCAGTAGGATTAAAAGATTTGGCATGGGCCCGCAGATCCTAAAAAAAAGTTATTCAAGTGCACCATTGAAAGCATCTTGACTGGCTGCATCACAGCCTTGTATGGCAACTGCTTGGCATCTGACCGCAAGGCGCTACAGAGGGTATTGCATACGACCCAGTACACCACTGGGGCCAAGCTTCCTGTCATCCAGGACCTCTACACCAGGCGGTGTCAGAGGAAGGCCCTAAAAATGGTCAAATACTCCAGCCACCCTAGTCACAGTCTGTTCTCTGCTACCGCACAGCAAACAGTACCAGAGCGCCAAATCTGGGAGCAAAAGGATTCTGAACAGCTTCTAACCCAAAGCTATAAGACTGATGAACTGTTATTTAAAATGACTTTCTGCTTTTCACCCCATACCCACACGTACTTAGTTGGTTTGACTGAAGTACTATCTCGTACCCCAGTCCACTGACTTGGTACCGGTACTCCTTGTATATAGCTTCGTTATTTTATTACTTGGTACCGGTACTCCTTGTATATAGCTTTGTTATTTTATTACTATTTTACTTGGTACCGGTACTCCTTGTATATAGCTTTGTTATTTTATTACTATTTTATTTTTAACCATTTGCAAATAGGAAAGAGCTCGTGAGGAAGTATTTAACGGTGAAGTATACACTTATTGTATTCGCCGCATGTGACAAATATGCTTTGCTTCAAAATATAATTTTGTATTGTCTTGCATCTGGAGCACTGTCTAGGAATTTGAGTGTGGTTACATTTCCCTAGCCCTATCCCTCAGCTGTATACCATAACAAATGGTGGGGACACCATTTTGTGTTTTTTTAAATCCCAGAATGTAGTTTTAACCAGACAGGGTGAGACAAGCATGGCTTATGGGGACAGGACGTTGACACTGGGGTGGAACAGAAGGGATTACTATGTGGGGACAGTCACAATGAAGAGGGGTCACTACAGTGGTAACATACGCGCACGCACACCCACACACTTTCCAGAGAGAGGCAAAGAGACAGAGCGAGCGATCGAGCGACAGACAGACAGACAGACACAGACACAGACAGAGAGAGAGACAGACACAGCGAGAGAGAGACAGAGCGAGCGACAGACAGCGCAAGAGAGACAGACAGAGACGGAGAGAGACAGAGAAAAAGAGAGAGACAGACAGAGAGCGAGAGAGTGAGCAAGCGAAAGACAGACAGACACAGAGAGAGAGACACCGCAAGAGAGAGAGACAGACACAGCGAGAGAGAGACACAGAGAGAGAAAGAGAGCTCGAGAGAGCTGTCTGTCTCTGTGTCTGTCTGTCTGTCTGCCTGCAGACAGAAAGACAGCCAGCGACACAGACAGCCAGCGACACAGACAGAGAGACAGAGACAGACAGAGAGACACAGACAGACAGAGAGACAGGCAGACAGAGAGAGACACAGACAGACAGAGAGACAGGCAGACAGAGAGACACAGACAGACAGACAGAGAGACACAGACAGACAGAGAGCGAGGGACAGAGAGCGACAGACAGACAGCGCAAGAGAGACTGTAGACAGAAAGACAGCCAGCGACACAGACAGACAGACACAGACAGCCAGCGACACAGACAGCCAGCGACACAGACAGCCAGCGACACAGACAGAGAGACAGAGACAGACAGAGCGACAGAGACAGACAAGAGACAGACAAGAGACAGACAGACAGAGAGACACAGACAGAGAGAGAGACACAGACAGACAGAGAGACACAGACAGACAGAGAGACACAGACAGACAGAGAGACACAGACAGACAGAGAGCCACAGACAGACAGAGAGCGAGGGACAGAGAGCGACAGACAGACAGCGCAAGAGAGACAGACACAGAGTCAGAGACAGAGAGAGAGAGAGCGAGAGAGTGAGCAAGCGAAAGACAGAGACACAGAGAGAGAGAGAGACAGAGCGAGCAAGCGAAAGACAGACAGACAGACAGACAGAGACACAGCGAGAGACACAGACAGAGAGAAAGAGAGCTCGAGAGAGCTGTCTGTCTGCAGACAGACAGCCAGCGACACAGACAGCCAGCGACAGACAGCCAGCGACACAGACAGCCAGCGACACAGACACAGATAGAAAAAGTCACAGACAGAGAGACAGACAGACAGACAGAGAGAGAGAGACAGAGAGCCACAGAGAGACAGACAGCCACAGAGACAGCGAGAGAGAGAGACAGCAAGAGAGACAGACAGACAGCGGGAGACAGACAGACACAGAGAGAGAGAGAGAGAGAGAGAGAGAGAGAGAGAGAGAGAGAGAGAGAGAGAGAGAGAGAGAGAGCATGAGGGCATGAGGGCATGAGAGCTTGGTCAGCATAAAGAAGAACACATACCAGGCTTGAATGTGATGAGGCAGGATCTGTTGGTACACGTCCCCTCTGGAAATATCATTATCTGCACACACACACACACACACACACACACTACATTTTATTTGACATAGAAGATTGAGGAGGATTGGTCTTTACGTTAACACAAGCAGGCGGTGTGTGTGTTACCTGAGGCCACTCCCCTCCAGCGTGGGCTCTGCGTTTGATCTCCTCGACTGTCTTCCTACGAGAATCCTGGTCCGACCGCGACACGAACACTGGCCTTATGAACTTTATCAGAGCTGGTGGGGCAGGGGGAGACAGGATGGGGAGGGGGAGACAGAAGGGGGAAGAGGGGGAGACAGAAGGGGAAAGAGGGAAAGAGTAGGGAGAGAAGGGGAGGTGGGGGAAGGGGGAGAGAAGGATCAGAGGGAGGGAAATAGAGACATGATAAAGAGATTAGTGATTAGCACATCATTATGACTAACAAGAAGAATGTTATGAGATATGCTAATCATTAACACCTGGTCTCTCCCCCTCCACCTTCATGTCCAGTGTGATAACCTCACTAACTCACATCAGTCAGAATCTATCAGAAGACTGTGGTTCTCACCGGCAAGAGGAAGAGGCAGAGAGAGAGCGAGAGAGAAGAAGAGAAAGAGAGGGGAGGTAGACAATGGTATTTACTGAAGAGGACTACTCACTACCCCAGACAGGGATGTTCTTGCTCTCAGTCTTCATGACGATAGAGGCCATGGTCATGGTGATGGGGATGGCGTCGAAGTAGGACGAGTGAGGGGCCAGGGTGAGGATGGGCGCCTGCGAGGGCGGGGCCGGTTCCCCTTTCACCGTCACCCAATGGAACCCTCCACAGAACCACATGGCACGCATGATCACCCTCAGGGCTATGTCACAGATCCTGTAGGAGAGAGAGAGACAGAGTGTGTCTGTTTATTTTCTATTTACACAGGTAAGTCAATTAAAGACATGCTCCGGAACTTTGGCAACTCCTACGAATTTTTTTTAAACCTCCCACTTTGGGCTGGGCTTCAACCCCCTCACAGCAGAGGTGAACACACAGCAGAGGGAGCAATGACGTGTGGATATGTGAACCACGTGAAGTAGTACTCAATTTTCAGGGACCACTTTTGGCTAGTGAGCGTTACTTTCAGAACTACTGGCTAAAAAGTATACACAATTACCGGAGAATTTCTTTAAGAATGCAATTACGGCCTGTCGCGTGTGTTTTTGCCCCGACACAATGACCAGAATATCCAAACCTTCCACAAGAGGTGGTGATTATCAGGTGCCAGTCATTATATATAATTCTCTCTCTCACGTACGCACACACACCTCCTCCACCAGGTCTCTGTCTCCACGGCCAGTTCAGATCGTCCCAGAGAGGCAGCGAAGGCAAAGGGCCAGGCCAGCAACATGAGGAACACTGCAAAGAACACCCGCACTGGGAACACTGTCACCGTCATCACACCGATCTGTGAGGGGGCAGAGAGAGAGGGGGCAAGATCAGAGAGAGACAAAAGCTAATTGTGATGCATTCATTCATAAAAACACAGAGGGAGAGGGTGACAGAGGTACAAATGATCCCATTTCATCAGGAAAAGCATGCTCTGTTGAAGACGAGACTCAGGCTGGCCTCTAACCATCCAGCAGTGACAGCCATACAGCTAGTCATCCCTCCTAGCTTTCTCCTTGTTTACTCTATGCTCCTTACGTAAGCATGATCACAACAGCTCATACAGAAATGCTACAAAATAAACTTAAAAAACAATCCAATGTGATTTCAGGTTTAAATAACAGTTAATTCAGCATCAAATTAATTTATGCTTACATCATTAAGTTCAAAGCATCATCTGAGGTCAAAGCTGATAACTATTGACATGTCACGCCCTTAGAAGGAATATGGTTGTGTGTCATGCCACCACTCATTATAACAGGATCCCACCCCCTCCTCTATTCCTCTACCCATCACCTGGAGACCTCTTATCCCTCTTCTGTCTGTTACAGTAGGGTGTTGTTGTTCTCAATACTGCACATGTTTCTCTCTCTAATGCTTTCTCTATAAATATATTTCCCCCTCTCTCTCCATCCCCCTCTCTCTGCCTCCTTACATTACAATGATGTAGTCTTCTTTCCTCTCCCAGGGGACTCGTATTCCTTCTCTTCTATTCCCTCTCTGCGCTTTAATCCCTCCCTCTCTCCATCTAGCTGTGTTAGCCCCAGGTGCAGACAGCATGGCCAGATAAATAAATAAACACTAATAGGGATGGTTTATGACCCCCCGCCTTTACCCCAAAACGACCCATCCTGACCCCCACCACCTTCTGTAAATGGACTCATCCAAACAGCATACTAACACAAACATTAGCAGCCATTCTACTGAGGTTATAACTCCATTACCAGAATTATGACTATCCGTCCCTCCTGTAGAATCAATGTTTCCCTTATATTCATTTGGAGCAGAGTATCGTTCCCTCTACTAAAGAAAGATACACTTTTTAAGATGAGTTACAATGTGTTACAAGTTGCATATCTTCCACAGATTCTCATCAGATTGTCCGGGAAACCTCCAAGGCCACTAGCTAGCTTGTGATCCTGACAGTGTAGCAAACCCTACAGATGTAGATGTAATAACTGTTAGCTAAGATACACTAGCAAAATAATGTTGGGGGTTAATATAGAATTGGCTGGTGATGTCATTGAGATCAAGAGATAAAATTAAAACTGTCCTCGATTTTCAGATGAGTTTCAAAATAAAGATAATCTCAATACCTACCTATCTGGACCCTTCATTTCTGCTAATTCCAAAGGGTTAGGGCAAGGAGCGAGGCGTTGTGTTTTACAGCTGGCACTCTTGTGAGCTGGTCTCCATGTTTGTTGTGAGGGAGGATTCAAGGAGTTAAAAAGGAAAGCTTTGTGGTGTGAAATATTCAGGAGTAGACTCAGTAGAGGTGTGTGAGAGAGAGAAAGGAGGCAGGCAAGAGAGACACTAGATGCATGCCTTTTGTTTCCTTAAAACGCACGGCACACTTCCATCCTCCAGGGTTGGCAAGGGCCATTAGGGGAAGGCTTCTCACCCACTACACACGCGGACAAATGCACACACGCACTCTTAGGGGGGGGTGTCTCTCACATCCTACACACACACACAAACAAACACACGTAGGGGTGGAGTCTGCCCAGCAGGCAAGCATCTTCCTGCCCTCTAAAAAGGTGTCGCATGCTTCCCATCCCAAACAGTTCATGCATATATTATGACATGTTGTGATGTTTTTGTTTGTTTGGTCTTCAACATTTCTTTCGAGGCAAGCCAAAGTTCGGTAGCCGAAGTCTATGCCCCTTCGTTGGTGATTGGTCAACAGTGGGGATTCTTCAACGAAGTGCCCTCTTGTGTTTGTTGTCACCAAATATCTTAGTTAGATACGAAATGGGTTTCCATGGCCGATTAGCCGCACACAAGCCTCACCATGTGTAATGCCAAGTGTCGGTTGAAGTGGTGTAAAGCTCGCCGCCATTGGATTCTGGAGCAGTGAAAACGCGTTCTCTGGAGTGATGAATCACGCTTCATAATCTGGGCTTGGCGGATGGCAGGAGAGCGCTACCTGCCCCAATGCATAGTGCCAACTGTGAAGTTTGGTGGAGGAGGAAAAATGGTCTGGGGATGTTATTCCATGGTTTGGTCTGGGGGGGGGCTGAGGATTATTTCCGTCTGTAATAAAGCCCTTTTGCGGGGAAAAACTAAATTTTGATTGGCTGGGCATGGCCTATATGAATCCTACCTTTGAAGAACATCTTATGAGTAGCAGACCATTTTCCTTTCTTCCTGTGCCAATGAAAATGTGCCTAGACCTACTGTCAAGTTAGCAGGTTGTTAGCTAGCTAGGTAAGATGACTGAACGTTGTTTGTTATCAAACCAATAATTATCAAACCAGGATTCATTTAAAAACAGCCCGCAAAATGGTTTGTAAAATTATATCAAATGCGTGCAAATCCTGACAGAAAAAAAGGCAACTCTGGTAATATGAGTAATATTGTTTTAACCATTTGGGTTAGAGACAAGCCTTTTTCTTCACTGTGAAGCTCCAAGCATGTTACTTGTATTCCCTTTGTCCATTTTCAGAATTGCTACCAGGTTTGTGTTTGGGGAGAATGGATTTGCCTGACCCGTGCATTGACACCTGTTGTGACTTATCATTAAATGTGAAGACTTATTTTAGCAAATCAATTCTCGGTAATTATTATTATTATTATTATTATTATTATTATTATTATGTGATTAAACTTATCATGTACATTTAATTAACTAGGAAGTCGGGGAACCACGGAAAATTTTGGTTTACAGAGTCATAAGTTTCCGAATAGAACTCATTAATAGTCTTCTATTAATTAATTATTATTACTACTACCTTCCATCAGTCTCACCTGAACGTCGTAAAATTCTTGGCTATTTGCATGAACCCAGCCTCTACTATGAATCATCCATACACCAAGTGGCTCAAATATTTATTTACTAACTAATTAAACAATTACAGAATATATAATACATAATAGCATTATACAGTAAATACCGTCCCTAGTGGACTAAACAAAAACAGAAAGTTGGCTTCAATAGTTGAGCTGGTGATGTGAGGCTCTGGTTTGCCCAGTTGAGGTCGCCATTGTCCTTTGTAGATTCTTCCGGGTCGTCGTGTGAGAGGTTCGCGTGGTCTGAGAGGTTCATCTCACTCTGGAGATGCTTCCTCGTCGGTCAGTGTTCTCGTACTAGATTTGCGCATATTTTCAGCTGCAGTCTGATATATGCTAGTTTAGTATGCACTTCTTTAGGTGATCAATAGTTCAGAGTTCATACAATTTCACGTGTGGAGCAATCTCTCACGTTTCCTGGCCCGTATAGTTAATTAGCCCTTTTCAACGTGGAGGAAAGGTCCTCCGTTATTTGGAACTGAGTTGACTTTGGCACGGAAGCTTTAATTCAAGAGTGGAAAAGAGTTTGGTTCATCATTTCCAACCAATGTCTATTTACTTGGGCGTGGCTACTTACTTAGTTTAACTTTACATGGGAGGCCAACTCTCATTTTAAAAGGTTAACATCATATTACATAATTTCGCAAATAGTTTCATCTTTACTTGTTCATTTTATACAAGAATTAGATGCAAGCCTCATAACTGAGGAACCTGTATAAACAGTTAGGGTAATGTGGCTGTATTGTCTTTCATGAGGTCACAAACATGAAACAAAACGGACCGGGTTGTAGCTGGCTTCTCCAACGACCGTTTACACATTCTCCAAAATAGGAATATTGTTCAATTCTCAAATTCTGGGATGTAGTAGAATTTGGTGGGAGAGTTCCTTTGTTCTACTGTGGCCCTCTCTCTCCCATACGGCATGGCCAATGAGACAAGTGTCTCTGCAAGGAATTTACGACGTGGTTGTAAAGTAAAAAAAACTGCGTCATTACACACCTCTCCACTAGATGGAGTGATGAACTTGTTGTTGGTGATATAGGGTGATGTGTTCAAGGGGCCACAGAGTGTGCTGCCTGCCAAACCTCACTGCTGATTGGTGAGTTCAGTGGAGCCAGATCCTTATCTCGGCTTCTGGCTGTTAGAGAGGGGGAGGGGTAATTGAGTGAGCTGGGGCCCTTTTATGGCCCTGCCTCTGGGAGCCTGTCAGCTTTCTGCCTGTGGCATGAGAGAGAGAGCGAGTGAGGGCCTAACTAAGATATTTTGTGAAGTGCTATAAACATATGTGACCCGATTCAGGAAACTAGGCGTATGTCACAAGTCACAACTTCACAGGAGAGCTGTTTGAACGTCAACAATTTTTTTAATCAAAATGCATTTTTTGGCAGATATGCCTTCTCGAACATGTTAACTTCTTAGGGCTAGGGGGCAGTATTTTGAAGTTCGGATGAAAAACGTGCCCAAAGTAAACTGCCTGTTACTCAGGCCCAGAAGCTAGGATATGCATATAATTAGTAGCTTTGGATAGAAAACACTGAAGTTTCTAAACTGTTAAAATGTCTGTGAGTATAACAGAACTGATATGGCAGGCAAAACCCCAATCAGTCATGTCACACTGTTTTCAATTGGCATGCTATTCAATGCAGGGGATTTTAGCTCCCAGATTGCAGTTCCTATGGCTTCCACTAGATGTCAACAGTCTTTAGAAAAAGGTTGGAACGTTCAATCATGAAAATCAAGGGAGTAAGACCACTTGTTCCTGAGTTCACATCAAGTGTACTGTTTTGGATTTTGCGCATAACAGGGAATGCGCGCTCAGTTATTTTTCTCTTCTATTCAGCAGGTTATATTCCGTCTGAAATATTATAGTGTATATTCATTTTAGGGTATCGGAGTATTGATTACAAATGCTGTTTGACTTTTTTCGACAAACTTTACGGGTACTTTTGGGATATCGTTTGTCTGCATGGATGAAAGCCTTTGGGCAGGTGGATTACTGAACAAAACGCGCCAACCAAACTGAACTATATGGATATAAAGAGGAACTTTATCGAACAAAAAGGACCTTTTATTGTGTAACCTGGATGCTTTGATATGCCATCAGTGGAAGATCATCAAAAGGTAAGAGATTTATTTTATGGTATTTTTGAGTTGTGACACCTCTGCTGGTTATGTTATTATGCTAATTGAGTTTGAGTGGGGGTGCTGTCCTCAGACAATCAAATGTTCTGCTTTCGCCGTAAAGCCTTTTTGAAATCTGACAATGCTGTTAGATTTACAAGAGTCTAAGCTTTTGAAGGGTGTGCAGCATTTGTATTTTCATGAATGTTTGAAATGAGTATTTTTGTAATTTGAATTTGGCGCTCTGCATTTCACCGGATGTTGTCAAAATCGATCCCGTTCACGGGATTGGATCCGTAACAGGTTAACTTTCATGTGCCTTAATATCAAACTTGTATGCCATCTGTAAATACAAATAAAGTTGTTAAATTACGAGCCTAGTTGGTTTAGCCACAGAAAAAGAGAGCAACCTTCCCGCTAGCCATGATTGGCTGAGATAATGAGTGGGCTGGACATTCCAAGAGATGAGCTTGTATTGGTCTGCCATATAGCACACGTCTGTCTATTGGAGCTTGTCAGTATGTCTAGGTAATCGTGTCAAACGCAGATAAAAACAATTGCGTAGTAAAACTGCATAAACCTAATGTCAAGTTAAAGTGTACTGTTAGCTAGCTAACGTTAGCTGGCTGGCTCGCTAGCTAACGTTATGTGTATGCTCTCCACTTTCTGGAGGACCGAGTTTTGAAATCAGTGGAATTCGAGTATGATAGCTAAGGAGATGGAGAAAAACACCAGTCTATTAAGGGCAACCATGCATGGCATTAGACAGGAGACGCATCCAACCATGATGTATACTGGTAAGATAGTCAAGCTAGCTACATTTTCAGATATTACACGTTTCTAATTTTGACAGAAAGTGGTTTCATTTCAGGTGTACTGTTAGCTAGCTAACGTTAGCTGGCTGGGTCGCTAGCTAACATTATGTGTATAATATTATTCTTCGTATCTCAGACACATTTCCTTGACTAGTTATATCCATAGAACTTGGTTGGTTAGCTACCTGCAGGTTCATGCAGGGTAGTAACATCATGAGTTGTGATTATGATCCATTGTTCAGCTAGCCAGCTACATGTCTTAACAAAATAATCCAGTCTAAGTATTTTAATTTCAAGTTATTGTACTTTTAGCTAGCTAACGTTTTCATAGCTGTCTACATACCACCACAGACCAAGGCTGGCACTAAAACTGCACATAATGAGCTGTATTCGCCATAAGCAAACAGGAAAACAATCATCCAGAGGCAGCGCTCATAGTGGCCGAGGACTTTAATGCAGGGAAACTTAAATCAGTTACCTCATTTCTATCAGCATGTTAAATGTGCAACCAGAGGGAAAACAATTCTAGACCACCTTTACTCCACACACAGAGACACGTACAAAAGCTCTCCCTCCATTTGGCAAATTTGACCATAATTCTATCCTCCTGATTCCTGCTTACAAGCAAAAATTAAAGCAGGAAGCACCAGTGACTCAGTCTATAAAAAAGTGGTCAGATGAAGCAGATGCTAAACTACAGGACTGTTTTGCATGCACAGACTGGAATATGTTCTGGGATTCTTCTGATGGCATTGAGGAGTACACCACATCAGGGCGGCAGGTAGCCTAGTGGTTAGAGTGTTGGACTTGTAACCGGAGGGTTGCAAGTTCAAATCCCCGAGCTGACAAGGTACAAATCTGTCGTTCTGCCCCTGAACAAGGCAGTTAACCCACTGTTCCCCGGGCGCCGAACACGTGGATGTTGATTAAGGCAACCCCCCGCACCTCTCTGATTCAGAGGGGTTGGGATAAATGCGGAAGACACATTTCGGTTGAAGGCATTCGGTTGTACAACTGACTAATAATGGTGACTTTGACATCAGTCACTAGCTTTCATGATACATGCATTGAGGACGTCATCCCCACAGTGACTGCACATACATACCCCAACCAGAAATCATGGATTACAGGCCACATTCGCACTGAGCTAAAGGGTAGAGCTGCCGCTTTCAAGGAGCGGGACTCTAAACTGGAAGTTTATAAGAAATCCCGCTATACCCTCCGACGAATCAATACAGGACTAAGATCGAATCAGCCAGCTAACGTTAGCTAGCTAACAGTACACCTGAAATCCCGCTATACCCTCCGACGAATCAATACAGGACTAAGATCGAATCGTACTACACCGGCTCCAAAGCTTGTCGGATGTGGCAGGGCCTGCAAACTACTACAGACTACAAAAGGGAAGCACAGCCGAAGCTGCCCAGTGACACGAGCCTACCAGACGAGCTAAATAACTTCTATGCTCGCGTGGCAAGTAACACTGAAACATGCATGAGAGCATCAGCTGTTCCGGACGACTGCGATCACGCTCTCCGCAGCCGATGTGAGTAAGACCTTTAAACAGGTCAACATTCACCGACGGATTACCAGGACATGTACTCAGAGCATGCGCTGACCAACTGGCAAGTGTCTTTACTGACATTTTCAGGCTCTCCCTGTCTGAGTCTGTAATACCAACATGTTTCAAGCAGACCACCATAGACCCTGTAACCAACAACACTAAGGTAACCTGCATAAAAGACTACCGACCCATAGCACTCACGTCTGTAGCCATAAAGTGCTTTGAAAGGCTGGTCATTGCTCACATCAACACCATCATCCCAGAAACCCTAGACCCACTCCAATTTGCATACCACCCCAACAGAACCACAGATGATGCAATCTCTATTGTACTCCACACTGCCCTTTCCCACCTGGACAAAAGGAACATGTGAGTATGTGAGAATGCTATTCATTGACTACAGCTCAGCATTAAACACAATAGTGCCCTCAAAGCTCATCACTAAGCTAAGGACCCTGGTACTAAACACCTCTCTGCAACTGGATCCTGGGACTTCCTGACGGGCCGCTCCCTTGTGGTAAGGGCAGGTAACAACACATCCGCCACACTGATCCTCAACAAGGGGGCCCCTCAGGGGTGCGTGCTCAGTCCCCTCCTGTACTCCCTGTTCACTCATGACTGCACGGCCAGGCACGACTCCAACACCATCATTAAGTTTGCTGATGACACAACAGTGGTAGGCCTGATCACCGACAATGATGAGACAGCCTGTAGGGAGGTGGTCAGAAACCTGACCGTGTGGTGCAAGGACAACAACCTCTCCTTCAACGTGATCAAGACAAAGGAGAGGATTGTGGACTACAGGAAAAGGAGGACCGAGCACACCTCCATTCTCATTGGCGGGGGCTGTTGTGGATCAGGTTGAGAGCTTCAAGTTCCTTGGCGTCCACATCAACAAACTAACATGGTCCAAGCACACAAAGACAGTCGTGACGGCTGCACCATCGAGAGCATTCGACGGGTTGCATCCCTGCCTGGTATGGCAACTGCTCGGCCTCCGACCGCAAGGCACTACAGAGGGTAGTGCGTACGGCCAAGTAGATCACCGGGGTCAAGCTTCCTGCCATCCAGGACCTCTATACCAGGCGGTGTCAGAGGAAGGCCCTAAAATTGTCAAAGACTCCAGCCACCCTAGTCATTGACTTCTCTCTGCTACTGCACAGCAAGTGGTACCGGAGCACCAAGTCTAGGTCCAAGAGGCTCCTAAATAGCTTCTACCCCCAAGCCATAGGACTCCTGAACAGCTAATCAAATGGCTACCCAGACTATTTGCATTGTTAGCTAATCCAAGTTTAGTATTTTAAAAAGGCTAATTGATCATTAGAAAACCCTTTTGCAATTATGTTAGCACAGCTGAAAACTGTTGTGCTAATTAAAGGCCTTCTTTAGATTAGTTGAGTATCTGGGGCATCTGGTGTGTTCTTAAATTCAATGTCAATTCAATGTCAATTCAGAGCGTTGTCAGATTGTCCGTTTGTAAATTCAGAGCGATTCGCTTTTGGAGTGCACATTGGATGCTGCGGTTGAGGAGTAGAGTTGATTTGAGCGTTCTGACCTTACAATGGCAGCCAAGCACCCAAGCTAACATTGGCTAGGTACTTCCAGACAAATGAGACCACTGACACTTTTACTCACACTAGCAGAGCTGGTTAGGCAGTTGTCATGTTATCCAGAGCGTCGGTGACTAACTGTGCTGCTGGCAACAATTTAATTAAGCTTTTTTGCCGACGTTTACTAACACCAGCCATATTCAACGGGTGTTGAGCGCTCGTAAATGCATTATTCTGCAGAGCGAATTTACGAAAGCACCCGCATGTCCATTGAGAACGCACAATGACTATACCATTTAGCTAAGCTAAGAATGACGGGAATAATCAAGTCAATAAACGTTGGGTAGTTAGATATCCTATAGTTAATATACTGGCAAGTTTGATGTATAACTACTAAAGTTAGGTAGCTAGATAGCATACCGGTACATACTGCTGTAATAATATGCTGTGTGGTTCATAAGGACAGCGTAGCTAACAAATTGTCAGCCAACATAACTTTTAAGGTAACTTGTTTGAAAAGTCATTACATTGCTAAACATTTTCTTTACATTTGTCATAATTAGTTAAAGCTATGAATTTGTAGCAGCTAATGGGGATCCTACAAATACAAAACTAACCCTAATGTCAACACACACACACAAACAGGCACCTCAAAGAATGCAAAGACTATCATTAGGCTAAATGGCAGACAGAGAAGAGCCACTACAATACAGACCCCTCAGCTGTTCAATCAGTGAGTGACATCTTTATTTGGTTCATTGTGACGTTAATTCATATGGGGTGTTTTTGTTGTTTTGTAAACTCCTCTTCTTCAAAACAGGACATCTGGGAGAGAGCGAGAGAGGCCCGAGGGAGGAATGTGCTTACACGTGTTGGTGTGACAGACACACACATCACCCAGTCATAAGGATCTGTTGTCAGCGGCGTGAAGGGAAGTAGTGATTATGTTCAGGCAGAGAGAGACGGTTCTTAGATGAACCAGTGTGTGTACATAGAGTGGAAAACACACTGACACCTCCACAGTAACAGCAGGTAGTAGGCTAGTGAGAATAAGACTAAGATAGACACCTGCTACAGTTTACTGACTCAACTAGCAACCTTCACATCTCTAACTGGCCCAAATAGGCTAACTATGACTTTGATTTACTCTGACAAACATGCAACAAACAATGACCATGCAATTGGATACACTGTCTTCTAAGAAATACAATAAAAAAAAAAAAGGTCAACGTGCTCATGATACAATTGAATAGAAACGCACATTTCCTGAGGCTTGGCCTAGATCCAGAGACTGAAATAATTAGCACCAGATTCAGAAGCTAAATGCTGTTCCAACGTCTCAATCCTTTCTGCTCCTTTATCAAGTCATGTTCTGCCCCTTGTCTCTGTGTGCAGTGTGTGTGTGTGTAAAGCATGCCTCCTGCTGCAGGAGTAAACTTGTTTGCCGTGTTTATCTTCCACTGCTGGCACAAAATGTTCTGTGCCAAAATGGAGGCCAGTTTTCTGGACCCTGTAGGGCAGGGCTCTCCAACCCTGTTCCTGGAGATCAACCGTCCTGTAGGTTCACACTACAGGTTGACTGATTAATCGGCGTGGCCGATTAATTAGGGCCAATTTCAAGTTTTCATAACAAATCGGTAATCTGCCTTTTTGGACGCCGATTATGGCCAATTACATTGCAATCCTCGAGGAAACTGCATGGCAGGCTGACCACCTGTTACACGAGTGCAGTGTCAAAAGGACCTTGTGGCTGCAAGGAGCCATGGTAAGTTGCTAGCTAGCATTAAACTTCTCATAAAAAACATTCAATCTTCACATAATCACTAGTTAACTACACACGGTTGATGATATTACTAGGTTAACTAGCTTGTCCTGAGTTGCATATAATCAATGCGGTGCCTGTTAATTTATCATCGAATCACAGCCTACTTCAACTTTAACAAATGCGCATTCGTGAAAAAAGCACAATCATTTCACAAATGTATCTAACCATAAACATGAATGCCTTTCTTAAAATCAATACACAGAAGTATATATTTTTTTACCTGCATATTTAGTTAAAAGAAATTTCCGGATTTGACCATATTAATGACATAAGGCTCGTATTTCTGTGTGTTTATTATATTATAATTAAGTCTATGATTTGATATTTGATAGAGCAGTCTGAATGAGCGGTGGTAGGCAGCAGCAGGCTCGTAAGCATTCATTCAAACCGCACTTTCCTCCGTTTGCCAGCAGCTTTTCGCAATGCTTGAAGCACAGCGCTGTTTATGACTTCAAGCCTATCAACTCCTGAGATTTGCCTGGCAATACTAAAGTGACTATAAGAACATCCAATAGTCAAAGCTATATTATATACAAATGGTACAGAGAGAAATAGTCGACACGTCATAATTCCTATAATAACTACAACCTAATACTTCTTAACTGGGAATATTGAACCACCAGCTTTCATATGTTCTCATGTTCTGAGCAAGGAACTTAATGTTAGCTTTTTTACATGGAACAAATTGCACTTTTACTTTTTTCTCCAACACTGTGTTTTTGCATTATTTAAACCAAACATGTTTCATTATTTATTTGAGAGTAAATATATTTTATTTATGTATTATATTAAGTTCAAATAAAAGTGTTCATTCAGTATTGTGGTAATTGTCATTATTACAAATATATATAAAAATTGTCTGATAAATCATTATCGGCTTTTTTTGGTCCTTCAATAGTCGGTATCAGCATTGAAAAATCATATTTCGGTCGACCTGTAGCTCACACTCCAACCTAGCACAACCGATTCCAATAATTAACTGGTTGATGAGCTGAATCCGATTAGTTCCAACTGGGGTTGGAGTGAAAACCTACAGGAGGGTAGAGCTCCAAGAACAGGGTTGGTGAGTGTTGCTGTAGTGTACAGTATATGGATGAATGACTGGGACACACCCTGGTCCTGGGGCTGTGTGAGAGCAGAGAGGCCATGGAGCCAGGAACGGGACAAACCACATTTCCTGCACTTCCAGAAAGAACGCTAGCCGAGTATTGGTACACTTTCAAACGTTATTGTAATGGTAGTAAGTTATGTCTGGTAACATCAACGGGACAAACCACAAGGCACACTCATCAGAATATTAACTAGCTACACACGTAAGACTTGGTGCAAGCAATATAGATAATTTGCTGCATGATGCCGTATGCTATAGCCATTCTGTCCTTTGCAGCATGGTCAGATACTGACAAATGTCCAAGCCCCATGGCTATGTGTGAAAGGCCAAACAGAGAGTAAGGGGACAACTGTGTGCGTGTGACCATATTGATCTGGTGATTGACTGACCATCACATATTGGCACAGAGTCAATTATTCTTACAACATACACAGAGAGAGGAAGAGGGGGGTAAATTGAGAGAGCATAGAGGGAGAAAGTGTTTACACCTTCACTGTAATAGTGAAGGTGTAAACTTGGCAGTAGAAAACCTAAACAGTATATTTGACCTCTCAGCTTCCCTATCAAATCTAAAAATGTAAAGCAGACAACCTAAGAGAATTAACAACAATGACAAAAGCAAAAACCTAAAAAAGAAATTGAGAAACCTATCCAACCAAAAACAGAGACTCAGAAAACCTGAGCCTACGCCTTCACTATGGTGAATCACTAAAACAATACAGAAATACACTACGGAAAAAGAAGGAACAGCACGTCAGAAATCAGCTCAATGTCATTGAAAAATCCATAGAATCTAACCACTTCTGGGAAAATTGGAAAACTCTAAACTAACAACAAAGAGTTATCCAAAACTGAGATGTATGGATAAATCACTTCTCCAATCTTTTGGCTCTATAACAAAGAACAAACAGCAAAAACATATACATAATCAAATACAAATCTTAGAATCAACTATTAAAGACTACAAGAACCCACTGGATTCTCCAATTACATTGAATGAACTACAGGACAAAATACAAACCCTCAAACCCAAAAAGGCCTGTAGGATTGATGGTATCCTAAATGAAATTACAAAATATACAGACCACAAATTCCAATTGGCTATACTTAGACTCTTTAACATCATCCTCAGCTCTGACATATGCCCCAATATTTGGAACCAAGGACTGATCACCCCAACCCACAAATGTGGAGACAAATTTGACCCCAATAACTACCGGGGGATATGCGTCAACAGCAACCTTGGAAAAATCCTCCGCACTTTCATTAACAGCCAAAACAACGTTCTGAGCAAATGTCAAATTGGCTTTTTACTAAAATTACTGTACGACAGACCACGTATTCACCCTGCACACCCTAATTGACAAACAAACAAAGGCAGTCTTCTCATGCTTTGTTGATTTAAAAAAAGCTTGACTCAATTTGGCATGAGGGTCTGCTATACAAATGCATGGAAAGTGGTGTTGGGGGAAAAACATACAAAATTATAAAATCCATGTACAAACAAGTGTACGGTTAAAATTTGCAAAAATCACACACATTTCTTTCAAAGGGCCGGGGGGTGAGACAGGGATGCAGCTTAAGCCCTCTTCAACATGTACATCAAGGAATTGGCGAGGGCACTAGAACAGTCTGCAGCATCCGGCCTCACCCTACTAGAATCTGAAGTCAAACATCTACTGTTTGCTGATGATCTGGTGCTTCTGTCCCCAACCAAGGAGGGCCTACAGCAGCACCTAGGTCTTCTGCACAGATTCTGTCAGACCTGGGCCCTGACAGTAAATCTCAGTAAGACAAAAATAATGGTGGTCCAAAAAAGGTCCAGTTGCCAGGACCACGAATTCCATCTAGACACTGTTGCCCTCGAGCACACAAAAAAACATACCTCGGCCTAAACATCAGCGCCCCAGGTAACTTCCAAAGCTGTGAACAATGTGAGAGACAAGGCAAGAACGGCCTTCTATGCCATCAAAAGGAACATAACATTTAACATACCAATTAGGATCTGTCAAAAAATACTTGAACCTGTTACAGAACCAATTGCCCTTCATGGTTGGTGAGGTCTGGGGTCCGCTCACCAACCAAGAATTCACAAATAATGCATGCAGAGCAGAATTATGCAGACATCCGCCAATTATCTACAACCACCTAAAAAGGAAGCGATTCCCAAACCTTCCATAACTAAGCAATCACCTACAAAGAAATTAACCTGGAGAAGAGCCCACTAAGCAAGCTGGTCCTGGGGCTCTGTTCACAAATACAAACAGATCCGACAGAGCCCCAGGACAGCAACACAATTAGACCCAACCAAATCAAGAGAAAACAAAAAGATAATTACTGACAGTACACAGTGGCAGAATACCTGACCACAGTGACTGACCCAAAATTAAGGAAATCTAACCATGTACAGACTCAGTGAGCATAGTCTTGCTATTGAGAAAGGCCGCTGAATGCAAACATGGCTCTCAAGAAAAGACAGGCTATGTGCACACTGAGCTGCACTTCCTAACCTCCTGTCAAATGTATGATCATAGAGACACATGTTTTCTTCAGATTACACAGACGCACAAAGAATTCAAAAACAAATCCAATTTTGATAAACTCCCATATCTATCTGAGATACCTACTGCAGCACTCATCCTCCACATACAACACCCGTTCTGCCAGTCACATTCTGTTAAAGGTCCCCAAAGCACACACATCCTTGGGTCGCTGGTATTTTCAGTTCGCTGCAGCTAGTGACTGGAACGGGCTGCAACAAACACTCAAACTGGACAGTTTTATCTCAATCTCTTCATTCAAAGACTCAAATCATGGACACTCTTACTGACAGTTGTGGCTGCTTTGTGTGATGTATTTTTGGCTCTACCTTCTTGCCCTTTGTGCTGTTGTCTGTGCCCAACAATGTCTGTACCCTGTTTGTGCTGCTACCATGTTGTGTTGCTGCTATGCTAAGTTGTGGTCTTAAGTCTTTTTATGTAGTGTTGTCTCTCGTTGTGATGCGTTTTGTCCTATATATTTATTGAATGTATTTTTTATTTTAATCCCAGACCCCATCCCCGCAGGAGGCCTTTTGGTAGGCGGTCATTGTAAATAAGAATTTGTTCTTAACTGACTTGTCTAGTTAAATAAAAGTTACATAAATACAAAAGCTTTTTTTTAAATACCAGTGTGCAATCACAGGAGCAGGATTTGTGACCTGTTGCCACAAGAAAAGGGGCAACCAGTGAAGAACAAACACCATTGTGAATATATATATATATATATATGTTTATTTATTTCCCCTTTTGTACTATGTGCACATCATTACTGCTCTCTCTCTCTCTCTCAGGACCTGAGCATTAGGACCATTCCTCAAGGCCTACCTGGCCTGATGACTCCTTGATGTCCCGAGTCCACCTGGCCGTGCTGCTTCTCCAGTTTCAACTGTTCTGCCTGTTTTATGAACATTTTAAAATCTTGTCCATGTTCTGTTATAATCTGCACTCGGCACAGCCAGATAAGGACTGGCCACCCCTCACAGCCTGGTTCCTCTCTAGGTTTCTTCCTAGGTTTTGGCCTTTCTAGGGAGTTTTTCCTAGCTACCGTGCTTTTACACCTGCATTGCTTGCTGTTTGGGGTTTTAGGCTGGGTTTCTGTACAGCACTCTGACATCAGCTGATGTAAGAAGGGCTTTATAAATAAATTTGATTTTGATTTGATTTCATTTGATATATACACATATGACATTTGAAATTTTGTGAGTGTAATGTTTACTGTACATTTATTATTGTTTATTTCACTTTTGTTTATAATCATCTATTTCACTTGCTTTGGCAATGTAAACATGTTTGCCATGCCAATAAAGCCCTTTGAACTGAATTGAGATGGAAGGAAGACAGGGGAGATGACAGAGTGAGAGAGGTGGGCAAAAGACAACACATGGAACATTTAATGTAAAAACAGGGACTCAATTATCCATTCCTTGGCTCAAAACCCTTTTGTTGACACCTTTTTTTGTGTGACCCATATATATTAAAAAGCCACAGTAGGCAAGCCTCCCTTAAACAGGGAAGGCTGTCCAGTCATTTAGGACAGTTTTACAGTTAACTGCTATTGGACATGGAAATTCACTGCAAACGTTTGAAATGCAAATTACGAGAATCAAGATCACCAATTCTATAGCTACAAAAAGTTAGCTCTGATGTAAATTAACTCTTCTTGATAGAATCAAATCTCCATCAAATACACCATATGTATAGATTTTAGTTTAGTCCCTACATGTAGTTTATGGTCAATATATATATATATATACACCAATTATTATAGCTACCAGCTTCGACCATAACATGCAGCGGCACGCTTGAAAGGCACAGAAAACTTGGTGGGTGGAGAACATTAGGTACCCAACTAGCATGCTAGTTAGCTGATAGCTACTGTAGCACAGAGTGCCGTTAACTGACCAACTACCTGGCAAAATATAACATTAGAAAATATTTTAATGCTCATTAAATACGATTTCGGCAAAAGTTAAACGGTTGCTTACCCTGATTTTCTCCAAGGGGGTGAATCGTAACTCATGAACGAAAGGATTTCTGAAAAAGGTTGGCAAATCCGACCTATCTCTAATCTCCAAGGAAGGATGCTGCTCATCTGGCAACTTCATAACTGAAAACAAATAAACTAACACTATTCCACAATAAACAGGCAATGGTTCTTTGAAAGCGACTATCTAGGCTAGCTACACGTACTGATGGCGCTGATCGGTAGGCTCGAGAAACATCAACTCGTTTTCGTTGATGTGGGGCGGGGAAGCGAGGATAGCTAATTTCAACGTCCTGGGACTGCGCATGCGTAGTGGCGAGCCATACGCTGACCACTTTGGAAGGTGTTGGCTCTTTTTTACAGTGGTGCCAGATTTTCAGTACACATGCCACACACACACACACGAGTCACGACACAGGCGCGCACACACAGGGACAACTGATATGAGTTTAGTGGTACATGACCTCTTTTCCTGGAATGTGTCTTTGAGATGTGCCAGATACCTTTGAGTGCCTATGTGTGTGAAGATGTAGTGCTTGCACTCTCACTTGATCCACCTGTCAATTTGTTACACAGTTTGACATCTTTGTGTCTCTCTTGTTTACCTTAATATGTAAAAACTGTATGTGGCTGTAGGTGACAATAATCCAGAAAATAGCTCAACATGATTGATCATTCAGTCTGGATGTCATAATAATTTAGAATTATTTTCTTTGAAAATTGAAGCTCTATCAGACAAGAGAGGCCCGTCAGAGAAATGGCAGCAGGGTCATCAGTTAAAGAATAATTATTATTCTTCGTGTGGCTTTCCGGCAGACTAGTTGCTGTGTTGCGTACTGTTGCCTTTTGCAGGTCGGGGTGTGGATTGCACATTTTGGTCACCCTCCAAAAAGGGAAAAGGGGAATGGGAAAAACTTTAATTGCACCACCATCTAACCCTGCACTTATACACTATCCCCACCCCACCCCATCCCACTACTTTGGCCCTAAACGATCCTACACCAGGCCGTCGGCCTGGGAGGATGGAACCCCGTCTCTCAAAAATTCCTGTAGATCATCTGGAATAAAATCTCTCACACCCAAATATTGTTGCTGCTGCAACTACTACATCTATCTTCTGTGATTTCCGCTCCATCAGTCAGTGCAGTTGATCACCACGGCTATAAAAGCATGAAATCCAACCTTACTAAAACTCATCCTCTCTGGCTCTCTCTCTTCAGGCCTACTCACTGTGGGCCTCCCAGTCGACTCACTCACCCTTGGGCTATCCCAGTGGTGTAAAGTACTGAAGTAAAAATACTTTAAAGTACTACTTAAGTCGTTCTTTGGGGGTATCTGTACTTTACTTTACTATTTCTATTTTTGACCACATTTTACAAAAATGAAGTACTTTTTACTCCATACATTTTCCCTGACACCCAAAAGTACTTGTTACAGTTTGAATGCTTAGCAGGAAAGAACATTTTCAAATTCTCACACTTATCAAGATAACATCCCTGGTCATCCCTACTGCCTCTGATCTGGCGGACTCACTAAACACAAATGCTTTGTTTGTAAATTATGTCTTAGTGTTGGAGTGTGACCCTGGCTATCCAGAAATAAATACAAAAACAAAACAATTGTGCTGTCTGGTTTGCTAAATATAAGGACATTTAAATTATGATTAACTTTTACTTTTGATACTTACGTATATTTTAGCAATTACATTTACTTTTGATACTTAAGTATTTTTAAAACCAAATACTTTTAGACTTTTACTCAAGTAGTATTTTACTGGGTGACTTTCACTTTTACTTGAGTCATTTTCTATTAAGGTATATTTACTTTTACTCAAGTATGACAATTGAGTACTTTTTCCACACCCAGGCTATCCTCTACTCTCTTCACTGCCTCAGCATAGGAAACTTTCTGCCCCGTTTCTCACATTGTGGGATCTCCCTTCTACACACTGCAACGTGTCCAAATCCTTGGCACTTAATGCACCGAAGCAGTTTAGAAACATCGACCCTCACAGAATAGCAAATATAACCTAACCTGACATTATCAGGTAGAAACTCTGTGTCAAAGCTCAACAAGACAGACAGGGTTTTCTCTGTCTCGCCTTTGCCACCGGGTCTACGTCTCACCAAACGGCGGGCATCACAAACACTTGGAATATTCCTTTTCATTTGATCCAGCTCTACACTCAGCGCTTACCCCACTGATCACCCCTTTTAGCGGTTCCCTGCTCCGGAGAGCAAAGTGCCACAGGTTGAGTCCCCAGTTCATAACCATGGCAATGGATGCTAAGAAGCCAACATTCCTGAAGCACAAATTCTTATCACTATGTATTGGCCTAGGCCTACTACTCACACTTGACCCATCATCCTCTACTCTCTCCACTGCCTCAGCATACTACACCTTCTGTTCTACTCTGACCCTGGCAACCTCAACCTATCTCTCTCGCATCGGGCACTTTTGATCCCCAGCAACATGGGCACCCCTACAATTGACACACAGTTTTTTCCACCGATACTACGCATTCCTTTGTCCCATGCCGTCCTGCACACTTCTCACATCTCGGAATCTCCCTCCTAACCACTGCTGCGACATGACAATTAACTTGACATCTGAAACACCATAGTGAGTTCAGCACAAAAGCTTAACGGGAAAACTGACATATCCTAACATGACTTTATCAGGTAAAGACTCTGCTTCAAAACCCAGAAGGAAAGACAGTGTCTTTGTTCACCACTCTTGCCACCTGGTCTGCGTCCCACCAAACGGCGGGCATCACAGATGCAGGGAATCTTCCATTTCAGTTGCTCCACCTCAACACTTAACACCACCCCAGGAATCACTCCTTTCAAAGACGCCCTGCTCCGGGGGAGCAATGTAAGTCACAGGTCTTGTTCCTAGTCATGTGACGCGAAGCTCCCGCTCCCTCTGGACAGAAGAAACACAGAAAATCCTCACAAGTCCATTTTGAGCTACCTTCACCGATTGAACTATACCCAACTTATTTTCTACCCAGCCTGATACTATCTATGGATCAGCCAAAAGGCAGGAATCCACTTTCTCCTTTGCATGACCATCGGTGCGAGGCTCGGACTCTGAGGTCTTCACCACACCTGCTACCACAAGTAATTAATCCTCACTCTCGTCAGATTAAATTTCTGAGCCGTCAGAGACATCAGAATACGGTTCGTACTTGTTGTCATTCTTCCTCAACGCACATCTTCCCACTGCACTCCGCTCTTCTCCTTCTTCTTTGCTTTCCATAACCACATCTATCCGTTCACCATGCTCACGCCATGCCTTCACGCACTGATGGCCTTTCTCCAATACCCGCCTGTTCTTTTTGCCCAATGTACTAGACTGGCTATCTCTGGCCTCTCCATGCTCCCAAAACGTGCCACAGTCGTCAGCCAGGTCTCCTCCTCATCATCCATCTTATCCACCCTCTCGAAGAATAATTCCCAGTGAAGGAACCAGCATAAACCATACACTGACAGGGTGGTTTCTAGTGTGACTGTGACCAAAAGCTTGATTTACTTTCATGCCAGTCCTTAAAGTCAACCATCAATGAGGCCAATAATATCCATACTACTACTGCCTGCCAAGCTTGGAAATGAATGCACACATGCATCCGCGCGCACACACACACACACACACACACATACACACACACACACACCAGAGTAGTCAACTTTGAATCACACAGTACTGAAAGAGATGGATGGGTGGTTATTGCAGTTGTCAGGGTTTTTGTTTACTGATAAAACATCTCAAAGTGGTCATACTGGTTCCCAGAGCTCAGATGTTTGCACGTAGTGGGATGTCAATATTGCACTGTACTTATTTAGTAATGTAACTGTGTGTCTTTCTCCTACAGAGAAAGCTTTCGACAAAAAAGTAATCCTGGATTCATAATTGAAAAATATAGATGATATTGGAAAAATATTCCTTCCCCCTTCAAACTGGAAGGAAATGAAAATAGAACTGATGGTCATATTGACAAGACATATTGATAACCTCAGCACATATTTTTTTATTCATCTTCCATTTTTCTTCAAGAGTTGTTGATTAGTGCTTGAACATTTGATTTATCCTTCAATAAATGTGGTTGGACTGCAAAGTAGCAGACGTGTAACTTTTCCTTTGCATGTCATACGTAACTGCAGTGCACCCTGCAGCTCCAACACCAAACATCCGTCTCTAGCGCTTACTGTAACAAGGTCATAACTATCTGGTTAGAAGTCAATGGGCTTTGGTTTGCATAGACAAATACAGAATGTTGCTAAACGTCGCACTAATGCAATTAGTGTAGGCTATATACACTGCATTTGTAAAGTATTCAGACCCATTCACTTTTTCCACATTTTGTTTTGTTACAGCCTTATTGTAAAATTGATTAAATTGTTTTTTCCCCTCGTCAATTTAAACACAATACCCCATAATGACAAAGCAAACATATTTTTTTCAGTTTTTTTTGTGCAAATTCATTACAAATAATTAACTGAAATATCACATTGACATAAGTATTCAGACCCTTTACTCAGTACTTTGTTGAAGCACCTTTGACAGCGATTACAGCCTTGAGTCTTCTTGGGTATGACGCTACAAGCTTGGCACACCTGTATTTGGAGAGTTTTTCCCATTCTTCTATACAGATCCTCTCAAGCTCTGTCAGGTTGGAAGGGGAGCGTCGCTTCACAGATATTTTCAGGTCTCTCCTAGAGATGTTAGATCGGGTTCAAGTCCGGGCTCTGGCTGGCCACTCAAGGACATTCCGAGACTTGTCTCGAAGCCACTCCTGCCTTGTCTTGGCTGTGTGCACGGGGGCATTGTGCGTCACTTGAGTGGGTTGAGTCACTGATGTGATCTTCCTGTCCGGGTTGGCGCCCACTTCGGCGCCAACCCGTGCCGTGGGGGAGATCTTCATGAGCTATACTCAGCCTCGTCTCAGGGTAGTAAGTTGGTGGTTGAAGATATCCCTTTAGTGGTGTGGGGGCTGGGCTTTGGCAAAGTGGGTGGGGTTATATCCTGCCTGGTTGGCCCTGTCCGGGGGTATGGTCGGACGGGGCCACAGTTTCTCCCTACCCCTCCTGTTTCAGCCTCCAGTATTTATGCTGCAATAGTTTATGTGTCGGGGGGCTAGGGTCAGTCTGTTATATCTGGAGTATTTCTCCTGTCTTATCCGGTGTCCTGTGTGAATTTAAGTATTCTCTCTCTCTTTCTCTCTGCTCACGGAGGACCTAAGCCCTAGGACGATGACTCAGGACTACCTGGCCTGATGACTCCTGGCTGTCCCCAGTCCACCTGGTCGTGCTGCTGCTCTAGTTTCAACTGTTCTGCCTGCGGCTATGGAACCCTGACCTGTTCACCGGACGTGCTACCTTGTCCCGGACCTGCTGTTTTCAACTCTCTCTCTCTCTACCGCAGCTGCTGTCTCTAACTCTGAATGATCTGCTATGAAAAGCCAACTGACATTTACTCCTGAGGTCCTGACCTGTTGCACCTTCTACAACCACTGTGATTATTATTATTTGACCCTGCTGGTCATCTATGAATGTTTGAACATCTTGGCCATGTACTGTTACAATCTCCACCCGGCACAGACAGAAGAGGACTGGCCCCCCCTCAGAGCCTGGTTCCTCTCTAGGTTTCCTTCTAGGTTTCGGCATTTCTAGGGAGTTTTTCCTAGCCACCGTGCTTCTAATTCTGCATTGCTTGCTGTTTGGGGTTTTAGGCTGGGTTTCTGTATAGCACTTTATGAATACATTTGATTGATTGATTGACTTTTATGCAGAAACAGGAAAGGGCCTTCCCCAAACTGTTGCCACAAAGTTGGAAGCACAGAATCGTCTAGAATGCCATTGTATGCTGTAGCATTAAGATTTTCCTTCACTGGAACTAAGGGGCCTAGCCTGATCCATGAAACACAGCCCCAGACCATTATTCCTCCTCCACCAAACTTTACAGTTGGCACTATGCATTTGGGCAGGTAGCATTCTCCTGGCATCTGCCAAACCCAGATTCGTCCGTCAAACTGCCAGATGGTGAAGCGTGATTCATCACTCCAGAGAACGCATTTCCACTGCTCCAGTCCAATGGCGGTGAGCTTTACACCACTCCAGCTGACGCTTGGCATTGTGCATGGTGATGTTAGGCATCTGTGCGGCTGCTTGGCCATGACAATTGTGCTGACATTGCTTCCAGAGGCAGTTTGGAACTCGGTAGGGAGTGTTGCAACCGAGGACAGAGAATTTTTACACGCTACGTGCTTCTGCACTCTGCCGATCCCGTTCTGTGAGCTAGGTGTGGCCTATGGCTTCAAGGCTGAGTCATTGTTGCTCTTAGACATTTCCACTTCACAATGACAGTACTTACAGTTGACCGGGGCAGCTCTAGCAGGGCAGAAATTTGATGAACTGATTTATTGGAAAGGTGGCATCCTATGACGGTGCCATGTTGAAAGTCACTGAACTCTTCAGTAAAGCCACTCTACTGTTAATGTTTGTCTATGGAGATTGTATGGCTGTGTGCTCAATTTTACACCTGTCAGCAACGGGTGTGGCTGAAATAGTCAAATCCCCTAATTTGACAGAGTGTCCACATACTTTTGTATATATAGCGTATATATATATATGTATACTACTGTTCAAAAGTTTGGGGTCACTTAGAAATGTCCTTGTTTTTGAAAGAAAAGCAATTTTTTTGTCCATTAAAATAACATCAAATTGATCAGAAATACAGTGTAGACATTGTTAATGTTGTAAATGACTATTGTAGCTGGAAACTGCATATTTGTTATGGAATATCTGCATAGACGTACAGAGGCCCATTATCAGCAACCATCACTCCTGTGTTCCAATGGCACATTGTATTAGGTAATCCAAGTTTATCCAAGCTAATTGATCATTAGAAAACCCTTTTGCAATTACGTTAGCACAGCTGAAAACTGTCATGCTGATTAAAGAAGCAATAAAACTGGCCTTTTTTTTTTTTTAGACAAGATGAGTATCTGGAGCATCAGCATTTGTGGGTTTGAATACAGGCTCAAAATGGCCAGATACAAAGAACTTTCTTCTGAAACTCGTCAGTCTATTCTTGTTCTGAGAAATGAAGGCTATTCCATGCGAGAAATTGCCAAGAATCTGAAGATCTCGTACAACGCTGTGTACTACTCCCTTCACAGAACAGCACAAACTGGCTCTAACCAGAATAGAAAGAGGAGTGCGAGGCCTCGGTGCACAACTGAGCAAGAGGACAAGTACATTAGAGTGTCTAGATGAAGAAACAGATGCCTCACAAGTACTCAACTGGCAGCTTCATTAAATATAACCCGCAAAACACCAGTCTCAACGTCAACAGTGAAGAGGTGACTCCGGGATGCTGGCCTTCTAGGCAGATTTGCAAAAAAAAAAGCCATATGTCAGACCGGCCAATAAAATGAAAAGATTAAGATGGGCAAAAGAACACGGACACTGGACAGAGGAAGATTGGAAAAAAGTGTTATGGACAGAAGAACACTTGTGAGATGCAGAAAAAAAGTAAAAATGCTGGAAGAGGGCTTGACGCCATCTGTCAAGCATGGTGGAGGCAATGTGATGGTCTGGGGGTGCTTTGGTGGTGGTAATGTGGGAGATTTGTACAGGGTTAAAGGGATCTTGAAGAAGGAAGGCTATCACTCCATTTTGCAACGCCATGCCATACCCTGTGGACGGCGCATAATTGGAGCCAATTTCCTCCTACAACAGGACAATGACCCAAAGCACAGCTCCAAACTATGTAAGAATTATTTAGGGAAGAAGCAGTCAGCTGGTATTCTGTCTATAATGGAGTGGCCAGCACAGTCACCGGATATCAACCCTATTGAGCTGTTATGGGAGCAGCTTGACCGTATGGCACGTAAGAAGTGCTCATCAAGCCAATCCAACTTGTGGGAGGTGCTTCAGGAAGTATGGGGTGAAATCTCTTCAGATTACCTCAACAAATTGACAACTAGAATGCCAAAGGTCTGCAAGGCTGTAATTGCTGCAAATGGAGGATTCTTTGACGAAAGCAAAGTTTGAAGGAGACAATTATTATTTCAATTAAAATCATTATTTATAACCTTGTCAATGTCTTGACTATATTTCCTATTCATTTTGCAACTCATTTGCAGTGAGTAGTTATATAATTAAATTGAGTCCAGAAATAGAAATGATTGGAGCGGAGGAAAGCAATATTCCAATTTGATATTCCAAATGACCTCCATGGCAACCAAAAACTTGGTAGCAATAATTGTTTTCCCAATTATTAAGATCTATAGAACCTTTTGATCCTTATTTTGAAAGGGCATACACTTGAAAAGTGCAGAGGATATTGCAGGTGTGTGTGTGTGTCCTTGCTGCGTAATGTATGAGGATATTTATGGCATTTGTGTTTTGTAGGGTTCTGCAAGCCACAGTATAATTATGAGGTTTTGGCACCACCATGTGGCATTGGACATTACTTTTACAGTTCATAAGGTGGAAAAAGACTATACTAGTCTAAACATAGCTTCACTTATCAACTTCTTTCTGGTAAGTAGCTATTAATGGTATGCCAGCAGCATACCACCCTGCGTCCCACTGCTGTTGGAGGGCCAGTAGGAGGCACTCTTTCCTAAGGTCTAAAAAATATCCCAGGGCAGTGTAGGGTGCTGTCTTTTGGATGGGAAGTTAAATGGGTGTCCTGACTCTGTGGCCACTAAAGATCCCATGGCACTTATTGTAGGGGTGTTAACCCTGGTGTCTAGGCTAAATTCCCAAACTGTGCCTCATACCTTAACAGCCACCTAATCATCCCGCTTACAATAGGCTCATTCATCTGCCTCCTCTCCCCTATAACTATTCCCCAGGTTGTTGCTGTAATTGAGAATGTATTCTCAGTCAACTTACCTGATTAAATGAAGTGTCAGACAAAGATAGGAAGCTACATATGATTGGAATGAGACCAAATATTCCTGACATATCACACCAGTGAAGTTTAGGAGACCAAATGTGTCTTCATTGGATCAGCATCATAGTTATTTAAAACCACTAAATGATGAATAGGTGCATTAGCTCTTAAAGACTATTAGCTGTCATAGTAGCAACATTTTCTCCATTGAGGCAACAGTGCATTTAGGCTGCCATATTTCACTTAGCCAGCTGCTACTACATGTATCAGAAAAGCTTCTCCACTGTGTAGTTTTAAAAGGTATAAGGGACTTGTTGAGAAAGTGAGAAGACAGGGAGGTGGTGGTGAGAGGTGACAGACAGCGGAATAGGAAAAGGTCAATCAGTCAAAAACTTTAATGTGGCAATACAATTCAAGTAACAAACAATTTAGAGGACCATACACACATTGTCGGCCCACCCCCTCCTCCTCTTCACCCCTGTCTCTGCTTGTGTCTGGGGTGAGCCTTACAGAACACAAATAGACGACCCCGCCGTATCACAAAGAAGCAATCTTTACAGCGCCGTTTCAGAGCGCTCTTGGTTTTCATCCCTGAAGCGGGCTGGAGGCAGGCCAGGTGCTGACATTGGCCTAGGAGGGAGCCACGATCCTGGGGAGAAGATTGAGGAGAGGAGGCCAGGGGCTGGATGGGTCTACCCGGGGTCAGGAACACTCTGGCTGGGTAGGATGTAAGGCAGGAGAGGCAGCGGGAGATGGTGGTGGTAGTGCTAGGGTAGATCCGGCTGCGGGTGATCTGGGTTAGATGGCAGGTTAGGGAGCTGACGATGCGGTACAACAGGAGTGGTGCCATGGTGTCACCAACACCTGTCTGGAGAGAGAGAACATATATTTTGGTTCACTTGCTTGCTGTTGTTTTCACCTGCTTGGAGTTGTGATACCTCAGACTGTGATTCCCATTCCTCCATTATCACTGATCTGACAGAACATGACCGGTGAACGCAATAGGATGAAAACCTATCCAGCCCTTTCAGCTACCAACGGTCCTGGACGAGAGGAGGCAATCAAAACAATGCAGATAAAAATATCACGTGCAGTGTCTATTACGCTTTACTTATCCTGGAAAATATACATATGTATGCTCTAGCAGCAGATTCCAGGTAGCTTTACAGCGCATGATTCATGCTGCATGCTCGATTCTCAAGGCTAGCCGCGATCGTCTTTCTACTGCAAAGTACCATTACTTGATCAGAATAACTTTCTGAATGTAACTGGATATGCACCAACCTTTCATCTACAAGAACGGGTTAGCTAGCGGAATAAACCCATGAAATGCACCGTGTAATCAAAACAAAACTGCCGAAGAAGGATTTCTCTAGCAGAGCTATCGCTTCTTCCTGTCTGTGACGTAAGTGGCTTTGAGAAAAGTCACACGACCGTTAGCAGTTTCTGTGTCGGTTCATAACACACTTTCTCGCTTTCATTTCAACAGTAACGCGTTGCTGAATTAATAAACTATCACATCTTTACAATAATCCACTCCTTACCAGGCGGACGCGTTTGGAGGGCGGATAATGTCGCTATGCTTTGCAAAGCATCCTGGGGACAGGGTCCATTGTAGACATGGCGGCCGCTGTGCGTCGGGTTCTGTCCTTCACTAGAAACGCTGAAGTGTTTGTATCACCTCTGAAGACATCGACGCTTTCTGTACAGCGCTACAGTCTAGAAGTGTCCACCACTGGGGAGCAAGTTACCCACACTGGACAGGTAAGTTAAGGCTTTAACGTTAGGCTTGTGTGTGTTTGCTTCCCCGAAAATGTGTAATTGTGCTACTAACTAACGGCATACACTTGCACCACTACCAAACCTTTGGCATAGTGTTAGATGTTGGTGTTATCAATTAGGATTTGCACTCTTGCTCCAACTTTGAGTTAGCTGCTCACCCACTACAGTAGTGGGGTGGATAGGCGTTTTCACAGTCGGTAGGCATTGCCACTTCGGTCAGAGCAAAGGCAGACGACACTTCAGCTAACTATCTGGGGTGTCATTGTACATAGCGGCATGCATGCTATTTTATTGATGGTTGTGATGAAACTTCACTGGGATCATGTAATGTATGTACATGTGATCAGTTATCTCGTATCTACAGTGCCGTTCCAAAGTGTTCATACCCCTTGGATTTCTTCACGTTTTATTGTGACAAAGTGGGATTAAAATTGATTTCCTTGTATTTTTTTGTCAACAAGCTACTCACAATAGTGTAATGTCAAAGTGTAAGAAAAAATTCTAACTTCAAAAAAATAAAAAGATGAATTCAGCGATAAGGCACTAGGGGGTGTGGTATATCCATGGTATATTGGGCCCAAGGACTGTTCTTATGCACAACTCAACGCGGCGTGCCTGGATACAGCCCTTAGCCGTCGTATATTGGCCATATACCACAAACCCCTGAGTTGCCTTATTGCTATTATAAACTGGTTATCAATGTAATTAGAGCAGTACAAATATTTTTTGGGTCATACATGTGGTATACAGTCTGATAGCACGGCTTTCAACCAATTAGCATTCAGGGCTGGAACCACCCAATTTATAATACAAATGAGATCACTAAAATATAGTTGTTTCATAAGTATTCAGCCAATTTGTTTAGACAAGCCTGCATTAGTTCAGGAGTACAATGTGGCTTAACAAATCACATAATGGACTCACTGTGTGAAATAATAATAATAATAATAATAGGGGTTGACATTATTTTTTTAAATGTCTAACCCTTCTTCTGTCCCCATACATACACATGTAAGTTCCCTCAATCAGATTCAACTATAAATACCAACGAGCTTTATGAAACTGTCATAAAGAAGGGCAGTGATTGGTAGATGGGTAACAATAACAAATCAGACATTGTAAATCTCTTTAAGCATGGTCAAGTTAATAATTATCCTGTGGAAGATGTATTTAACCCCCCAGACACATCAAATATACAGTCATCCTTCTGAACTGAGCTGCAGGAAAGGAATGAAACTGCTCCGAGATGTTACCATGAGGCCAGTGGTGATTTTAAAACAGCTACAGAGTTCAGTGGCTGTGAAGTAAACTGAGGATGGATCAACAACATTGTAGTGACTCCACAATAATTACCTAAAAGACAGTGAAAAGTAGAATGAGAATATTCCAAAACATGGATCTTGTATGCAACAAAGCAATCAAGTAATACTGCAACAAAACTGTCAAGGAATACACTTTTTAGCCTAAATGCAAAGCCTTATGTTTGGGGCATTGGTATGCTTGACATTGGCAAATACTGTTTTTTTTTTCAAGATACAAATAAATGGGATGGAGCTAAACACAGGCAAAATCCTAGAGGAAAACCTGGTTCAGTCTGCTTTCAGCAGGACAATAACCTACAACACAAGACCAAATCTACACTGGAGTTTCTTAACAAGACGACAGTGCATGTTCCTGAGTGACCAAGTTACAGTTTTGACTTAAATCTGCCTGAAAATCTATGGCAAAAAAAAGTCTGTCTAGCCATGATCCCCAATGTCTTAACAGAGCTTTCAAGACTTTTGAAAAAAATTATGGGCAAATATTGCACAATATAGGTGTGTAAAGCTCTTAGAGGCGCACAAATGTAATCGCTGCCAAAGGTGTTTATAACATGTATTTACTCAGGGAGCTGAATACATTTGCAAAGACTATATTTTAGTTATTTAATTTATATACATATTTTTTAAATGTTAACATTTTATCTTCCTCTTTGACAGAGTATTTTGTGTAGATTGTTGGGGGAAAAAAAGACAATTAAATCAATTTGAATCCTACTTTGTAACACAATAAAATGTGAAGAAATCCAAGGGGGTCTGAATACTTTTTCAAGGCACTGTATATCATAATCCCAGCTATATCTGATTGTACTAGCTATGTTCCTAATCAGTGTCTGTCTGCATGTTGTTTCAGGTGTATGATGAAAATGATCCCAGGCGGGCCAGGTTCGTGGGACGACAGAAAGAGGTAAAACTACATCCAGTCTCGAAGGGCATGGGACTTCAGTGTAGAAGTTGAATCCTATGGCTAAGGGGGCTGTTGATTCATACAACAGTGTGTTGAAATACGGCCTAAAGCCGGGCATTGATAGATTTACAATGCATATCTTGAGCAGTCCACTGAGAGGGAATGTTTACTACAATACAGAGTGGACTACAATGCTATGTGTTTCCAGGTGAACAAGAACTTTGCCATCAAGCTGGTGGCTGAGGAGCCGGTCAATGGCATTGAGGCCAGAGTGGTGTCATGTGATAGGGGTGGAGGAGCACTAGGCCACCCCAAAGTCTATATCAACCTGGTAATGATTTCTTTAGTATACACAAGCTATTCTACATGTCCCTGAGGTGTACACTAGCTAGAGTGGTGTCGTGATGAGGGTGGAGGAGCCCTTGGCCACCCAAAAGTCTACATCAACCTGATAATTCTCATAAGCTCTGACCACATTACAAGCACAAGAGTGGGCGTAGCGATATTGTTTTCACATTTCTTCCATCTTAAATCCAGTTCACATGACTCATGCAAGAACGGCATTGCACCAAGCAAGCCATTGTTTTTCAATGGAGGTGTGCTTTGGAGTCTGCCACTTCTTAGTTCAAGTAAATTGAACTTTGACCTCAAGCTGCGCCTGACCTCATTGCGCGCTTGGTGGCTTGCACGAATCAAGTGAATAGGCCTCTACATCAGGTAGAGTTCCTGTTTTTCAGCTTCACGCTACACAGTGAATTGGTCTATTTTATGTGACGTTCCACTGTGCTAATGTCTGTTTGCTGTCTTCTGTCTGTGTGTTTCTCCAGGATAAAGAAACTAAAGTGGGCACATGTGGCTACTGTGGATTGCAGTTCAAACAGATCCATCATCATTGAGACTTGTTCTCAGTCAATCTCACTCTGTTTAGTGTTATTCTGGTTAATAAATTATATCTGCTATTCTCCTGTCTCTGTATGAGTTCCTATGAGTGGGGGGTATATGCATATGGAAACTTTGACAGTTGTTAAATGCCTAGTCTTGGCACCCAGACCCAAATCAAGGTTCCCAGGAGAGACTAGTAAATGTCACAATGGTAATTGCAATGAGTTGTATTTCTGGGCCCTGCAGATAAACATCTGGGATTTGTTTTATTTTACAGTTCCCCATCCCACTGCCAGAGGGCAGCATTGGCTGACTTGTCAAAAGGGTTCATGCAATAAATAATTCAGTGAAACACCAAGGTGAAAGACAGACAGGGTGTTGTGGTTACTGTAGAAGCTGTGATGGGGTTCGTTTTGACAAGGGACTAAAGAGTTATTCTGTGTGTGTGGCAAAACCACAATGGCTTATTAAATAGTTATTCTGTATGTGTGGCAAAACCACAATGGCTTATTAAAGAGTTATTCTGTGTGTGTTTGTAGCAAAAACACAATGGCTTATTTAAATAGTTATTCTGTGCAAGTGGCACTTCCAGTGCTGGTATCTTAATTTTTCTTTAGGCAAGTAAACACAGTATTATACAGGACCATGAGTGCATGGAACTCCCATATTATATAGCGCAAGTGAACAGCAAGCTTGGTTTAAAAAACAAATAAAGCAACGCCTCTCCCCCATGTGACCTACTTGTGTGTCTGTACTGACATGTATGTGTAATTGATAGATGCACACACATACACACTACTTTTAAATGTATGTAAATTGTCGAGTCTTTTGTCTGTAATGTCTTTTTCGTTATGTGTCGGCCCCGAGTAAGACTAACTGTCGCCATTGGCATCGGATAATGAGGATCCTAATAAATCAAATGGAAATCATATCAGTACATAATCACTTTTATTCCAGCGTTGTTCATACATGTACAACAAGGCATGATACAAGATAGTCACATTGGATGGTGTAAATAAAATCTAAAATGTGTTTTAATTTTAGTAAACCGTATCAATGCGATCAATTAATCTGAAAGATATTGCAATGGTGATCTTTGAACACCTCCTAAGCAATAGTTAAAATGGGGGTAGACCCCCTATGTAGGCCCTCTTCACAGGGACCAGGGATATCCTTAAAGGATGCCTGTATTCATCCAGCCCTCCACTCCCTCTCCCCCCTCACTCCCAGGGGTGGACTGGGGCAAAAATTCAGCCCTGGCAATTCAGCCACAGCAGTCCACATCACCCCTAGACTTTTTGTTACAGCCTGAATTCAACATTGATTAAATATATTTTATCTCACTCATCTACACAAAATGACAAAGTGAAACCATGTTGTTTGAATTGTTAGCGATTTATTGAAAATACAGAAATATCTAATTTACGTAAGTATTCACACCCCTGAGTCAATACATGTTAGAACCACATTTGGCAGCAATTACAGCGGTGTCTTTCTGGGTAAGTCTCTTAAGAGCTGTGTACACCTGAATTGTTCAATATTTGCACGTTATTCTTAAAAAATATCTTCAAGCTTGGTTGTTGATCATTGCTAGACTGCCATTTTCAAGTCTTGCCATATATTTTCAAGCTGCAAAAATACTAAACTAATGATTAGTAAATGGTTTATTAATGTGGGAGTAATGATTCATAAATGGTAAACACAAAATATTACTGAATAAATGCCTAATAGATGACCATTGGCTCATAATACCTTATGAAAGCCTAACTAGTTATATTGAAAATAGAAGTGCCTGACTGTCATACATCTCCCCCCTATCCTAAGGGTTAATTACTATTACATATTAGGAACACCTTCCTAATATTGAGTTTTGCCCTCAAAACAACGTCAATTTGTTGGGACATGGACTCTACAAGGTGTCGAATGCATTCCACAGGAATGCTGGCCCATGTTGACTCTAATGCTTCCCACTGTTGTGGCAAGTTGGCTGGATGTCCTTTGGGTGGGGGACCATTCTTGATACACACGGGAAACTGTTGAGAGTGAAAAACCCAGCAGCGTTGCAGTTCTTGACACACTCAAACTGGTGTGCCTGGCACCTACTACCATACCCCGTTCAAAGGCACTTCAGTCTTTTGTCTTGCCCATTCACCATCTGAATGGCACACATACACAATCCATGTCTCAATTGTCTCAAGGCTGAAAAATCCTTCTTTAACCTGTTGCCTCTCTTTCATCTACACTGATTGAAGTGGATTTAACAAGTGACATCAATAAGGGATCATAGCTTTCACCTGGATTCAACGGGTCTATGTAATGGAAAGAGCAGGTGTTCCTAATTTTTTGTACACTGAACATATCAATAAACTGACAGCAAGTCTCTCTCTCTCTCTCTCTCTCTCTCTCTCTCTCTCTCTCTCTCTCTCTCTCTCTCTCTCTCTCTCTGTGTGTGTGTTTTCTCCCCATGTCCACTACACTTGACTGCTGAAATGTCTGTGCTGCTAAGCCAAGCAGCAACCTCCAACTCCAACGGTAACACTTTATTTTAATTAAGTGTCCATAATAAACTATTTACAGTGCATTCAAAAAGTATTCAGACCCCTTGACGTTTCTACATTTTGTTACGTTACAACCTTGTTCTAAAATTGATTAAACATTTTTCTCCCTCATCAATCTACACACAATACCCCATAATGACAAAAGCGAAAACAGGTTTCAAGAAATGTTTGCAAAAGTAACTTATTTACACAAGTATTCAGACCCTTTGCTATGAGATTCGAAATTGAGCTCAGGTGCATCCTGTTTCCATTGATCATCCTTGAGATGTTTCTACAACTTGATTGGAGTCCACCTGTGGTAAATTCAATTAATTGGACAGTATTTGGAAAGGCACACACCTGTCAATATAAGGTCCGACAGTTGACTGCATATCAGAGCAAAAACCAATGCACTGTATAAGGTAGTTGTGAATTAATGAACACATATATCAAACAAATAAGAAAATCAATGAATAAATGCCTTAAAGATGACCATTGGCTTATTTAATACCTACATATTCAATTTGTAGTTATTCCCCCTGCCCACGTATGATAAGTGTTTATTAGGCTACATATAATTTACTTTCAGAAAACAGAGAGAGACGGCCAGTTCCTTGATGTTTTGGCTGTAGCCAATGGCTACATGAAGGAATTGGTAGTCTCTCTCTCTCCCTCCCTCTCTGTTTTATTTTATTAAATTCAATACGCAACCTGTGTTTGTCAAAGAACGATGCCGGGACTAGTTTATGTGGATGCGGATTTCCAGCGTTGTGCTTCGCTTGACAGTGCCTGTATGCGTATCTTTCTGCCAAGAAGTGACCGGAGATAGGCCTTCAGTGCTGTGGCTATGTAATGTAGTCCAACATCAGAGCCACTTGTTACTACAGCTCATGAACTCACTAGCTGGGCTGAAGTGACTGAGATTCAGAAGCCAATAAATATTGACAAAACAAAATACACAGACAGTCCCCGAATTGACCTTTATTGTAGTACATGATGACTTGTGTTTAGTAAAAAGCACGGTATAAATGTCTAGTAGATGGCTATTGCCTTACCTATGTGTTATAAAAGCCAATCTAACGGCTTGTTATGCTATAATGCAAGTACCCTAGTGTCTAAATGTTCCCCTGAATCCCCCTTCCCTAATTAGCCTACTATAGTAGGTATGAAATATATTTTATACAATTTACAGCCAAAATATTAGTCCTAACTGGCAGTAGTGCGCTACATGATCTGTGTCAGTGTGCGTGAGTGTGTCTTTCTCTGTTCCTACCTCGACTACACCACAGCATCTGATCTGTCATTTCTCACAGACACAGCACTCGGACCAGCAGAACCAGAACTTTTAGCAAATAAGTCGGTTAATTTCACACATTTAGCAGTGTCGGCCTCTAGCCCTTTTTTGGTCTCTAACTTTTTTGGCGTTACCCTACTGTGTAGGGCATCCCAGCCCCAGAATTCACTCTTCTTATCAACTGTATGCATACCTGTTCTATGTGTTGTCTTAGGAATTCAACATTCTCTGTGTTGGTCTTGCCAACCCTCATTGTCTCACCTCTGAGAAGCAGAGGTTACATCTTGAAGATCTGATATATGATTGGAGGTTAACTTTGCAGTAATACTATTGGTCAACAACTCAGGTTTGGAATCCAAACAACTCAGATGCTTATAAAAGTTTAATTGTTCTTTCTCTTGTTTGTTCCTGACCTGCTGTGATGAGATACTCTTTCTTTCTCTTTCCACCCCATGGGCTTTTGGGGCATGGCCTTTCAGGCTATGGTTTCTCTCTCTCTCTCTGACCATGCTTAGAATAATGCCTTGTAATGCTTGTTAATGCCTTGTAGCTGATATAATTGGTCCTGGTGACACAGGGAGAGAGGCCTTGTATGTGAATCCATTCGTTTTACAAAGTAATTAAATACACTTGTATTTAGAATCCATTCTCAGACATTTCTTCATTACCTATTAGTGTAACTCAACCATAGTCTCTTGCATATTGCTAATCATCTTTATGGATTCAGATACAATTGTTAATAGGCTAATGGCTGAGTCTTATTAGTCGTTGCATATGAAGTATTTACGATATCACTACATCCGTTTTTCTGTTTTGACTGAGTGACTGACGGAGTCAGAGCGGATCTTACTTTGCCTGAGTGACTGACGGAATCAGAGCGGGTCTTACTTTGCCTGAGTGACTGACGGAGTCAGAGCGGGTCTTACTTTGACTGAGTGACTGACAGAGTCAGAGCGGTTCTTACTTTGACTGAGTGACTGACAGAGTCAGAGCGGGTCTTACTTTGACTGAGTGACTGACGGAGTCAGAGCGGATCTTACTTTGCCTGAGTGACTGACGGAATCAGAGCGGGTCTTACTTTGCCTGAGTGACTGACGGAGTTAGAGCGGTTCTTACTTTGACTGAGTGACTGACAGAGTCAGAGCGGTTCTTACTTTGACTGAGTGACTGACAGAGTCAGAGCGGGTCTTACTTTGACTGAGTGACTGACGGAGTCAGAGCGGATCTTACTTTGCCTGAGTGACTGACGGAATCAGAGCGGGTCTTACTTTGCCTGGAGTGACTGACGGAGTTAGAGCGGTTCTTACTTTGACTGAGTGACTGACAGAGTCAGAGCGGTTCTTACTTTGACTGAGTGACTGACAGAGTCAGAGCGGGTCTTACTTTGACTGAGTGACTGACGGAGTCAGAGCGGGTCTTACTTTGACTGAGTGACTGACGGAGTCAGAGCGGGTCTTACTTTGACTGAGTGACTGACGGAGTCAGAGCGGATCTTACTTTGCCTGAGTGACTGACGGAATCAGAGCGGGTCTTACTTTGCCTGAGTGACTGACGGAGTCAGAGCGGGTCTTACTTTGACTGAGTGACTGACGGAGTCAGAGCGGATCTTACTTTGCCTGAGTGACTGACGGAGTCAGAGCGGGTCTTACTTTGCCTGAGTGACTGACGGAGTCAGAGCGGGTCTTACTTGCTTCGATGATGCGCATTTGACATTGAATGCGAATTTTCTCCACCTCAGCTCAGCCGGTACGGGAGCCGGCAGTTGCCCACTGGTCAGCCAAATGCTCAATATAGATGATTATGACAACAGAGAAATAGCACAAAAGTACTAAGTATTTTTTTTATATTATATATTTTTTTGTCAGTTTCGACCAGGCCACCCTAATAAAATATGGTGTGGCCTTTCTGGCATTTGCCAGAATTTACAGACGGCCAATCCGCCCATGCTCACTCCCACATTTCCGAGCCTGTAAGTCAGCTGCCCTCTACCACCTCTGGAAGACGTCAGGGGAGCTCCAGTCTGATAGAGAACAGCCGTGTGGAACAATACATGTTTGAAGAAGATCATATATATATTTCAGCAGCCTTATTCTCCATAGACCGGTGCATGCCAAATTGGCCCAGGCAGGGTGTAGTAGGGCTGGGTTACAGATACAGACAGACAGTGCTAGAGCTATCCTGTCCTGTCCCGGGCTGGCGATGCAGGCAGCCATTGGAACAGCGTTTTCCACACCATGGCACTCAGGTTGGGAGGAGAGCATCCAAGCTGATATAATTGGTCCTGGTGACACAGGGAGAGAGGGTTTGATGCTATGGTAAGAGGGTAAGACTCATTCATAGTCAGACCAGGGATGGGTGATTGAAAGAGAGAAGAGGAGGCCATTGTTAGAAAGGATGTTCGGTCAGGGTTAGGGAGTTGAGAGGTTGAAAGGCGTGGAGGTTTTAGTGAGACACACGCTGGTTGGTTAAGAGGTGTGTGTGTATAGGTTGCAGGTGCTTGGCTGGTTTGGACATTGCTCTGAGCGAAATCTTCAGATGAAACTGAGCATATGAATTGTGTTGAATAAAACAGCACCTTTTTCAATTATTCATCCCTCTAAAATACTCTGACCAGCTAATAGATATAGAGATGCAATACTGAGAGGAATCTGTAGTTAGAATTTAAGATTGTTATCAAATTCTTTAGTCAAACTTATTTTAGTCCGATGTGCAATTAAGCTTATTTTCACTGTCTTGGATGAGTGCAAGCTGTCAAATCCCTTTTTTTTACCGAAAGAGAAAACGCATAGAAATGTTATTGATAGGAAATCTTGTTATTGAAGGAGTATGATTTACACAGCAATCCTTCCACACGGCTTTTCTTTAATAATGAGTCCTTTTTGAGAATATCTTCAAAGTTCTGTTGTTTCATATGCAGACAAAGAAAAGTGAAGGTATGTTCTGTGTGTGGAGAACAGGTTAGTAAAAATCTCCAGTAGGTTCCTCTACGCAGAAGATAATGAGGATAAATGCCATTGAATTTCCTCTCCACACACACACAAACACACACACACACACACACACACACACACAGACCTCTCTCTCTCTCTCTCGCTCGCTCTTTCCCTCTATAATCACTGTATTCTCAACATAAAATACAATTTCTCACTGTTTAATTGCCCCATTAAAAGATTGTACCTCTAAGATCTGTCACATTATTGAGCCTCCAGCCTTACTAAGGAGCTACCCCTGCTCTCACTTTAGTCAATTATCTAACCTTCACTTTCCTAAAGTCACTCTGGGTCTAATCTGCACATAGACACAGGTCTAGGATCAGCTCACCATCCTTCAATCGTAACCTTTACCATTAAGCATATAAAACTCATAACTGACCATAGATCATTGTCTTGGAGGGACTTCCTCCTACTCAGCTGAAGTAACAGAGTACAGACGTGACCTTTATCATGTAGACAATGTGACATGTTCTAGTGCCAGGGACAGAGAGGGTAGCTGGGGGAAGCAGACACCTCCGCTAAGGGGGGTGACATGACAGAGTCTGGAGAGAGAGTTAGCTCTCAGCACTCTGATAGCCTCATATGATTTGAGTGTGTGTGTGTGACAGGACACAGGAAAGAATGGTGTGGCCATGGTGTGTGTCTGGGAGATGGGGGGAGAAAGGGAGAGAGTGTGCATTCATATAAGTGTGTGTGTATACGTAGGTGTGTGTGTGTGTGATGGAGGCTGTTGAGTGGGCTAGGTGTTAGACTGAAGGTGTAGACAGCATAGGAGAAGTCAATAGAATGCTCTTAAAGGAATGAACTTCTTCCTCCCCTGGAGTCTGCAGAAACACCCTTCCACAGACCTTCCAAGTTAGATATTCCGAAAAGACTGACGGTGAACTATAAACAGGGCTACCACCTTATTGTGGGAGACGGAATGAAATTCTATTACAATGATCACAATATATACATGAATGTTGTACATAGTATCACCCATATACAGTGCCCTCGGTAAGTCTTCAGACCCCTTGACTTTTTCTACATTTTGTTACGGTACAGCCTTAAAAATAAAACAAATCCCTCAGCAATCTACACACATTTTTGCTAATGTAAAAAAAAATCTAAAACAGAAATACTTTATTTATGTGGAGTCCACCTGTGGTAAATTCAATTGATTGGACATGATTTGGAAAGGCACACACCTGTCTGTATAATGTCCGAACAGTTGACAGTGCATAACAGAGCAAAAACCAAGCCATGAGGTCGAAGGAATTGTTCGTAGAGCTCCGAGACAGCATTGTGTCGAGGCACAGATCTGGGGAAGGGTACCAACACATTTCTGCAGCATTGAAGGTCCCCAAGAACACAGTGGCCTCTATCCTTCTTAAATGGAAGAACTTTGGAACCACCAAGACACTTTCTAGAGCTGGCCGCCCAGCCAAACTGAGCAATTGGGGAGAAGGGCCTTGGTCAGGGAGGTGACCAAGAACCCGATGGTCACTCTGACAAAGGTCTAGAGTTCCTCTGTGGAGATGGAAGAAACTTCCAGAAGAACAACCATCTCTGCAGCACACCACCAATCAGGCCTTTATGGTAGAGTGGCCAGCCGGAAGCCACTCCTCAGTAAAAGGCACATGACAGCCCGCTTGGAGTTTGCCAAAAGGCACCTAATGAGAAACAAAATTCTCTGGTCTGATGAAACCAAGATGGAACTATTTGGCCTGAATGCCAAGCGTCATGTCTAGAGGAAACCTGGCACCATCCCTACGGGGAAGCATAGTGGTGGCAGCATCATGCTGTGTTTTTTTTTTCAGCGGCAGGGACTGAGAGACTAGTCAGGATCGAGGGAAAGATGAACGGAGCAAAGTACAGAGAGATCCTTGACGAAATCCTGCTCCAGAGTGCTCATGTCCTCAGACTGGGGTGAAGGTTCACCTTCCAACAGGACATCGACCCTAAGCACTCAGCCAAGACAACGCAGGAGTGGCTTCAGGACAAGTCTCTGAATGTCCTTGAGTGGCCCAGCCAGAGCCCGGACTTGAACCTGATCAAACAGCTCTGGAGAAGCCTGAAAATAGCTGTGCAGCAACGCTCCTCATCCAACCTGACAGAGCTTGAGAGGATCTGCAGAGAAGAATGGGAGAAACTCTCCAAATACAGATGTGCCAAGCTTGTAATGTCATACCCAAGAAGAATCGATGCTGTAATCGCTGCCAAAGGTGCTTCAACAAATTACTGAGTAAAGGGTATGAATACTTATGTAAATGTAATATTAAATAAACAAAAAAATATTTGCAACTATTTCTACAAACCTGTTATTGCTTTGTCATTATACGGTATTGTGTGTTTATTGGTGAGGGGGGAAAATGATTTAATCCGTTTTAGAATAAGGCTGTAACGGAACAAAATGTAGAAAAAGTCAAGGGGTTTGAGTACTTTCTGAAGGCACTGTATAACTGTGAAATTGCTGTCATCTAAAGGGCTTTGCCTGTTCAAGTAATTCTATTTCTACAGTTCCACCACTAACAAAAATCGAAGTGTAAAGGCAGACTTTATGTTGAAAGAAAGACATGCACCACTCAGGCATTTGACAGATGCTTGCCTGTAAATGTTTGCATGATCCGTCCCCACAGGGTGTGCAGTGGGTGGGCTGTTTTATTTACTGGTGTGAAACAGACAAGCTAACATCAGGTCCAACCTGTCTCTGCTGCTCTACTAGACTGGGGCATTAAACACACTATGGCTTAATTGCATTATCTGGCCCACAGAGCATGGTGTCGTGTGAGAGAAGTGAGAGAGAGAGAGAGAGAGAGAGAGAGAGAGAGAGAGAGAGAGAGACGAGAGGCAGGGTGGGATATATTGTTTGTGTGTCTAGACTGTGTCTATGGTTGAAGTTGATGAGGGGGGAAGTGGAGGGGGAGAAGAGAGGGTGAGAGGAGAGGAGCAGATGACAGAGAGGAAGAAGAGAGGCGCAAAAGGATGAGAGAATTTAGCAAGAGTAGAGGTACTGTAAGAGTGGAGGAGGAGAGGAGACAGGAACTGAAGGAAAGACAGAGGATGTCAGAGGAGGGTAAAGAGGGAGAAAGGACAAAGAGAGGATGGAGAACCGATTCATATCTCAACTGGAAAGGACAGACAGAGACATGGAACACATGCAGTATTGAACTTAACCCATAGTGAGAAAACCTTCAAGTTGCCACTCAGCAGTGCAGTGCTCTGCAAGATAGGCTAGTGCTCTCCAGCACTAGGGGCCCCTTTCCCCGCAGCAGCTGAGGGTGCAAACAGGTACTCCAGTCCCGTTAAGCGCACTCTCCTTCTCTCCTCCCATCGCTTCATATCTTTGCCCTCACATCTCCTCTCACCTCAGAGCTAAAAGGAATGGATTATATAAGCACACTGAACTTTGGGGGTGGTTAATTTTGAACCTTTCGATTTAGGCGTATTATTGAGTGCTTTGGCTCATTGTAGAGTTCTCATTCGGGGTTGGGAGTTTATCATCTCACAAATCGCAATTGAATAAAATGGAATGATAGCCTAGAGGAACATTTCAGAGATCGTCTATTGTATAGGCTAATCACCATACCGCTTTTATAATCCTCAGTTAGCTCTCTGTGAATAAGACTAGAGGATTGTTTGTTATATTATGGCTCCATTCATCGTGCTCAAGAAAGTCAACTTTACAGGAAGAGCCAGATGTCATTATTTATCATCTTAAATCTAATTTATTTATGAAACAGAAAAAGAATGGAATTCTCGGTTGAATTCTTCTTGAATTATTTAGACTGAAATGGTTAATTCCATACAAGGCCTCAGAAGATCTCGGCTCTGTTCTGTTTAATACTTTATCATCTTTCCTAAACCGAAAACGCAGGAGAAAGGAAGAGAGAGAGAAACGTAGTTTATCCATCCTGGACCCTATAATTGTTCTTCAACTCTTATTTAGGAAGTGTTTATGGAACATTTTAGGAAGCCTAAAATTCGTGAAGTTATGTTGAATAATTAATTGTTTTTGATAACTTAAGGTTTTGGGGATATTGTAGGATTTTAGGGTGGGAAAGCTATTGCTGTAGGTCTATAACGTTATATCTTACTAAATTGGCTTGATGCAATGACATTAACGAAGCATCTTATAAAGTGATAATCATATGATGGGTGGGGTAATTCAAAGAATCTAAATAAGTCTGTGATGTAGGCCTTTACTAAATGTATGTATTGAAAAGATGTTTACCAGATTGAATTTTAACTGATTTGTATCAATATTATTCATCCATTCGATCCCTCTCATGCCATGTATTATTCAAACTGTTGAAAAGTCTCACTCAACCCTTGGGTTGAATGGCATCATGTCATGGATCTCTTAAATTGTTAAGCCTAGGCTACTCCTATCCCTTCAGCGGGAAAATCAGAAGATATTGCATGAAGTCAGTGGAGATAAAGCTATTAGATTAAGAAGTGTGTTAGGGAGCTCAACTCTTCGCTAATGGAGTATATTCTATAATGGAGTATATTCTATAATGGAGTATATTTTATCATGACCCGTTTAGAGAGCGGTGGATGCGCAGCTCATGGTCCCAGGTTGATGCAGTCAAAGCCGGCTAATGAAAAGAGACGCATCGCTGATTGCTGCTATATCTGGGCCCGCTGTGGAAGTGGCATCGATTTAACAATTTAGCAGCCCTGTCCTCTGTGTTGGAATTAGTCACGGCTCAACGATGGCCAGCTTTCCCCCTTTTACACACACACACACACACAAATGAGGGAAAAATATACTACACTCTCTCTCGCACTCCAAGGTGCATTAATTGAGGAACCATATGTGCAAAATATTCAGTCTTGGAGAAAATTGAAAGTTCAATACAAAATGTAAAATAAACATAAGAGGTAATAGTATGGTTATTATTATAATATACATATATATATATATTTGTAATGTCATTACTAGGCTATGATATATTCAAATGTGATTTAGTAGATGTTGGTTTACGCGACACAATTTCAGCACCATGGAGAGCAAACACAAGGCACCCATAAAAGGTCATCCTTTCGATTTTGCCTTAATAACAAATGTAAGATAGTTACATTTGCAAAACGTAGGCTATAGGCTGGTCAACAACGCACCCCGTTTCAGCACCACGGAGAGCGAACGTAAGGAGAAATCACACTCAACAGAGAACATAATTCTGCAAAAAAAACAATTGTTTATTTCCGTGACTCAACAACTGCAATCGAACTTTAGTGCAAGAAGTGTGAAATATGTCTATCAGATGTGATCATAAGCAAAACATACTGTATATTATGCTCTACTTGGTTTAAGAGGAAACATTGTGCTGTCATGCTTCAGGTTATTATAACAGGTCTGGAAAAAGGTGTAAGCTACTAGGATACTCTGTGTCCCCACTTCCCAGATCATTAAAAAACATATTATCAATGTGTTTAAGTGATTAAACAATCCAAAACATTCTAGTCTGTTGAATGTGGGGGATCATTTTACTGGGAGAACGGATAGGCTACTGCTTTGCTTTTCTTAGTGTCCAAAGGGATTAAATCCCTCTTTTTTCCACTAATTAAAAAATTCATCTAAAGTGAAAGTAGTCTGAATTTGATATTTATGCAAAACGTCATTGTTTTGATGTTTGTCATTATCACTTCATTATACTGACGTTCTTGTGCATTGATGTATTGAAATTTTTCTAAAACAAAAAAAGGCATGGAAGTAGGTAGTATCATAAAGAGTTCAGATAGCCTTCTGCTCAGGTTGAGTTAATTCAAATGGTGAGAGGACAGCAGTCTCTGTATGTCTCTCTAAGGAAGTCTATACATGCTGCAAAGACGAGGTAACATGTTCAACAGAGTTCTGCCTTCCATCGCCTATCCATTTAACCCAATCCACACCCTGTCCATGGCTGACTTGGACAGCACAGGTTTAAAGGAACTCTGTCTGAACAGTGGGTCGTGGAAGACCCCGTCCACCCAATCTCTCAGAGTAGCTACCGGCGAGTCCTGCTGCTCAGCCGCCCTCACCTTCAGGTGGGGTCCTTCAGCCAGATACCCCCCTGGGGAGAGGGACTCGCTTGGGGTGGCTGTGTGCATGCATGGAGGGAACTCAGGTTGGATAGTAGCAGTTTGTGCGATGGACCAGATGTTAGGTTTGCTGCTCTCTGTACTTCGCAGGTCCCGTTGAGTGTAGAATGAGTTGGTTGTTCGGTCGTGGTCTGGTGTGTTTTTGAGGCAATCTGCTGACTGTGGCAATCGCTCATTCCCGTGTCGGAGTGTGTCTGGGGTATGTGTGAGTGGGCTGTTGGAAGGGTCTTTGGGGTGGTGGCGGTGGTCCGGTGGTGTGTGTACTGGGGTGTCTTTGGAGTGAAACCGGTGTTTAGGGTCGCAGTCAGAACCATCCGACTCCAGCAGATCAAAGTCCTCCAGGTCACTCTGTTTTAGGTCCACACACGTTACAGAGTCTACAACCAAAAAATACATAGACGTTTTAACAATCACAAATTTGACAGGACGGATAGAAAGCAACTTCCATATAAATTAATGGGAAGCCATTTTAACAGCCAGGTCACCCGTGATACAAGTCAGTATTCAACGTCCATCCATGTCTGAGGACGTCGGGAGATGACGAGGAAACAGTAAGCATCTGCCTCTGATTCCAAAGGTTGCAAGTTTTAATCCAGCGATAGCCTATCCCAAACCTTAACCCCTACCTTAACCATTCAGAGTTAATGTCTAACCTTAAGAATTTGGAGTTAATGCCTAAACTTAACCATAAACACTTCAAAATTTGACGTTTGGAACAACTTCCACATTTCAAGTTTGAGAAACATGGAATTCTGAGGTGACTGTGAGAGCGGGTAGCATGTTAATGGGTTCTTCTAGTTAATTATATAAATCTATGGTACACATGCACTCACCATCAACATCTATCTCGCGTTTGATTGGCTCCTCCTCTTGCGATCCCTCCACACCATCACTGTCATCTTCACAGCCCCTCTCATCAGAGCTTTTATTGGCTCGTGGTGACCATGTGACTTTGTTCTCCTTCTTCAACCTCCGCCGTGCATTGGCAAACCACGTGGACACCTGAATGAACAAACACATTAATAAATCATTACATATTTGATAAATTCCCAAGCCTACTGTTTTGGCCCTTAGCAAGGCACTTAACCCTCAACCTGCTCCAGGGGCATCGTATGTGTGTGTATTTGGGTCTTTAGGAGGCTTTAGGATAAAGCAGAAGACACATTTCTGTGGGATGTAATCTTCTTCTGTGATTAACCAGTGCCTAGTGCTCCTCGATCAGACATGTACTGTAACACATGATAAGTTCAGAAGAGCTCCAACTAACATATTCGTCCCCAAACACTGAGCTAGTTGTTACCTGTGTAAGTGTCATCTTGGTGATGATGGCCAGCATGATCTTCTCTCCCTTGGTGGGGTACGGGTTCTTCTGGTGCTCCTGCAGCCAGGCCTTCAGAGTGCTGGTGGTCTCCCTGGTGGCGTTCTTCCTCCGGGCCGCAGCACTGTCCACTGATGACCCATACCTGGGAGAAGGGAGGTGAGGGGAGTGGTGTCAGAATAGGGGTGAATTTGACAGAGAAACTCTTCCAAATATTGCATTTTTCACATTATGTTTAATGGTTCTAAGATGTGCTGGAGCTTCGTTTTCAAATATTGTATTTTTTCCTCCTTGTACTTGGTGTTTGACATTATATATGTTCAAGAGATATGCGTGTGTAAATGGAACTATGTTATGCATCAATTACTCATGCCTTATCCCATGTCTCATATTTAGATCATATTTCGATGTTTACAAGAATGACAAGTTATTTAGAAACAGATAACATGTTTAGTAGACATACCCATATCGGTCATATTGATACTGCCCAAATGCGTAATCATATGGGTAGTATGCAGGGGTTTGAGAGGCCCCCACATGGGCAGACGTTCCATCTTTGGACTCCAAGGTTCCCTGCAGATATGAAATCAAAAAACTTTCATTGACATAACTTGACAAAACCTTTAAAAAACGGAGTCAATTATGTTTCGTTTTGTCTACTTTGCTCACCAAAGTGCGCACGAATTGGACAAAGGTTTGTCCTTTTTATTTTCGCCGACATTACCAATTAAGTGAAAAAATAAGAAAGAAAGAAAAAAAATAAGGAAAGTCAATATAGAAAAAAAAGCCCACCTACCCTGGCATATAGAGCTGTTGCGTCGCCTCCGCAGGTGCCATAGTACCCTTGGCTCTTTCCATAGCCAGCTCCATACACACCCAGACCTATAGCCGGGGTTGGTATCTCTTGGCCCGGGGAGCCGAGCAGCCTGCTCTCGTACACTGGGCACCGAAGAGGCTGGGGAGAGGGATGCGTCACACCTGAGTCCAGGAGAGACCTTCCGCCAGGCTCGAAGCAGTTGGCCAAAGAGCTCGTGCTCATGAGGAACTGGCGTGAAAACAAGAAAACATTATTTGGGAAAAATATAGACAATACGCAATACATGAGCACAAAACGAAAAAGGCTACCAATAAATTACAGTTATTTTGTAAAACAAACAAAACGTAGGCTATATGATGTATCTGCAAAACCGGAGACACTAGCTTATAAAGTCCAGAAACAAACAATGTTTTCCTTCACCACAATTTCTTTCAAGTTTCTTCTAATTTAGTGAAAGACGCATTACCTGGTGTGTAGGTGAGTAGGGATATCCTAGCTGCGGGTAAGCCATGATATCAAACATCAGTGAACGTCGTCAAACTTTAAAGGATCAAGCACCAGCACAATGTCCAACTGTCACTCATCAATGCATAAGGATCAAGTAGCCCGTAGACGCTGATCTAAGGTCTGTTCCGAAGGTGGAATATGGGAAAGTTACACGTGTGCTAGATCTGTGCGTAAATGTAACTTTGACTAAATAATATCAACAACAAGACACACTGCTTTCCACTGCGGGTAAAGTGCCGGCACCCAAGATTTAGTTTGTAATGAACAGTCTGCTTCAGCTGTTCTTCGGCTCTTCTATTGAGGTATTAGAGAAATATCAGCTATAGAGCAATTCTCCCTTGGGATGTTTTTTTGGGGATGGCTCAGGTGTCCAAGTCGGTTGACGGTTGGTGACGCGCTGAATGAATGAATATGTTTACCGTCCAATCAGTCTGGTGAAACACATTATTTGCAGTCCAAAGAGGCAGGGATGTTGTGATCTATGATCCACAAACCAACCATGTCACTCCTGATGCGCTCTCTGCTTTTAACGCGCCTGTCTCTCTGACGTCACATGGACTCCCTGCGTGCAAAACTACTGGTCATCTCCTTCAGTAATGCATATTTAGTTCAGGACCTTCGATTTAGCCCCGTTTCGTGGAGAATTACAAATGTGTAAAATAATACACAATATATTAAATAAATTGAAAGAGGTCAAAATGCATCACTGAGTTAGAAAAGCCTGCTTTCTTTGAAAAAAAACGAAGGTACAGGCCTAAATTCCTCCAAATTATCTTGCAGAATAAACGTATCAAAGTCTGCTTTCGTTGAACTACAAGACAGGAAAGAAAATACAACTATATAACTCAGGGCAGTTTTTCCAAACTGTCTAAAACCATACACGCCTTCCCGTTATTGCCGGTGTCTGTGAACGACAGACCTGCTCGCTTAAAGATTTTTGTTTCCACACGAGCGCACACACCGCCCCGGGGTCCCGGTAAATATAATGAGGATGTGTTCAAATCGCTCCCTCCCTCCCTCCCTCCCTCCCTCCCTCCCTCCCTCCCTCCCTCCCTCCCTCCCTCCCTCCATCCGACACACACACACACACACACACACACACACACACACACACACACACACACACACACACACACACACACACACACACACACACACACACACACACACACACACACACACAC